>JAFBJW010000116.1:100647-529946 GCA_016785235.1 Pseudorhombus dupliciocellatus
CCAAACACCCCCCCCCCCCCCCCCCCCACTCCATCCTGTCCCTTAGGGAAATCAAGATGGCTCCTATTCCCATGCAATTAAAATCTCTCATGCTGTCTATCTCTCTCCTATTCTCTCTTTCACTGTGTGTGTGTGAGAGAGTGAAGAAGAAGAAGAGATGGCAGATCCCACACGGACATTTGGAGTGGGGATTGGAGCAGAAACTGAGAAAAGTGACTTCATCTAATCTTCCTCTATCTCTTCATCGATTGGAAGAACCCTGGTCCCTGGCGATGATGCCTGCCAACTGGACAGGCTGCCACGGTCGGCGGTCGGGCCACTTCACAGCTTAAGTCACCTACTGTACAGCACCTTCTCCCTTTTGCTTTTGAAAATCCACTAGAGCTCAGAGGAGCTGGGTGGGAGTCGAGCATGTGGCCACAGGGCGTTGCATGAGAAATACCAATAGTGCATAAATACAACAAGATAAAGGGGGCACTTGCACTCAGGAAAATGTACATAACTGATGGTTCTGATACTGGTGCAGTCTAGGTGTTACTCTGAGCAGATTGGTTGTGTGTCTGAGGGGCCCAGTAGCCCTGCTTGTTCATGTATTTTGCATGATTCTGCAGCAAATACTTTACAAACAATATTCAGTGCCAGCGCGGGGGAGGATTTTTTTATGTAGCACAGGTGACTATGAGCTGGATGAGAAGCATGTGCAGCTGTCTTACACAACACTGAAATTGTCGTATAATGTTTTCTTGTGGCTCCAGAGGAATTCAGAGCTGGAGAACGACAATGATCAAACTATGACAAACTCTACCAGAGAACTATTGTTCAAATCCAGGGTCATGAAGTCTGGAACATGTGGGTGTTTACCAGGCAGCAGGAGTCAAAAAAAAAAAAGATCCTCACAAGCTGTCTTGTTGGAACTTTTGGATCCAGGTTTTTCGGGAATGAGTGGCAACACACCAGGGTTTAAAGTCTTTGCAGGTCCTCTAAAGCTGCTATCAGACATGCACTGAACTCTGCAGTTCCTCTGTGCTCGCTCCACAGGAGGTGCATGTGTGCACGCAGATGTCTGAGCGAGGCACTGTGCAGTCTCTGCAGACATTTCAACCGGCAATTTGGGCTCCTACCTTTTTCTTGTTGGTCGGGCAGATGTAGAAGCTGGTCACCACGATGGTCGTCCCTGGCATCAGGTTGAGTTTGGTGTAAGTGGTACCATAGTCAGTAGACCTGGAAAGCCAGCAGAAAGCAGAGCGGCATTAAGTCAGGAAAAGTGTCTAACAGGAAGACATTTCTGGCTGATTTCCTTTTTGCACTGGTCCCATGAATTGCACCGTGTCAACTGGGAAAAGGAGGATGGTAATGATTTGGAGAATATGACCTCTAAAAACACCTGCTGCACACATTCTGTTCACAGCTCATTACATTTTACAACTTTCCTTTCCCCATTTTCACCATAATGCTGTGTCACTTGTAAATTGAAACGACAGAAGCTCCATGAGAAACTTTACATTGGCAGAAGGAGACGTAGTCTCTAAAAAGCCTGGGAAAGGACAGCCCGCTCCTTCTCTCAAGCTGCCCTGAAGGCATTGTTTCAGCTCTCTGTTCACCATATTACTGCTTTGTGGTCTGCGGTCTGAGCCCGGTGACAAATCAGAAATGGCTGAACAACCTGTCATTGCCACAACAATGCAAGAATGGCCTCTGGCCACGAATGAAATACTGGCAAATCCCAAAATCTGTCACCTTAAAGAGCCGGTACTGAGTGTTACGTTTGTTTAAGATTGATCGCCAGCCGCTGGATTGTTTGTGCAGTCCGACTCAGTGTCAGTATCTGCGTCACTCAACGAGCAATGCATTTTTCTATTGCTCAGTTATTGACAACTTTCTTGGGCTAAACTTGGAAAGCAGTCCAACGCCCACAGGAAGGTAAATGCTGCAGCATTTTGTCTGAGGCTGAGGGTTCAACAGGAGGGAGCCGGGAAGGAGAGGTCTTGATGAAAGAGAATGATAAGCCAGCACGTCCGGCGGGTTAGGAATGAGAGGATTTACTCCTTTCGCAGTGGGACGTCAACCATTGACAGACACACACAATGAGACACGGACACACCCGAAGCCCTGCCAAGCCATTCAGCAATCAGCTCCCCCTGAGTGCTCGATACGGCTGGAGAAAATGGAGTGGCATAGCGGGGGTGAGCTGTTTCCTTGCACAGAGCCGGCGAGAGGTTTCATCTTCATTGACGGACTGGGTGCGGCGTTTCACCGGGATAACTTGGCGGGCACAGACGGATCTGCCGCTGATGGCTGTGTTAACCGCCAGATCTCAGCACTTATGTGAAAAACCCACTCTTGGAAAGGGCCTTTTAATGACGGTTGTATGGAGGACCACTGAGAGGCTGGATCACCAAGGTGGGATTCATTTGTGTTTCTGTCAATGTCACATCCTATTTTCTTAAATTAATTTTTTTTTTTTTTTTACATAACACAAGAAGTACTATGGGCTTTTCAGTATTGTGTGTGCAATTGCATAATACAAATATTTCTCAGCCAGAGCAGAGGAAGCGAACGTGTACCTAATTGCTGTGCATCACCTTAAACCAGTGGAAATCTCTGTTTGACACAGATGCCCTTCTTCTATTACATATTCGCTCTCTTTCATTAGCAAGGCTGTAATGAGCGGCCTGAGGTTGGAGCGGGCCTGTTGCCTAGAATCACATCTCAACTCATGAATCCCATCCATTCACACCTCAGGTCCTATCTCAGTCCTCCTCTGCCCTTGTTGCCTCTACTAGCACAGAGGCTGCTTCTTTACTGTCATGTGTAATAGACTGAAGGAAGCTTTAGATTTATCTCATTTTTTTAAAGCAGCAAACAACACACACAGAAATAATTAATTCTGAAATTACCATTATATGGGATTTAAAAAAAATGAATGAGCTGCTCTTACTGTTCCATATATTTTCTAAAATACTTTCTTGATAATTGAGTTTAAACGCGTGTCAGACAACATGGGTAATTTGTGGAAAAACAAGCTGAAAGATGTTGGAAAGTTGGGTGAAGGAGTCAGGAGTCAGTGGAGAGACTTCTAACCACTAATAAGGGTAATTTGAGGTTTGGACAGGGGTTACAACAGAGAGGCGGCAGCCGCAGCACCTTATATGGCAAGAATAATGATGTAGAGTTAATAGCAGAGCTCATTTTGCCATTCAGACCTTTAGATTAATAGACTGGTGGGGAGCTATTGTAGATTAATGAAGAATAATTACTTCGAAATAGAGGGGAGAACGGATGAGCGTGGAGATGGCTGAGCACTAAGAGAGGGAGGAAAAGGTTGGATGAAAAAGTTTAATCTATTTCACTCACAGCGTCGTCGTGAAGTTAAATGCGCTGCTATATACGTGTGGTTCAATTTGGCATCGGAGCACAGAAAAAACATGGAAGAGTCGGCCCATCTGAGAGGATGTGACAGAGACAGACACCGCAGGTAAAATTGCATTTTCCCTCGATGCACTTGAGAAAACAGAGAAATGTGGAGACATTCAAAGGGCGGCGACAGGTGCTGATACAGATTTAATGTCCTAATATGTCAAGGGCGCTCGCAGCAACTGATGCAGCAAGACAAACAGAAAATGTCGATCAAATGTGTGACCAGACAGACAAAATTCAAACACTCAGGAGAAAAGGGTAGAATCGATTTGGGGGGAAATTATTTCTAATACATCTACCTGAAGCTGCTCAGTGCTATACTGACTGATACAGGATATTATGATTGACATGTGTATCCTTCAAGGCACGTCTCTCCTCATTGTGCAAACATGTCAAAAGGCATCTGCTGTCAAGAACTGCGCTGTATACTGAGAGGGTGAAATGGAACTGTCGGGAGGGACGTCTTGACACGTCCAGGAAGCCAAAAACTGAGGCAGACAGATGCTGTCAGCACGAATCAGGCCTGGACAGCCAGATGGCCAGACTGTTACCTCTGCAAAGAGATGCATACAGATGTCCCCAGGACCACAGCTAGTAATGTGGGGCTCGTCGGCAAAGGGAGCAGCAACAGGCAGCAGCGTCGCCCGAAGTGGGGGAAATCTGCAATGCACTGCAACAGCCCCTCCACTGTCACTGATGAAGCATGAGGCCAATTTGCCTCCGTGCCAGAGTATCACTCACTGGGGTTATTAGCTGCATCCCAAAAGATTTGTGCCAACTTTTGTCGCGGGTGGGTTAAAGTTCAGGTCATAACAATCTAAGCTTTCGCATCTTTCTTTTGGAAAGAGGGAGCTTTTGAGTTATCGCAGCAAAGGTAATTGCCATGACGAGCGTTAAAAAAATTACTGCCGAGAGAGGGCCACCATTACGGCTGATTTACTGTGGTTAAAAGCAAGGTGTCATAAATAGCACCTGCTCTTTCAACAAGTGCAATCACATTTTATGCTTTAGAATGGTAAACTTGAGAAATGTAGTTTAATGGCCCAGCTCTGAGATGAGGTACGATGCTGTGAAAAGGAAGACGGGCGCCTCCGTCTGCTTCACACATGGACAGGTCATCAACGCTGCCCTCTTTCTGGCTCACGCTTTCCTTTAAAAATGACCGTTCTGCTCGACTTCATCTGTTTTGTGCAGACCAGACAGCCCCTCAGTGCCATCTATCTGTTTATTCCTCCCTCCCTCGACAGGATAGCACCCGTTACGGATGATAAAGCTCAGGGAGTCTCAGGTGGACCCTGGACAAACGTTTTACGGCCATCGGCTGCAGCCCGATTACATCAAAGCCCGAGTTTATTGAAGGCGGAATGCACTGTGGAATGATGTATGAATGAATTCAACAGATCAACCACGTGTTGCCAACAGAGACACTGCAGCAGATGTTATTTGATAGAAAATGCCTGTCTGGTTGCTGCTACAGTGGACTGTCCTTTCAAGACACGCGTGTCCCTTGGGTGATGTGGCTGTGCCAGTCACAAAGTCGGAACACAGATTTTAACACAACTCCAGAAGTGTGAATGCCCCTCAGCTGCGAATGCCTCCAGAAAATGGCAGCTATGCAGAAGGAGGTGTGAGGTTGTTCCCATGGAAAAAGCAAAAGGACAAGCGGTGAACTTCTCTTGCCCTTGGGATGACAGCAGGAGACGTGTCAGCCGCACTGGTCACAACTCATGAAAGCGTTTCCGATTGTCAGCGTCTAAGATGTTATGGTGGACAGGCTCATTACACAACTACAGACCAGAGGGGGATTGTTCACTGACCCCACCGAGGACTTTTGACCTACTTCCAATATAACAGTTTACAAGCTGTTACGCTGATCTTCAAGTTGACCAGAGCAGGTAAAGCAGGCTATTTGAAGCAGAAACAATTTTTAGAGGTTCCCCAAGGCACCGAGCGAGAGATGAACTTTATTCATCCTCACTCTAATTCTTCTGTTCATTACTCGACAGTCACGACCCATTGGCATATAAAACCAACCTCACCCGCACAGTGAAACACCACCGGATATAGAACGAACGTGTAATTTTTTTTTTACTTGCATGAACTGACACTTTAAGTCATGGTACACTGGTACTTAAAGACTTCACCGAAGCAGTGCATTAATGTGAACATCAGAGGCTATTATTGCTCATCAGCATTCCCCTTCCTTTCCCTCTCCCATCTGTCACTTCCTGTACTTAGGATTTTTTGAGCTCAGCCTTTGCTTCGCTTTATTTAAGTGCCAATTCAGGTGCCAGAGGACCTTGAAGGCACCGTCATGTGTAACCCAGCAGAGGGGAAACAGGAGGTAACATACTGTATTGTCCTGTACAGTAAAGAGAAGGGGACTTTGTAGGGGTGGAACTGATCAGAGCCGACAGTCGTGCATGCAGCGACATGAGGGATTTGCTTGCTTGTGCAGCAGGTGTTCAAACTATCACGTATGATGGAAGCAAATGAGCTCATTTGCACAAGAATAAACAACCCCGGCAGAACTGGGTGGGAAGATGTGGGCAGCATTTTCTTCAGCTTAGTCACTGATTCCTGAGCAGCAAAATTAATTTACATCTGGAAGTGCCTCCCACACTGCAAGTTGTCTGAGCGGGCAGTTAGCCAGGCCACAGTGATTCATGCTCGGCACGGGGACTTCACAGCAGTGGATGTTCAAAACCACTGGAGCATTGGTTCTCTGCTGCCAGCTGAGACGGGGCTTTTGGACGTCTCCTTATTTGTTTCTATTCTTACAAAAATATACATGCTATTATAGTAAAAAGAGAAAAGACTGAGCCAAGGTTTTGTACAGCATCAAAGAATGCAATGGGGGAGCTTTTCTGTTGGATCATGGTCGTATTTTACCACTGACCTCCTGTTTCCGAGGCTCTGATGTTGAGTCACTGGCCTTTTCCTGTCTAGCTCGATGACAATTTGTTTGTGTCCTTTTGACAGGAGCAACTGACTCAAAGAGAAAAGATAAAAAGACACAGAGGCCTGCTCTCCCTCTGTGGACGAGCGTCAGCCTGCTTTTGTCCAGGCAGGCTGGCCTTCATACCTCAGCCTCGCTGCTGAATAATGTTTGATGAATCACTGGATTCTCTTACGTGGCTGAAACTGTCAGCCGCCACAGTTAATCTGTTTCCAATCAGCGGCCAGTGAGCCAGGATCAGTTCCAGATGCCTATAGTTAGCGCCCTGCATGGTTTCTCTTCAGAAACACTGCAGAGATGGTTCTGTTAAGGACACATGTGCATACATAAAACACGAGAGAAATAACCCCACTCCCTAGATCCCATTGACAACAAAATACTGCTCTCCCAGTGAGCATAATTAGGAAGCAGAAAATGTAAAGTGAAATCCTTAAAGAGAATTCCATCCTACTGCAGGCACACACCAAGGACCTGGTAAAACAACTGTGCATATTAATAATATCTAATATCTAATTACTGCATTTATTTTGTGTTTTTCTAAAGCTGATTTGCACAGTTTCATGCATGTGCAACCCTTGATTTCCTAACCTAACAGATTACTCTTGTGGAAAGCTGACAGTCAAATGCATACAAACCCACTCACTGAAATGCGCACATTGTAAAGAAGTGGCGATTATAGCATCGAGATTTGTCACAAGTACCCTTAGCAGTTCCACTTATCTTTCCCCTTCACTCCTCCTCTTTCTCCTGACTGAGATTAAACACTTCTCACAAGCTTCCCCTCCGTCTTCTGGCTCTAATGTTGTTAAGCTCTGACTCAACCACTTGTGCTGACTGGACTTGTCCCAGCAGAGGCACCAAAGGCATCATCAAACAGCCCCACCCACCCACCTCTTCTCAGTGGTACCCACCCTCCATGTGCCCATGTCCCAACTGAATAGAAGGAGGTAGGGCAGTAAATGGGGACACTTATGTGGATGTGGTCCCATCAGCGCCCCTGGGGAGATGCTCCCTGAAGGGCACACTCTCCCTCTCTCCACACGGAGAATTTGTGAGGCAGTTGAATCTGTGAGCTTTGACTTAGATCTTGTGTTTGACGTGTCAGAGCCAGAGTCAACTGAAATGAGCTGATAAAAAAGGAGCAAATCCTCTCACTGAACTTCACTGTGAATTCTTTAGCAGGCGGCCGTGTTCACAGCCAGGGTGGCCGAGCCCGTTCTCTCCCTCTGCTGTTTCAATCAATCTATTCAACAAATGATCCCATCACCCGCGCTGCACTTTGTTTCATTTCTCTATAGGCACACTGAGGCGGGATGCACAACAGAAGAAGAACAAAGGCAACAACGTGCTCTCCACTTTAGCGCTTTTAATGGAAACGATTTTCAGGTTCTTTTCTCAGGCGGTTAAAAAAATGCTCATCACCACCCCAAAAGTCAATTACAAGAGACAGAATTCTCATATTATAAGAGCTGTATCCAGTGAATTCAGCAAGTAGACCACTGCAGAGAAAAATAATTCCTACTGCCACAAAACTGCATGTGCAATGACACATGCAAGTAAGAGATTCATTACCATGTAATTGTAAAAGGCAGAAGGAAGATAGTTCTCAACTAGAAAGCAGGCAGGTTTCCTTCCAGAAAACAGTTGAATTAAAATGAACTGGTCTGAATCTCTATTCATCACCTGATATCCCTCTAAGGCTCCTGACATCAAAGACCAGCTGGTTAGCCTCACCTGCTAACCGCGGCCTCACGCTGGGAGCACGCGTGCAATCTGCCATAGGGCATCTCCCCAGAAAGGCTCGCGCTGCTGCCGTGTTGCTATGATCAAGAGCACACACTGTACGTACAAAGACAATGACATGAACGACATGAGAATATTGCCTTTGATATGCTGTGTGTAAAACTTCTGACCTTTCTCTAATTAGTTGGATGTGGGCGCTTTGTGAGGGATCAGCAGGTTTTATTTTTTTCAACTCACACACTAAACAATTTAATTATTTATTTTAAAATACTAATGAAAGAAAGCCTTTGTGATGCATTCTTCTTTCTTTGATTAATCCCACCATTTTGACCTTTCACCCCAAAAGGAGAAGCCTGACAGGGGTGTCTGACGCCCACACGCGCCTGGATGTCAGGGGTCATCCCTCATGAGAGGGGGAGGTCTGTGCCAATGTCAGGCGACCCGAAGACAAACCAATTCGTCAAAGTAACCGACTCTGACAAGACCCACGGACTAATCAACCACTACTGATTGCTGCTGGTTTGGCTGTCGATAAATCTGCAGTACTGACGTAAAGGAAACCCTCAACCCTAACCAAGTACGTCATTAACTGTGAAAGAATATCAGATGATCTGGAAGTACTAAAGCAGCCCTGGTTTTAACTGGATACAAGTGAAATGGGATATTACATCTCTCGCTCTTGTTTTTAAATCAAAGATGTGGATTCCCCATAATCAACAATTTCAAAGTAAAGCTTAACGTCCTCTGATGAGTTAAACAGAAAATTTTAAAAAAAACAGTGGAAGCAGTGGCATCAGAAGAATTTGCATTGTAGCACAAAGAGCCCAGCTCCCTCACACGCTGGACACATTTCAGCTCCTTCCTCCACAAGCAGAGAGAGAGCGAAGAGGGAGAGCGAGGCAGACGGTGGCTTCAGTAAGTGGGCTGATAACACAAGCACTTTCCCAGGGGGCTCAGCGAGCACACTGCACTGCTGCTACATCCCCTCATCTTCTGTCACCCCCGAAAACACACACACAACACACAGCTCGTCCACAGTGCATCGGCTTGGCCGATTATTTCAGATGTCTGTAATAATAAATCTCATTTATCAATTGACACAGTACTAGACAGTTCCAGGCTTTGTGATTTGATCTGGTTCATCTCGGGTTCGCCTGAGTATTTAACTCCCACCTGATATCCGAGCTTTGAGTGGGCAGACGTAAACCTGTCTGAGGCTATAAAAGCCAACATGCATCACTGTGAAGGACATCCACCTTTTAATAAATAAAATGCAACCGAGATGGCTCTTAAATGTCTAAATGCCACACTGCAGTGAATGTGTTTAGAGGCCTATAAAGCAGTCCTTACTCATGGGGTAATCTTTACTGCGAGCGCCTGTGTTCAGCGAGAGAAGATCATGGAGTTCTGAGAGCGCTACCCACTAACCCCTGCTATTAATATCTGCGCTGAGCAAAAAGCAAGAGGAGACGCCATTAAAACACCGCTGGAAGGATTTGACCCGAAGCAGGCAGGGGCGCTGGTGGAGGCAGGAGCCTTCCAGCAGAGATGTGTGTGGGAAAATGGTTCAAAAAGCAAGTCATTGTAGTGGAGTGAGAGTGGCGAGGACGAGCTCAGCCGCATGTCAAGGCATCTGCGTGGGAGGCAAAAGGAAAGTCTCATATCATTGACTTTATTTTCACACACTAGGCTCTGACGCAACACTTGCCTCATTCTGCTCATGCATCAGTGACATTGATTTTTAATTTGAAAAACAATCTATGGAAATGCATTTCAGAATTTGAGTTTTATATCCTTGGAGAGCACCATGGATGTTTGCTTAAAATAGAGGAGTGCTAGGTTTCTAACTCCATGTCTTCCTCCTCACACGTCCACAACACTGATTCATCTGCCTTCATTAGAACCCCGTCACCACATTCAACAGCAATCTGTACTCTTAATGTATGTGGTCATATGGGATGAGATCAGAATGAGAATAACAATATGTTCTCATCTTTATGTTCCCTGAAACAGCTGCGCTTAATATCCCCAATGAACCAATGCACATGCTGCACAAAAATCAACGAAAAGTTATGGAATACAGGAAATACTTCAGTTGTCTGTGAGAGGGAGAAGGTAGGAAAAGCCCTTCATCATCCTCTGATTTAACAGTTCATAAAAACACAGGGACCACAACCTGTGATGACTGGGAACCAGCGATCTACTTAAAGTGATTTGACAAATGAGCCCACAGTGTAATTAGCCTATGGATTTGATTTACAACATTCCAGCTGTTGCGGTGGCTCTCTCACGTCTGCTGCCTTCCAGCAGTGAGCGGCTTTTCACCGTGGCTGTGTCATTTCCATTCAGTCGCCGCACCGTGATGAAATCAATCACCGCACGTCAAGCACAAACAGCTGTAACAAGAGTTACTCTATAAATTATTCCCACACATCATTAGGTGTTTTCATCAAGGGCTGAATTATTACATAATCAGTGGAGAGGACACTCAGTCTCCTTTAACTCCTTTTAAGAATGTAGCTTATAATTTTAGGAGGAGAATGGTTCACTGAGTTCTCTGCTTGGACAGTACATCACTAAGGCAACAAAAGACGTCTCACATCGGTTGCAGCCCACTGACAGCCGATCCACTCCATGTGAGTGCAGATGGTCGCTGTATGCGAAGGATGTGTGATGGCTTTTTGTATTCGTGTTTTG
The DNA here is from genome assembly GCA_016785235.1 of Pseudorhombus dupliciocellatus. Lineage (NCBI taxonomy): Eukaryota > Metazoa > Chordata > Actinopteri > Pleuronectiformes > Paralichthyidae > Pseudorhombus > Pseudorhombus dupliciocellatus. The sequence goes on from JAFBJW010000116.1 coordinate 111,464, forward strand.
TTTTGTCACATAGATGTCTTTAAATACATCAACTCAAGATGTGGATAAAACATTCAGAGGGAGTGTGAGGCGATGTGTGTGTTTGTTAAGAGGCATTGTCGGAGGATGTAAGAGTCGGAATCTCATGCTCTGATTGGATCAGTGGACCGATTCCCTGCTCGTTTTTGATCACGTTCCATGTCAAGAAAACAATGTGAACATAAGGTAGTGCACTGTAAAAATATAGTGGAGTACAAAGTACATATATTGCTGCTGTGTAGAGGAGTAACAGTACTCAATTATAAATGTAAGTACTGGTTAAAACCCTGCTGCGTGCCTCCCTTCATGAGTGGAGCTGTCCGGGGTGCTGAAACCTTTTCAGCACTGCCTCCAGTCTGACTCAGGAACTTTTCGTCAACATCTGGGCCCCAGTTATACAGGAACCACTCCAGAGTTTTATCACCTTCCTTGCTCAATGTTGAGTGAAATGTTCACAGAAAGATCATTTGGATTTAAATGTGCCCACGTTTGCTCGCCCTTGGCTAAATGCAGCCATTCCCCAAACCCAAACTTAGCTGGTCATCTCATTTGTGTAATTGTATTTAAAAGCACACTTGCCTCCTCATCAGATGAGTAGAAATATAATGCCTGAATTTGCAGACGGCGAGGATTTTAAGGCGTGAAAGTAATAAGGTAAGAGAGTTGTTGGCACAATATCAAAAGTGACATCAGCTGATAGGAAAAGATGCATCTGTCCTGTGAGCCATAAAAAAAAATACATGAAGAGGCTAAATAGAGCTGCGCATGTCAAACTACGCTGGCAAAAAGAAGATGAGATCAAAAGTTTCCAGACACAGAGATGAAAGTAACCAAGGTGAGAGGATCATCAAAGGGCAAGATGGGATACAAGGCCCACAGGGAAAAGCTCAAGTGAGACAGAGAGAGTGATGGAGAGGTTATGAGGAAGTGAATGTGGGCAGGGAGGTCACACAAAGTGTGACTGCACCGCACCACACATTTGTCACCACAGCACAATCTGCAGTCAGCCAGTTAACATCTGACAAAGACAGGAACACAGTCCCTCTTTTATTATTTGTGTCACCCTAGACATTCATAAACCATTAGCTCCATCGTCAGGTGTCTATTATTCTTGAATGCATCTGAGAACAAACCTGAATTTAAGTGTCTCGACCTCCATCATTGAGGCAATTGCTAAATAATACCAAGAATGTCAAAGCGTAAATTACAAATGAGAAGTCACTCAAAATACTTAACTTCAGCTATAAATATTTATTTTTTCATTAGAGGCTCCATGATGTTCAAATCACCAAAGAGGAAAAGTCTCAGGTTCATAAAAAATTGATTTACAGAAAGTCATATTGTTCATTTATTAACAAGCATCCTTTACTTTATGCGACAGCTCTTCTGCTCTTCTCTATGCCTCACTGAAACAACACACACCCCCCACAGCAATTTACAACCACCGGTGGCACTGTTAACCTCCACACACACACACATCTGACTTCTTTCTGTACAGCCGACTGTAAATAAGCCAATTAATGCATTTATGTGTGCCTGCAGGGAGACAGACAGTCAGGACCACCTGTGAAAGAATGTCTCTGTGTGTGTACAAGAGAGAGAGAGACAGTGTTGGGGAACAAATACCCAAGGGACTGAACAGATGTACGTGTCTGTGAAGTAGAAGACAAGCACTTGTTTCCAGAGACACATACTGGGGGGGGGTTCAGTAGTAAAAGGCCATCACTGGTGGAGACGAGGTGAAGTGGGAATTAGCTGACAGTGTCTGTGGTGTATATAGGATAGGATAGGTATGTATGATATAACCACTATTAGTTAAAAAGTCCTTCTGGCAGAAGGGGGCGGTAGTCTGTTGTGTACATATCTCCAAAGTATACATTAACGTTGTTATACCTTCAATGATGCCCACTGTAATGATACATATAAGTCCTTCCTGCTTCCAGAACATTATGGAGGCACACCTCAGTTCTTTTTTAAAGCCGACATAAAAGCATAAAAAACAAGGAGTGCTAATTACAAGCCTTTTCTCATCGTCTCTGTGTCATGTTCAAACAACATGGAAAGGAAGTGGATATGAAATGTTGGAGCCTGTAATCTCCCAGTCAGTGAGGCTTCAGTAAAGCGTTAAGTAGGGTAACAGCAATAGCTCCTAATTACCATCCTCAGATTATGGTGGTCACTCCTTCCTGACATGCAGCAGATTTAATTGTTCCATTAGCTATGACTCAAACATCTCCGAAGATCCAAAGTGATTTGATTCAATGCGTGAAGCCGGCCCAGCCACAGGACGTTAGCGTAAGTCTATAAACTCCGTAAAGAGGATTGGTGGACGTGTAGTTTTCTGCTGTTCTCAAGTCTTCACCACAGCTCGGTATTTTGTGCAGTATTTCAACACGACTTTCCAATGTAGGCTATAGATTTTTGACTGAGTTGGACATTAATAATCCCTCAGATAAGAGCTGGGTTGTGCTTCAGAGACAGAAACACACATATATATATATATATATATATATATATCAAGAGGATTCATGTTGTGTTTGATAAGTTTTAGAGGAGTTAGGCTGAAGGTATTTCTCCAATAAGTATTCTGACAAATACTCCTCTAATAAATCATGAAAGTAAAGTTCTGATAGGGTTTAGAAACGTGCTTTAAATCTGCTGCACACACATGCAATATGAATTTTCTTATTTTGTAAGTGTGTGTCTATTCAAGGCTAAAGACCGGGGAGCGTACAGCTGTGTAATGATAGCCTGGTTGCGTCGATCCAGGCAGCCAACGTGGTGACATTGCTGCTTTTTTGGAGCAACTGAACACGCAGGAGAAATCACAACGTGGCATATGCTGACACATTGCCATCTGTGTGGGGGTTTACGGAGGGGAAAAAATAGCTGTACGTGCTTTGATGTGTGTCAAATGCCATCGCTTTCTAATGCTGTAAAGTTCAATTTATACTTTCGGTGCCCTCCTCGTTTGTCCCTGTGACACAAAACTGGCCCACGTGGCCCTGTCTGTGTGGCTGTCTTCCCATGACACCCACATTCAGCCCAAACTGGCTGCTGACTGCACCACTGTTGCTAGACAAGAACATTGGGCCTCATTCAGCGACCATTCTTAAGAAGGAAGTTCATCTTAAAATTCATTTAGGCTGTTTATTGAAGATTCTGACATTCACCAAAGACAAACATGCCACTCTGCTGTTAAAGAAAACATACGATTTCTGTGGAAATTACATAAGACATGCATAAGACTGCCTCCATTTGGGTTCATTTTACAACGTGGAGACATGTGCTCCACCTCCACACTCAGTCTATGGTTAAACACTATAAATGGCTGGAATGATGCACATAATTACAAGGCTATGGGCTCATTAACAGAGCTTGTGTTTGTAATTAATCAATATTTTTCCTCCTTGTCCAAGTAGGTTCACTTCATACACACACACACTCTCTCTCTCCCTGAGTGCATCACTCTGCCTCTCTTAGTTAAGGCTGAAGAGGCTTTTTGTGGCCTTGAAAGACGAAGCCTTTCACAGCGTGGCAGACAGAGAGCACCCATGAGAGAGGCTGGATGGGTCCGGGCTGAGTGCAAGGTGGAGGGCCCTGGTCTGGGTGTCTGACTGGATTAGGCTCAGGTTGATACTGTGCTGGAGGGGGTCGCTGAGAGGTGAGTGCTCTGGCTGCAGCGGCAGGGCAGCGACACCACGTAGACAGGACGCCATGACGAGAAAGGACTGGAAATGCGAGGCTGAGGGGACAGGAAAGGGTTGGGAGGTGGGTGAGGAGCGTGGTAGGGAGTTACGTGTGCATGTGAACGATGTGCACGAGGGAATTCCTTACTTTTTGTTTTGCTATCAGCAGTGCCCAAGGATGCCACATCCTGTCAGTCGCCTCACCCTCTGCTCCTTTCTGCTGCTGAAGAATTTATCTGTGGTCAGATTGTTTCCCTTCATCCACTGGGTTTTTCATTTTTTCATAGGCTGGGATGGAAGACGATGTGAATACTCACAGGGATAGCACCAGAAGGCAGCACCAAAGACAAAACTCTTTTGTCCTGAACATTCTAGGTCGTCTAGTGTCTAGATGAAAAACAGTTCAAAATCACATTAACATTAGCTTTATGTTTTTATTCCTGATTGAGATCGAGCTCAACAGAATATGATGAAAGTGACTGTAATTGAAGCATTTCTGCAGCATCACACATACAATTTGTAATTAGATGAAAACAAATCACAAGTGAGGCGTAATGTGTCAGCACCTGCATTTCCATCTTTAATTTTAGCCTGTGCTCCTGTCTCTCCTCACAAATACTGTCTGCTGCAGCTTCTCTCTCTCTCTCATCCCCAGGCCTGTTTTTATAAGATTCTTTTATCCTCCTTCACTTGACCCCCCCCCAAAACTGCCTAGGAGCCATCTGAGTGGCTGGCCTGGCCATCAAGGGCAGGGACTGTGCTGTGGTTTAAGGGCAGGCAAACTGGAGAATATTAGGAGGAGATTTATAGGTGCAGCGCTGAGGGCTTAATCGACTGCAGATGCAGGTGACCGCTTCACCCTGTGCCACACTCACACGGGCCTGAACTTTTGACCCGGCACACGCTTCAGGCTAAAGAGATTACGTTAGACTCTAGCATTTGGTTGCAGTTGACAAGGTGTTGATTTGTTTACCTGGACATGTCACTAATAAATAAGCAGTGGTTTCTACAAACAGTTAAAGGCAGATTCCCAGGCTCACGTTGGGGAGTAATAAAAAAAAGTCCAAATAGTTTAGTTGGATCACGTGGAGCCTGTTTAAAAAATGATTTGGAGCAAATTAAAGAGGACAACAAGCTGCCAGAGTGTGGAGAGCTTCATTATTGCAAAGGTAAAAGCCGGGGGCTGCAATAGGAACCACGCAGAGACTCCGTATTTGTCATAATTATCTTTGCTTTTGTGTCATTTGAGCCGCTGTGCTGTAATTTGTTTTGGCTTCGGTACTTCAAACTGGGAAATGTTTGAAGGATAAAAGCTAACATGTAGAACAGTGGTGGTCTGATAGTGGCTGAGGCTTAAAATAATTCATTAGCATTAGAGTGTGTGTATGTGAAGGTTAAGCCGGTACTGAGGAGGAGTTGATTAGAGATGCACGTATCAGGATTCCCATGATCTGAACCTGTGAATTAAAACATATTTTACAAGAGACACTGGGCTGGTATTTTTTTACTCAAATATATGAATATGAAATCGAACACCCTGCTGGAACAGGATGCTTTAAAAGTCTGAAATCAAATTCCCCTCTGCGCTCCGCCGCCGCCAGCAGCGCTTGGCACACCTGCCTATCAGAGGTGAGGAGCTAAGCCATCACAGTAACTGAGGCTAAAGATTTCTTCAAGTTTTGCTATGGTAAAAGCAGCTCACTGGAAAATTCCCCCGCTGCAACCTGATTGCTGCCCTTGCCTCAGTATCAGGGCAGATTATGAATTTAGTATTCTTGTACTGTGCATGTCTTTTCACTCCCCATTACATGTCAACAATGAACACTAACACTCAACAGGAATAACTGAATTGGATTTTTTTTTTTTGACTTTGCCATAATTTTTTTTTTTTTTTTTTTTTTATTCGGGTCAGTGGCTTCAACAATAATGCGGGGAAGCTAGAAAAGTTTGTTGGGCTCCAAGGCAGCAGGGAATAGGTGGGCACCTTGAGATCTCAGAGTCTTGGCTCAGAACCTGGGGCCTGGGGCCGGATATCTAACCCGACATGCTGATAGGAAAAGACAGATATGCCCAACAAGACAACAGGAAGCCATCTCTATCCATTTCACCAAGAAATTATAATAAGGGTGAGCTGGCCTTGGCTCAGTCGGGGGGGGCAGAATGCTCAGCTTACATTGGTCTTACAGTCAGTAGGGGGAGAGAAAGTATCGGGCAGAGAGGATTAGCCCAAATCCTTTCTGCTTTTTCTTTTTCCTCGGGTTAAAGAGGAGTCAAATCAGAGCCAAATGTCCCAGCCGACCGCCAAATGAGCATTATGCAATCTCTCCCTGATTGTCTGGGGTTTTGGGGGCTTTCTGTTCCCCTGAAAGGCCTCTTGTTTAGAGATGGAATCCAAATGATACGGGGGCGGCAATGATGCGCTTCAGATCACCTCAGCCATGCAGATGAGTGGTTCCGATGAAAATCGTATGTTCCTTCAAAGTCAAAATCTCCATGACAGATGACAATCAGCTCATTCATGCACTGCGCATTCACCGCAAGGAAGGCCCCTTTCAGCAACAAACCCCATCAGTTCCCATCCACTTAGGAGTGAACAAGCTGTCCTCCCTCTTTACTTTGCCTGCCCTCCTCTCCGAGGCATTACAGATGCTCGCGGGGAGACGCATTAACTTTGATGTCAGGCAGGCAGAGCAATAGGCCATCGGAGAGAGAGAGAGCGATGGAAATACTCTACAGCCAAAGGACAAAGCAGGGAGTGAAGTTGAAAATTAACTTATAGCTAACTCTGGGAGCTCTAAGGAGTGGTACATTGCTCCTGTCGAATACACAAACACAATAAATATATAAATAAAAATGGCAGATGAAGTAGAACTTGGTGTTATCGCTTATGCTCAAGTGATTTGTGGAAAAACATGAAGTCGACTAAATTAATTATGATCTCTGTAAAAATGATGGAACTGGAAAGAAAATACTGCAAAGAAAATGCGGTGACAAGATCTCAATTGATATATAAAATGAATGTGTTTCCAGTTAGATCAATGCTGTACAAAGCAGTGACCTCCTTTACCTCTGGATGCTCACTAACAAACCCTGACCACTCTGCACTGGAAAACACACTTAATGAGCAGAAGATACTTTGCAGAGTTCTCCATGCAGAATGAAAGAAACAGACTGAATTTACATATACTATCTGACCCCGGCGTGGGAGGTTCATTAGATATAAACTTCTCCAAATGGCTCTCAATCAGCACAAGTATCTCTGATGTGCAGTTTTTCTTCTTCAAAAGCCTCTCTCATATCAGTTTAGTCAGTGGACATGAATGGTTTATGGAGGGAGGGTGACGTTTTATCCACAGCTGCTGCTGGGGGATGAGAGAGGGTGGATGTCATCTTGACTTAGAGAGGCTGAGAGCTGCCGTGGAACGCAGAGGTAAGAGAAATGATGATAATGCCCCTCTTGCCATAATTATTATTCATATTGGATGTGCATTGAAACTGAGAGACAAATGCATCTTTTATCCCGGAAGTGAATCATGGGGGGAAAGGCGAGCTCACCCGTTCACTGAAGCCATGGATCAGACTGAATGAGGTTGTATTGAGGTTATTAATGCGATGCAGGATTGATGAGTCTAAGACATCTTCAACTGGCAAAACCTGATAAGCTGCAGTTGTGTTCAATGTCCATACAAAGTCAGCCTACTCATGCTTTCATCCATACACTTGTTTAAATCGTTGCTTAAGACCCGCCTCTTCGGCTTTCTATTCAAGTTGGATCTGAGACTACTAATTCTGCTCAAAATAGCCTCCATCTGCTTTGTGGTGACATGAAAATTATTTATTGAGGAGTTAAAAAAAAAAAAAAACGAGTCACAAAGGGATGATGAGGAGAACGTCTTACGCTGAAGGCAGAGCCGAATGCAGCTTTAATTAAAACACCATTAAATTCCCCCCAACGAGAAAAGCTGCTAAGAAGCTCCAGCTAGATTAAGTCCGTCCTAAGCTCCCTCCCTTCAGCACAAAATCATGTTAAGTCATCGTAGTCATTTTGTTTAAGGTACAGTGCTTCCTCCCTCCTCCCTGGTGGACTCCCCACGTTCCCTGGTTGTGGGTTGAGGTAGTCGTGCAGTTTAATTTGGCCGAGCAAACCGCGGGTGAAGTGAATAAACATAAGCAGCAATCATAAAATGCTTACACTTTCAAGGGGCGGAGGAAGGAAAACTATAAAGCACGGCAGCCCAGATGTCAGACATAATTAAATCTCCTGTCAGATGCAATTTTGATTTCCCGCTCCGTATTTACTCAGCTGATGGCATTTAAATGAATGTACTACACGCGGGACGGCTAGCCTGAGCAACGCTGCTGCTGCTGCTTTTTGCATTGGGTAGTCATGGCAACAGCGGCAGCAAGGTGGTGGTGGGGAGTGAGACGGGAATGCCACAGGGGCTTTGGCCTCCTGGGAAAGCGAGTTTCGGTGTGATTAGAGATTGACTTCATGTCAGCCTCTGGGCTGATCAGCCACCCCCTGAAGCCTAATGCCCACACCTCACAAGCAGGGGTGTGTGGGTATGTGCAGGTGGAGGTGCTGGAGACTAGCAGGGAGTGAGAAGCCATCTTGAATAGAGATTGTATACTGTTACTCTATGTTTTTTGATGTTTTATTGACATAGCCAGTGGTGACTGGGCCTGACTTAGTCCTTTCACCCTCTTGCCTTGGGCAACAGTCATATCCAACTGTAGGTAGTGTGTATGATGTGTGTGTGTGTTGAGGAGAGTGACAAGTGTCACCCTGAGGGGTCGGCAGCGGGAGGAGGAGGGCGTCTCTGACCATGCTGCCCTTCTCCTGCCACTATCAAAGCCCTCCATACACCAGGCCACGCTCACACCTCTCAGCTTCCTTTGCCGCTCCTCACTCTATTATTCAACCTCCCGGCCGTCCGTCGTCCTGCATAATCCAAAGTTTCACGAGGTGTCATAAGACACAGATGCTCTGATACTGAATACATATTCACCAAGTATGTCTCATAAAGTCAGATTCAGCCTGTGCGATCCACCGATGAATACATAGATGTGATCCTGTTTTCTTGTAAATGTGCACGTACAATGTTGTATTTGTTGTATCTGTAAAACAGATTTAACAAAGTGGAATAGAAATGAAGACACAACCAGCTCCACAACAGCCTCCCAAAGCCACTACAATACCACCATGTATTTCCATTGATTGCTGTAGTTCAGCTTCTCCAACCCTAACCTGCCACACTGGCCCCCAATCAATAACCTCTGCGGCCAACTTGGGAGATCACTGTGAGGGCCCTGAGCTCGAAGAGAGCACGGGTCCATGTGCCTGTCCTCCACCCCTGCCCCAGACCTGGCGTCCATCAGCCATCAGCTGCTGGCTCTCCTCCTGTGTGGGACATGTCAGTGTCCTTCTCCTGCCAAATTAGTTCATGGATCAGCTGAATTCGGGTCTTTTGTTGCCAGTGTCTCAGCAAATGCCTTCTCCCTGGCACTAACAAGCGTTGGCTGGCATTTCATAATGACGCGTTTCCCCCTAAAGCACTTTCTCAGTGGGATGCCCAGCACACTGGCACTAACGCTGCTTCTTGACTGGAGATAACGTGACGCCTGTCCTGCTTCGACTTAAACAGTGAAGCCTCCAAACTGTGCAATTTAAAGACCCTCAGTTCTTCTCCAGAGGGGCAAAGCAGCCATCAAAAAGCAAGTACATATTGTCCTCCAACTAAAACATACGCATCAGAAGTAGCTCCACATTTTTGCTGATTCAGAGGCAATTTTTCAGCTAACTTCTCAACAGCAGGTCCCATATCCCTGCAGTTCAAAGTGGAGGAACCCCCCCCACCCCCTCCCTGCACACACTGCCAATAACAGGTCATAAACCAAAGCCAAACAGAAAACAGGCCCATAACCATATCCCTGCAGTTCAAAGTGGAGGAACCCCCCCCACCCCCTCCCTGCACACACTGCCAATAACAGGTCATAAACCAAAGCCAAACAGAAAACAGGCCCATAACTTAACCAAATCAGCTCATCCGATGGCCCCAGCGCGCATATCTTAACGACATCATTAACGCCTTAATGGCCATTGTTTTATGGTAATTATCCGTGCGGTGTTATTGAAAGGCTCATTGTTCTGATGGCGCTGAGCTCATAAATAAAGCGGCAGTAATACTTTATGAAGAGCTCTCTGTGACCACTAAAGTGTTACTGATGATGGAGCGATGGAGATTGCCAAGTCTGTTCAGAAAACAGAGTTGGCATGGTGTGAGTTGATTGTGTGTGTGTGTGGGTGTGTGTGTGTGAAGAATAGTCAAAGCTGTAAGAAGTGCAGTGTATGGAAGTTTTATCTCTCAGAAGCGGAGGATATTTTATTTTAAAGTTCAGAGGATTACGTTGGATTTAAAGAAGTTGCCTCATTCAGCTCATAGATTTGGGTTAACTTTACTCAAAGCTACTCGTAAACCATATTATATTTAAAGCATCACTTTCACCATCTGGACGCAGCTGCTCATAAAAAGTATGGTCTGCGGATTTCTGATCTGTTATTTACACACAGGATATTTAATCAAGCTGTGTGCACCGTGAACGTCGGGATCTCAAAGATAATAAAGAGCTGGGCTGGACGAGGATAAAAATGAATTGTATTGAGCTGTCAGTTCACCTGAAACACGACTCCAAGGTGACTGATAATAAGGCTGCCCACAGGCTGAGGGATGTGCAAACAAGCCGCTGTTTGCCAGCACATGCAATCTGCTTTAAGAGGTGCTTGCATGTCAGTGTTGCCCGAGATATCTGCTGTCTCCACCAGAGGCTCCAAAATATTCGCCATCGCCTCTAAGACTAATTCATCACCAATGGGCCACGAGCTGCGAGATAAGCGCTTTATTGAACTATTGGTGTTTTCTCAGGCTGCAGTGAGGAAACCTGGAGGAGCCCGGGGAAGCCGTGCCAGTTAGAGCTGGCCCGTCATGATGCTGAGGGGGGGCCCGCTGTGGCCGCACAGCTTTAGGTAAACGATCGACGTCTGTCCAAACACATCAGCTGCTTTTATTAGACTCAAACAAACACACAGACCTACACACATGCACACACAACAGAGGAGGTTTGTTCATGATTCACTGCCAAAACGACAAACTACTTCAATAATGAAAGGACTGTGTGTGTGTGGGTCTGCGTGCAAGCTGAGAGTGTAAAGAACAAACGTGCTGTCGCTACAAAAAATAGGATTAGCTCCAGCTTCCTGTTGTTTCCTCTGTACATGCAACACACGGGGGCAGCTTGGGCATCGTGTGCATGTGTGTGTGTGTGTGTGTGTGTGTGTTTTAACATGTGCCTACCTCCACTAAACTTTCCGCATGCAGGCAATGATCGTGCAAAACAAGGTTTTTCTCTGATGGAGCCAGGAAAGTTTGGCTTCACGCGCACATGCTTTCCCTAACCCACAATCACCGGATTTCTAATTCAATTGAGGGGAAGATTTTATTTCCCAGCTTCATTGAAGTGAGTGGCATTGACCACACAGAGCAACAGAAAAACGAAAAAAGGTTTCAGTCCAGACTGTCTTCTCCACAGTTTCCATCAAATGGCATCACAACCAAACAACAAATTTACAGAAAAAAATAACATTTTCAAAGATAGGTTCTTTTCCTGCGAAGACCTTTTTCACTTTTTGAACCTGACTTCACAGATTAAAAAAAACATAGAAAACGGTCCTGCCAAAGAATCTGTTTACTGCAAAGACATGAAACCCAAACCCAATTAAAATTGTTTACTTGATTTTGCTTCTGCAGTGCCGTCAACAAGATAATAATAATGATAAATAATATCAGTGCCAAGCTATTCCATCACAGACGTGTTTTGAGGAGCTATGAATTCCACAAACACCACAAGTTTTTTCCCCAGCAGGACAGTTCTAGTGAGATTGGGATAAAGACAAAAAGTAAAGAGGGGCGAGTGGTAGATGCCATTCTCTCCAGCTCTGCAGTTGCCAACTATTGTTTCCTGTGGGAATATTTTCACAGTTTAGTCCGAAGTAAATCCAGAAGGAACTCATCTCTCTTTCTCTTTCCCTCCCTCATCCAGCCGTGTGCCGTTGTGGACTCGTGTTCCTCCTCACAGGAAGAATGTTTGAGGAAATGGGAAACTCCTTCCAGATGGCCTGCCACATGCGCCGGAATGGACTCCCACTTACGTGCATGCAGCCACGTGCCAAAAACACACCTTAATGTGCTCCACATAGAGCGCATTAAACCTGCACACTGCATGGTATTATGTTCTATACACGGACACATGCACAGTTGTCTCATTTTCCAGTTCATTTTGGGTCCAATCAGATAGTGAGCCGGGTTTCCTGCACCTCTCCATCCTCCACAGATTAATATTGTCAACTGTGTTAGTGGACTGTAAACAAACTTCCCATGTCAAGCCTTAATTGACCCTGAGAGTTTAAAATGATTTTCTATAACCTAGCTGCATTACACACCAGCAGGGATGTGGCTTGTGTGTCTGATTTCATTACTGACTTTAGTTCAGCTGATATAATATTCAAGACTATGCTGGATTAATGGATGCAATCTAAAAAAAAATAGCATATGAGGTATTTTCCAAATCCATGAAGCCTCATAATATTTTTAAAAATATTATTTTAAAAGTTGTTGTTTTTTTCCAACATTCATTAATATATGTTTTTTCCCAAGATCAAAAAGATGATTTGGTGAACATCTGTGTGTCCAGTAGACAACATAGGAATTCATCCAGATGATGAATCCAAGTCCAATAATCTCCCTTCTGTCAGCTCGGTTTTTGGTCTGCAACGCATCAGGAAAAAACACGAACATCTGGATTTTAGTCACTAAATGCCTCCTTATGTTTTCTCCAGTGAGTCACAGTTTTAGAGCTGAGCAGGTAGGGGAGAGAGGGTTGACTTTTTTTTCTGCAAAAACACTAGTTAGAGTTACATTTAAATAGTTGAATGAGTTTAATTGTGTTTGTCTCTGCAAGGGACCCCTTGAGTCATTTGACCTTTTGCTTTAAACTGCACCTTAGTCATCGTGTCCACTTAAGTCAGATAAACAGCATCCCCTCTAATAAAGTTAGTGGAAGGAGCTGATCAATCAGTAGCTGGATGCATATCTCCACTGCCTATTGGGAGGAGATAAGAGACATGCCCCGGCCTTTGCTGGAGTCAAACACAATAAACGATCCATCATCGGGCCACTTATTGATTATTTCCTTTTACTTGTGTTTTTTGTTCTTTCCTCTAAGGATTCACCTTGAACATGTTCTTCAAGCTCGAGACAAGTTTTCAGATTTTACGTGGAGTTCAGTAGAGACCCTTTAAATACACTCTGGGCTGCTTGGAGGGGAACGTTCACCTCTTTGCAATCCTTTCTGTAGGTAGGATGCATGTTCTCTCATGTCCAAAGACGAGGCTGTATAGATAATGGATGAATGCATGGATGGATGGATGGATGGAGCATCTTCTCTTAACTGGTTCCACCGCTCACCACTGCGTGACCCTGGAGGCCTTTTGTCTGGTTTCATATCAGACCACTTGTGTTTAGAGAGTACTCTTGCTGACTGCCATCTTAGGCAGCAAGCAGAGCTCTCGTGGGTGCTGCCTCTGCCTCTGTCTGTCTCTCTCTCTCTCTCTCTCCAGGCTGTGAAATATGCATAGACGAGGGAAGCGATGTGGTGGTGGAGGGCTTGGAGGGAGGATCATGCGCTCGCCTCGATTAAGTATTTAGCACCCCAGACCATCTGGACAGAGGGAGGAACACGATGAGAACGGAGAGAGAAAGGAATAAGGAAAATGGACAGAATCGACTTCCGAGGGGGAAATAAATGAGTGGAAGTGAGGAGAGGATGAGGTGAAGAGGCAAAGCAGCAGGGGAAATGAAACATGCTGTCTTGATTAAGCCTAACAGCGCCTGTTTCTACACCGCGGCTCTCTCTCCTGGTTTAGTTTGGAGAAATGCGATCTGGACTCCAGGGAGGGCTAATCATCAACACATTTGTAATGGTGAAATAATACGTGGACACACACCCCCGTCTGAAATGAACTGATTAAGGAGGCATCAAAGTGGGAAGTGAGCTGAAGCTGTGATGCTACCCTGCAGCCAATCAGCCTCAAAGCCACAGCTTCAAAACTCTGAAACAGAGATACAGAACACAATCAACAGCGCGGTTAACTTTATTCCTATTCCTCTCTTGACCTTAATTAATATACAATATACAAACCTGCAGCCACTCACCAGCAGGACTGACCAAACAATTAAATGCACAAGGCCCTCATTAAACATAAATCTGTTATCCACAAAATGTTTTATGCATATTTATTGATACACTTTGAAAACTGCACAATTTCCTTCTCTAATACTGTTTCGCTGCTATTATGACCCACTTTCCCCTCAAGAATCATCAAAGGTCCGACTACGTCAGTCATCGCTTATCTTCTCCCTGATGCTTCTGCTTCTTGAGCACAGTTTTAAAGAGCGGCTTTGTAAAAAACAGAGAAAACGCTCACTTGCAGTTGGAGAGAGAGAGAGAGAGAGAGAGAGAGGAGGAGATGTGGATGTTGGGGAGTTATCTGTCTGAAGTGTGATGCCCCCTACTGTTCAGTCTAAAGAAACCCTGGAGGCTCTTTTTGATTCACTCCCTTCCCTGTCGATGTCAATCTTGCTGTTCTCTCCTCTTCTCAGCTGATGTCTTGCTGATACACAAACTCACACAGACAAAAATAACCACAAAGAAACGTATAAACACACACATACACACACACACACATATGGATATTAAAAAATGGAAATGTTCACACATGAACACATGCACGCAGTTTCACTTGGAGTGGAGCACTGACATGTTGAGCCACATTAGGTGTGTGGTTGTGGTTGACGGGGCAGTTTAGCATATCTGACAATCCAACATATGTGACGGGCAGAGCAGCTGTGTTTGCACCATCTACTGTACGTTGAAGTGCTGGCCTGTCAGATGATCTCCTCATCCATAAGGGAACAGTCAAGCCCCCCCCCCACCCGTGTGGTTACCAGCCCCCTTCGCCTCTTCAAACAAAGTGCGAAGATGGTATAAATTATAAATACTCTCACACCAGCACCCTGTGTACAGGAGTGTGTGATCACTGGGGGAGTGAGTGGACTACATACACGTAAGCTGTTTGAGTTGAACTGGGATTAAAATTCAAACAGAAGCACTTTGGCTTCGTCAGTATGGCTTTCTGAGAGGCCAAGGAAATGTTAGAACCAATATTCAATATATTTGGATTTGTGCCCAGACAATTGAAATTCCTGTCTTCATCTTATCTAACAGAAAAAAAGCCTGATCCTGTACACTACACATATACTGTAAGACAAATTGCTTTTGGCAAATGAATTACAGAAATGCATTTTCATGATTTAGAGGCTCCTGAAACAGGATTTAGTTCTTTCTCAGACATTAAAACGCCACTAAAATCAGGATAATATCATCCATCAAATCACAAACACAGGCCACAGACTGTGTAATGACGGGCCAATGCATCATCCTAAAATGAGAACCACATGCACCGAGGATTCAGTGCCTGAAGAAGAGGTCCCTATCTGCCTTTTTCATTCGAGGATCAGAATGGTTTTCTGTGTATTTCATGGCCCCGACGTGGAACAACAGAGTCTCAGGATGTGTTCTGTCAGCCTTCAGTGACGATGCCGTGGCAAATCCTCACTCCTCCTGTTTACTCAGCGGCGTCGTCCAAATTTGATCTTTATTCAAGCTGTAAATCAGAACTCGTCGAGACTACAAGACAATATCAGGTTTGACAAATATCTTGTTCAAACATCCTCAAGCAAACGCGGCTTAGGAACTCGCTGCGGGTTTCATATTCGCCCAAACACTCTTCACCATCTGCTGTTTCCAGAAACTGTTCAAGGGTTATTATTCAGAGCAGGAAAAAATAGAGGAATCAAGATAGTGTAACTGAATATAATACAGTGGGTTCAGTACAGTACATCCCTGCTATCTTTACATGATAACTGGCCAGGATTAAAACTTGTAGGCTTGAAACATAAGGAGTCCTTGATAGTGTAACTCTAAATGTGGCTTCAGTATCATAAAAGTTTGGTAGTAGCACACAAACTTTGACAGATGTGTAGCCCACATGTTCACAGCAGGACATCTGAGGGCATCTCTACTTACTCCAGGGGCCCAGGCTGTAATTTACCCAAAGAATGCCACAATAACATCACTGCTTCACAATAATTACCGACCAGGGCCTGAACAGACTGACACTTCTACGACCAAAGACGGAGATTATGACTCCCTCTTGCCTCACATGGATAATGGAGTCATCCTGCTTGGGGAAATTGTCCTCGTATTTCCACTAGTATACTTCAAAGATGAGCACGAACTGCGCAGAAAGCCTCAGGTGCTCCACAAGACAGGAGGGGTGGATGGGGTTGGAGCTCTTTCATTAGCTGTGTTATAGCACGGGACCCTGGGCCAGCCATAACAGACCGAAGGACAGACATGCAGGCAGCGATAATAAAAGAGCCAGCGCTGAAGCCAAAGCCTGGGGACAGACAAAACACTCCACGGCCCACTGGGAGACACAGACACGGCACCAAGCGTGGTCATGGTTACTATGAGAAGGTACGAGCTGGAAATGACACACTTGACAGCGTGTGGAGCGGCTTCTCGTCTGCTCTTACATAAATCCTGTTTCAACTTTAAAGATTCTTGGCGACCTTTGTTTCATTTTTCTGGTCTCTTCAGGATGGTCTGGCACCTAAAGTTTGAGGTCCAGTACCTGGGCCACTAACGTTTATCACACCGATTGTGTGCTTTGCTTACTGACACATAACAAGCCTCTGTAGACCACCCACTCTAAAAGGCTCTCAGTTCACTTGCTGGGCTGCCCTGGAAAAGTTTTCCCCTCTCAGCGCTGTTAACTTTCCCTTTGTGTGAATCCTGGCATCCTGATCTACGCCACCTGACAGGGCAAGATGGCGAACCCATTCACCTTTCTGCTTTGCTCCCACAGCCCGGAGACTTCCAGACCTATGGGCCAGTGGACTGTGGCTGTCAACGCATAGTCCACTGGCCCAGCTGACAGCGATAAGGAACCGAGGTACGCCCTCACCCACAAAACCCACCAAGACATGGTCAGAGAGCCTTGTGGGCCCTTTTGGAAACTTGCTAATTTCATGGTAATTTCTTCTTCTCGGACAACGGTGCCAACAGACAGCCTGCCACCTTTTTCTGCCTCTGACACTTTAGAGTCAGCTCTGATTTAATTCATCCATTTGCTGTGTTTTCTTTCTCTCTCAAGCGGCCTGTCCAGTCGTGAATCTAGAGCATTATTCATAGACTGCAACAATTAAAACATCAACAGGGGCAAGATAAAAATATGTACATTATTCATATCTGTCCTCCAGGGAGACAGTCAGGCAGTCAGAGCTAATGAGAGGCTGAGGCTTTGAAGTCATGCAGCCCTATGTGAGGTGAATGGCATGAATTAAGCACCACCATCAGACACGTTTTGCTCAACGCAAACGTCTTCTAGAGAGGTAATTTTAGCCAGTGTTATGAGTCCTGTTGTGACTATTTTCTAAGGTGTAATTTGGAAATTTGAATTTAATTAAGCCTCCTTGTCTATGAGAAGGTCAGGCTGAGCTACAGAGTGTTGGGGGAGAATAAAAAGAGAGATGAATATTCCATGAGGATATACGTACGGGTACAAGATACATTTGTTGTGAGGCGCAGTGGAATGAATGCACTTTCTCTTCTGCCGCTCAAGAGAAGTGTGAAGTGTTTCTGGCAAACAGCAGCACTGCTAAATAGAGAAAGCTCTGCCAGCCAGACTTGACCCTGTTCCCTGGCACTGCCGGTGCCCGCCGCCCTGCCCTGTGCCACGCTGATATGCTATCTGCCCGAACAGATGCCCACTCTAGCCTCCCAGCGCCTCTCCCGGTTCCCCCACTTTACTCGTAGCTGCATGCTGATGTTTTGTCCGTCCTAGTACTCCGTATTACGCCTGTCTCCTTGAAGGAGCGCTGCGGCGCCGGGACTGGCGCCGACATTGTTGCTAAAGGAAAAGATGCTTGCTGCGTGAGATCGAGGCCAGACGTGGCATTAAGATATCCAAACACTGGGTAAACGGGGCCTACCTCCACAGCGAACTCTCCAGGACCTTGGTGGAGTCAGCATGGTAATACTTGGTCAGGATCAGGATGACCTGCAAGAGAAGATAGATGCATTTAGATTAGGGCCGTTAAACTACTCTTGGTTCTGTCACACTTTAATCCACGTAAAACTTCATAAAGACAAATAATGAGAATAAGAATAAGAAAGAGATTCGTCCTAGAGAAAGCTTATGCAGTGCTTTCCTCCTAGTTTTCTCTTTGCAAGTAAAATTGTCCGAATGTAGCCGTAACTAACGTCTTGTGTTGATTTGACTGTGAAATCATCATTTCAAATAGAGCACTGGTTTGTTTTGGGCTTAGAAAATGAGAAAATATTATAATTTCCCACAAAAGAATAAATACATAAAATGTACAGATGTTTTATTCATATGACCAAGAAATCCTGGTCTGGGGCACAAACCCCATGCGATGTACACTGGATCAGAGACTCTTGTCTTTCATATTTCGGAGAACTCCTGTTCTTGACAGCGGGGTCTGCTGGGAACAGTGTTGCCATGGCAAGAGAGGCAGTAGGTCAGGCAGCACAGTGGGGCCTATATATGTGTGTGATTGACAGGCTGGATTGCCGTTCTAGGTAACTGAGCGAGAGCAGCGCCGGGGCCTGCCTCCAGGCACAGGGAAGTTGATTGGCCGAGGGGGCTTGCCCAGAGGCAGCTGCCAACAGCAGGTGGAGTTGAAGGTGACTGCTCCCAGGAAGTCGAGCTGCAAACTCAACATCAACATGCCTGATACATCTTAATAGAAAAGCTGAGCAGAGTACATCATGCAACTCTGTGGAGACAGTACAGGAAATGGAAAGCTAATGGGTTCAGCAGGTCGACATTTAGATGATCTTTAACATCAAACAAGATGAAAGCTGAGCTGTCTCGTTCAAAGGATACACAGCTGCAAGCCCCAAATAGTTCTCAATATGTGTTTATCCATGTCACAACATTTAGCCATATAAAACCTCATCTCGTGCAAAAAACAATGCCCAGGGCTTTTACAGCTTCCTCTTGTGTCACGACAAGACCACACAGCCTGAAGCATTCAGCTGTAGTGCGTATTCAAAAAGAAACACAAAGCAATTTTTATAGGGCCTTCCACTGAGGCAGAGCTGGTGTTTAACTGAGTCTTGAAAGCGTTTTTTTTCCCCCGCACGAACCTAAGAGGTGGTCAAAGCGGAGCACCGCAACTGGGGACAACACAGACTGCCATCAAAGCCACTCAGTGCAGTCTCAAGACACTTGGCTCGCAGTCGCCAAACACCACCCTGGTGGAACTTGGTTTCCACAGATGTTTATGCAATCCAGAAAACCTGAGCAGCAGCCTGATTGACAGGGCCAATGAAAACCTGATTAACACTGACAGAGCTCGGACCAATGTAGTGAGAGATAAAATCAGCCTTTTTAAAATATTCATAAGGTTTCTTTGAGGGTAAGGAATTATAAGGCACCTCTATCTGAATTCCTGAATGAGCTGCCGTGTGAAGATCTTTCTCTCGTGGAGTAAGAAGCAGATAGTTCCTGATTGGTCTGGCTGACTGTGACTTCACTGGTGTCTCTGGAAACAGGCTGATTATACATTTTTGGCTTTGCTGAATTCTGTCAAACTTGGACAAGTTGAAGGCACACAGTTATAATAATAATAATGTGATGCTGTCGCAGCATTGATGAAGTATCTGTGCAGTGTAGGTGGTGAATAGTCGGTGGATCAGCTTCCTGCTGGGCTGAACAGATGTTTTACCAACAAAATGATTTTCTGAAAGACACTTCAAGGGGCTGTTGAGCCGTTCATCTAACATTATAATCATATGTCACAGTCACTGGAGTAAACATCCATAGATATGATGTGGGAGAGTAAATACGTTGCCTGACACTTGTTCTTGTTCTTGTCTCAAAAAACAAAACAGCACTTGACGGTCTGGGCTAGCCACTCTTCTGTTTCAAATTGTGTCAGCATATTGACAACACATGCACCGTGGCAGACAGCCGGGTTTAAAAAACAGCTCCGCATAAAAAACATAATTCTCCACATCTTGCATCTTTCCTCTGACACAAAATACATTTGGCCTGCTGGTTACAAGTATGGCCTGTCGAGAATATAAATCTCTAATTATAGGTTTGTAAGTGTGTGTGTGTGTGTGTGTGTGTGTGGGGGTTTGGGGGGGGGGGGGGGGGGGGGGGGGGGGGGGGGGGGTGCATGACCTGTTGATGGACTGCAGATCAGTCCTCAGCCCCATGAGATTGAGGAATGCATCATTCAAGGAAATGTCAATACCAATAAAATATTCTACCTCCATATCCACATGTTGAGCCGGTGTTCAAGGCCTAAGTTCTGCTCTATTGGAGAATGATTTTTCTTTGGGGATAAAGTGGACGGGGCAAGGATGTATTCAACCATAAATCACCACTGGCAGGAGGCAGAGCGAGTGTTTATTTGGCAGCAGTGTACCTAGCCACATTGACAAAACTGCTGAAGAGCACAGGAGCCAGATTCCTGTATTGCCTCTCGTGTACAGAGCAGTGCATTAAGACAAGGACTTGGCAGCGTCTGCCCACAGCTCATTGGATTAACGGGCAAAATTGGCACAGGGGACGAATCCGACCGGACCGGGGAGGAAAACAAAAATCGATCCTTTTTTTTTTGGAAATTCAATTTCATGCCAGTCAGTTGTAATTCAATACAAATAAATCAGAGCCATACTTAGAGACAACAACTATCGGAAAACATGTCAACCCAATGTGAACAAAGTCTGGGGGCTAATTTCCAATGAGAAACGACAGTAAACATATGCATGTATCCTCTATTGATTTAGATATCAAGTTGTAGGCAACTTTGAGGTGAACTTGGTGGCCAGACTGTTGTAGAGGAAGTGTCTCTCCGTTGTAACCTTCTTGTTATACTGCAACCACATAATCAGTCACTGTGGGTTTCTTGTTTGTAAGCTGGTGGGCAATGAAGCTAATGGCTTTTATTGGGGAAAAGTCAACAGGGTGGTCAGGACCCCTGGATGACTCCACACAAGGCCTACAAGAGACCCCATTGAGAATCACGCTCGTAGGCTCGTAGACCATGAACTCCAGCTTGACAACTATCGTTTGTCCCAGAGACATTTCCATCCCACTGCGTGTCAATGGATCATTATCAATCAGCTATTGAGGAGAGACAGAAGGAGAAAATGTTAAAGGAAGAAAGAGACAAGGGGAGAAATAAATACAGACAGACTCTGAGGCTCCAGAGAAAGAATTCATTCATTCATCTTTAAACCAAAAACAAGGAAATACAAGTACTCCATCGAAGTGTGCAACAACCCCTCCTCATCCCTCCAGGGCACATTCTCCAGAAACAGACCACACACATAAACAATTAATCACAGTCTGGAATATCAGAAAAAAAGATAGACATCTAGCCTTATTTATATTCCTGGGGCACAAAAGTAAATAATGCACAATTCAATTTCAGGAATGGATTTTTTTTATCAGTACCAGTTCCTGAAAAAGAAATAGTCCCAAAAGACTGTTTATCTCAGTTATAGAAATGTAAAACAGAACTGACCCTTTAAGCAACTGACGACTATCTTTCCGGCTAAAACTGGTCATACAAGGGACATTTCTGTAATTTCCTCCCCTTGCTCGCTCACATAAAATAAAGTGCTTCATTCATCCAAAACCTTCCCCATTATCCCTATTCAACGGCCATGCTAATGTTTCAGGACACCAGCCCACACGGAGTGGTCGCATGTGGTGGGAGTCGCGGCTGCAGTGGACCCTGACCACACTCTTTATCTGAGGCCAGCCAGTGACCCACACACTCTTTACCATTTTAACAGTAGTTGGAGATTGCCACCATTCATTAAACTGCTCAACCGGAGGGGAGGACAATTACATGGACCTCTGCTTCTGCTTGGTACACACAAAAGGCTCGTGCTGACCGCGCTCACAAGAGTCCATCCAATCAGGTGGAACGGGAGCACCCCTGGATATTGGAAAAATGGTGGAAGGCAAAGAAGTTTCTAGGGATATAATTTAGAAGGCACACCTCAGTATAATTCCAGCATAAACCTTGTAATTATAAAAAAAAAAAGAAAAAGAAAAGAAACCAAGTCTCAAATCTCGTTAAAAAAGCAAGAGAGACACACAACACAACACATGCTGCCAGCGAGTCAGAGGGAGAGGGAGCGACGAGCGCAGGGTTCGAGATCGTACGTGTTATTATGAGAAGTGTAAAACAATTACTCATCATTATGAAACCATGTTGACATAAATTGGACTGAGGCCGCCACCACAGTAATTAACACGACACATTGAACACCACAGGAGTGAGGCTGACCACAGGCAAGGAGCTATGAACTCAGAGCAGTGAAACGGTGACTTAGAGGCAGCGCTTTGGCATACATTTTAAAATCTGAAATTAAAACTCCTCTTCCCTTACTTATTCACCCATCTTTTGTCATTTTCTCCTATTTCTTGTCTAACAGCTTCCATCTACTCGTTTTGATCTCCACGCTTCCTCAAGTCTCTGCGGGTTTCTTCCTCTTTTCTAGCTTCCTCTGCTCTCCCATGGATATCTGAGCAATTGCTGTAATTGGGCTCTGATCAAATTGCCTTCTGTGTTCCGAGGAAGAGACTGGAACAGCTCGGCCCAGTGCACCCTCCCCTGATTCTCTCAAATTATGTGGTGAATCCACAATAACTGGCTATCTCTGGTCACATGTAGTCCTGCAAACCCAAAATGTATGGATTTCTAAACAAAATGAAAACATTGTCCATGCAAATACATATTCCTTGTGGAATTGAGCGGATGATTCTTCCTGAGAAGACTGACGCTCTAATTGGACCGACAGGACCGAGGGAGCAGAGTTCCTTAGATGTGTGATAATCCACTGTTGGGAGCCAGAGGCCTTTGGGACCGCGAACCAGAGTGGAGGGGGGTGGAGGAGAGGCTACGCAGAGAGATATGGGAGGTATAGTGGGAGACAGCAGATAAAAGGAAGATGGCAAAAGACCAAGAGACAAAGAAATGAGATGAGAAGAGAAAAATAAGTTTGGAATTGGTGAGCTGGAGAATAAATGCCACTTGTAGCAAAGAGAGAGGGAAAACTGAAGATAAAGAAATGGTTGGAGAGAGATAGAGAGGGAAAATAACGGTTAGAAATAAAAGAGGAGAGGGATACTGGGAGTGTGAAGGCTGTAATGGGGATGGTAATTGATAAAGCGAGAGGATTTAGACCTCAAACTCTGTCCATTGATCTCAGTGGTTCACTGGGACGAGGGAATGACTGCGCTGCTGGGCGCTGGAATCCAGCTAAACAGGACTCAGTAATTAGTGGTGCTCTTCAAGGGGTGAGCTGATGAAGTCCATGACCTTATCTGTCTGTGTACGGCACTCATCCGAAGAAGGTTAAGAAACGGGGCAACCAAGTTGAATTTGAATTTTGGATCGTGACTCTAAGTGACTTATTAAGCTCGTGGAACAGTCATGGTTTAGTTTCATTCAGGCAAAATCACTGCAGCTGTTTTGTTGCACACAATACTGTGTCTGTCTCAGTTTCAAAAGGCACTGTCCTGATTTAAGCATCACGCTCATTGAGCTTAATATGTTTCATTATCATCCGTTCACTTCCAACACACATTTGCATGGAGCTCTCCTTCCTTTGTGCGTCTGCCCTGGCTACCTTCACTGTCCCAGTGGCATGGACAGAGGCTCCTGTCCTGGCTCAGGCTCCATCTCTTTCAGTGGATACAGCTGCTCGCCACAGTTAAACAGCTGTCGCCTCAGTATTATCATAATCCCCGTCCCCCTCCCTGTGTGTCTCTGTCTGTCTTGCCCTCCTCCGCCTCCCATCAATCCCGGTGCTTTTTGGTCTTTTTACCCACTTTGTCACACATCTGGATTTTGCATGTTCTCTCTGGGCCTGCGGCTTTCCTCTAGCTACTCCAGGTGAGGTTAATTCATGAATAAATATCGCTTCGAGGTGTGAATGTGAGCATGAAAGCTTATCCGTATCCATGTGTCAGCCCTGTGATGGACTGTTTACGCGTCCAGGGCCTGTAAGCCCGATGTCAGCTGGTATTGGCTCCAGTCTCCATGCATCCCTCTAAGGATTAGCGCCAGAGACAATGGATGGACATGTTCCCTACTCAACTATTGTGCGCTGCATATCCAGCTCTCAGTGAAATAGTCTAAACTCTGAAACCACACATCATTAACAAATGCAACAAGCAGCCAATGTCTGGGATTGTTTTGTTGATGGGAGTTAAAGAAGACTTGAATAAGTGGAGCGCGGCGTAACAAGCATTGAATGCAACATTAAACAAAGTAGAAATACTCGGAGGGTCTAATTTGGGCAAATGCATTCGGGGAGCCGCTCCAATTACTCAAAGGAGATACATTATTTATCCGTGTACATTATTATACGTGCTTTTTTCCCCCGACTGCGGTTCAAGCACAGTTTATCGTATGTGTTTGTGAGTAAACCTTCATCTGTAAATGTGCTGCAAAGAAATGGCAGTTTTGTTATGTGGTTATTGAGCTCGCCTCTGATTCTGCTGACTCGTCCGCAACGCGTTTAGAGGGGGTGTTCATATTAGTCGATAGGCTAATGCAGACACCCAGGGTCACTGCAACAGCACCAGTGAAAGCCAGAGAGTAGTTTTATGCTAATTAGAAAAAAAATGAAAGAAATAGTTTTTCAATATGAACAGATGGAGTAAATCTCCACTGAATAAAAATAAAAAACCCCATCCAATGGATCCTGCAAACTGCTCAGGAGGTGTGCACTGATCATCGGGTATGGAGCTGACTGATACCAGGTCGATTGGAGACATGATCAATACGAGTTGTTGATGGGAATCACTTAACCTGCATCGATTCTACTAAGACGTTTGCATTGGATTTCAGACCAATCAATTGAGAGGTATGCTAATTACGTTCTGCCTGCAGCACTAGTAGAAGCAGGACCATAATACACAAGTGTGGATGTAGTAATAGTATGAGAACAGTAGCAGCAGCAGGTGTAGTGCATGGTATACTCTTTGGGGGCTGTTAACACCTGTGCAGTATCTGCCAAGCTTTGTTCTGTACCTCACAGCAAATCTGGCAAAAACTGATGACCCTGTTTAAAACGAATGGAGGAGTAACTCCAGATGTTCAGCATCAAACTTGAAATTTGACTTTATCTACAGCTTGGCTGCACATTTGTGCACGTTTCCATCCACATTATACTTCTCATCTACACCAGGACCTGGTGAGAGATTTGATTCAATATAATATGGAAATTCTGTTAGCACAGTAATCACACACTTATTTTTTATTAATTTATTTTTTTAATTTAGTCAATATAAATGTAAATGGTGAGTGACAAATGTCATGGACCATCCTGGCTTGTGGACCCTGGTGAGCAGTGATGCTAGAATTGGGAGTATTTAGAACTCAGTATATTAGATTTTTTTATTTTCATAAAAGAAAAATTATCAGAACAAAATATATTAGTCACAACTCTAGGTGACTCTCTGCAAGGCTTATTAAATTTAATCCAAATTTTAAAAAAATCAGGGCAGTAAGTTTTCCCCAGTGAGGTTTTCCCCAGAAAGGTGAGTGGCAACGATGCCAGGAATGTGTGTGTGTACCTGTGTGTTCACATTTTACCAAGGAGAAGCGTCATGGAGTTAATTTGTGTCAACAGCGACCCATTAGAAAAAATTCCCCCTGGAGCCCATAACAAGGTCATTTGTTTGCAGAGGTAATATTTAGCAGTACTCCTGGGAGTACTCAGAGTAGCAGCATTAGCAGTTTTTACTGCTGTGGGAATAGTTCTGGTACAGCGACCTGCAACAAAACCAGCATTTATATTTTTGCATGAATCTCTGTAATACCTATGGAATGGATCATTATGAGTCATTCTCACTGATGATGAACCATCAACAGTCCAATCTAGAAAATATTTGCCCTGTGCTGAAAGCCCAGGCCTTCAGCCCGAGAGCAGAGGACTATGTAAATACATTAGGACCAACATGCTTGGTGCAACCAAACGGAGCATTAACACGGCTAATTGAGTTTGCTGCTTTTTGGCCGCGATGCTTCATTGCCTGTCAGCTGAAGCACGACGCGCTGTCTCAACATGGAGCCCATCTCGCCGCGTGAGACCGGCCCGTCTCTCTCTGTCTCCCCGACATCGTCTTTTATGGGCAAACATTAATTGGGGTGAGCAGGGTTATAACAATATAATGATAAACTCTCCCTCTCTCTTGCTGCCTGTCAGTGCCGGTTTAACTGCCAGTGTCTTTTTATTAATGTAGTGAATGGGGAGTAGTTCCCTCACGACCCGGAGGTGCTCACCGCGCCGTGGGACGTGTTTAAAAAGTCGGGGGGGGGGGGTTTGGCTCCGTGCCGCACGTCTTGAATCCGATTTTTTTTATTTGTGGGGCGACTAATCGCGTTGGAAGAGCAGAATGGGGGGTTTCATCGTGAACTGCTGACAGTTGACAACAACAGCAAAATGAAAATATGGTGGGGGGGGGGTGTACTGTAGTGGCTGTTCCTCTGACGGGAGCAGGCTACGAGAGCTTGTGAGTTGTAACTAAGGACTGTTTGCTGATAGTGGCAGCTCCTGCTGCAAGTCATTATGGAAACAAACCCACTTTTCATTATCAGCACAAAATGCAGTTGAGGCAGCACTTTCTGTACCGAGGAAAGAAAAATGGAAAAGTCTCAACACGTCTTCACTTTTGTTTTGTTTTGTTTTTTTTCCATTTACACACCCACTGCATAAATCCCTATTTATTTCTTCTGCTTGCACTGCTTTACTCTTGCTCACCTCATCCTGAGCACATCCTTTACAAGAGACCTTTGGCTCAGGGCTGGGTGCAATCCAGGGCTCTACGATGTGCACAGGACACGCAGGAGTTTGGGTGAGAGCTCTATGTTTTGATCTTGATCCCCTCACTTCCAGCCAGGTCACGAAAGGACTCGTGTTGGGCCACAGACCTACACCCCGGCCACTGTCACAAGCTATCAGCACATTCTTGCTTTTAATCTAAGCATCCCACACATAGCTACGGAGTCACACATACACACACCTCCCGTCCAACCTCCAGCTCCCTCGTCTCCTTCACAGAAGGGCCCTGGTTGTACTTTAATGGCCTGCCACACTTTATTTAGCCTCTAAGGTAGAACAGGAGCAGTGGAGTGCGATGTGGGCCTGGGCTTTAAAGCACACACACACACACACACACCTGTACATGAACACACACAGAGACTCATAAATGAAGTGCACAGTTCTTAGAATCTGTGCAGACAAGCAGAATTCCCTCGCAGAGATCTCAGGTTCCTCTGTGGCCGTCCCTCCTCTTACTCACTGCCCGGTCTCTGTGTTCCGTCTTTCCGCAATGGCCCATTCAGGCCGAGGCCACCCAGCTATAGAATGAGGTCAGAGCGAGTGTTAAAGTCTAAACAAGTAGAAACAACCAAGCTGCTTCACCCATTCAGGGACCCAAATGTCCCCCGACACACGGCCAAGTCGCGCTGTCCGTCAAACCGCGGTGAAAATAAAAAGCCCTCAGCAGTGACTGAAAGGGCTTTCAAACCCCGCAACCCTTTTTCTTCCTGGGCCAAGAGTGTGAAGGAAGCAAGGTGGTGCATCATTAAGCAAACCATGTGAGGTGTGGTGGAAACAAAGCCTTGGCCAGAGGCGGATGTAAGCCATTGGATTCAATGCACCCACACAATCCAGGTTTGTGTAGGCAGGGAGACGGTGCCAAAACTGGGTCTGCTCAAACTCTCACACATATATATATATATATACACACACACACAGACTGCCTTCTTACCCTCTTCTTTGAGAAGGAGGTAAATCATGTCTGCCTCACATTCTAAGGGCCATAAATTGACACTGATTCAGAGAAGCTGGACAGTAAAAGCACAGATGGAAGGCGCCCGCCAACGTGCTAACAGCTGTATTGTTTGTTTTGTTTTTTTTAAACACAATGCAGGGGAGGCAACATGAGTACAGATGAGACCCTGACAACACAGAGCAGCTGCTCCATCACCAGTAAAAGCTCATGAGGCAGAACCAGCCCATCACTGAGAATCTCACCTGCCTGTGTCAGCCACCGAAGAGGACAGCTCTGACCTTGAGATTATTATCATCACACAGCTGAGTTGTTCATATTTATTCATTCCTGAACCATAAACACATGTTTATTTCTGTATTTATAAAGACTCTAATTCACATAATATATTCCTTACGTATATTCAAGAGCATTTCAAAATATTGGCCTTTCAAAATCATTCTTGCACGGACACACACCCAGTGAGTAACCAGACATCAGAAGTGATCCTCCCCGTGCACACCCACACCCACACCACTTTCCCACTGCATTCTACACGTGTAATGTTGCCCGCACACAAACCACATGGCGGCGTGACATTAAGACAACTTCAATTTCTGCACAAGACTAGAGGTGAACACCAGATGCTCACGCCCGCTCTCACGCTGGTGTGGGAAATGTCAGCGGTGCAGATGGTGGAGAGGTTTTTTGTTTTTTGTTTTTTCTGCAGGGTCTGGTTGCGACCTGTCTCCGTGACAGGGCAACATCTCATCCATAAACATGGCGGTGGGTTGTGGATGCTGTGGTTGGTTTGCCAGACAGCAGGAGAGATGTCAAGCTACTGTACGGGCCGCTCACTATTCATTACAGGCTGCCTCTTTGTTTGGAAGCAACATAGATAACATCATAACAACATCACAAAACAAGGAAAATAAATCCGTCTAATACAAAGAAGAACAGACTTGGAAATAAATCCTTCACTTATTTTTTTCCCAACTCCCATTTTCGACTGTCTGCTCTTTCGCTTTGTCTGTACTTCGAAGAAACGCACCTCAAGTCAAATTATCCAAGGACAACTTTGAGCAGACAAACGCCACCAACCCTTTCTTTGGATGCTCTTTGTTCTCACGCAGACTGGGAGAGGGAGACACCGCCGTGCACGCGCACACACGCATGCATGAAGGCAGAGGTGTGGTAAAGCCTCCTCGTGCATGATTTGACTGTCACAGCAGAACAAAGAGGGGGAGGTGAATTTACAAATAACGAGGCTAAACGGTAGAAACAAATATTCATAGATATACCAAATTAAAAACATTTCATTCTGTGAGATGACAGGAGTCTAATCTTGTTTCATGACGCTGCCTTTAATAGAATATTATAAATGCATGATGACGAAATCAACCTGTCTCTGTGATATGACAAATCATTACCCTCGCTGACTCACAAATTCCCCTCATTTAAAAATTCCAGTGCAACAACATTGAAATTCTATATGTCCTGACAGCCCTTCACACTCTAATTGGACGCCATGCTTAATGCGCTCAAGACGCAATAAAGGCCTGGAGGCTGACATGTGAATATAATTAACTCACTGTGGGGAGGGGCGAACAAGACCGAAACTAAGGTGTGGTTATTATTATTTAAATGTGCCCGGTATCGTCAGTGCAGCACGTACGGACGGTACCACCTTGCACTATAGACTCGGAGCCTCAGCTCATGTGTGCGTGGCACTGGCCCATATGTGTCCGCAGCACAGCGAAGTGGCAGTCACAGCCTGCTGGGAGCAAAGGGAACATTTCCTGTTGGCCTCGCAGCACTGACGGTACTCAAAGAGCGACAACGTGACAGCTCCCAGAAGTGGAGCCAGCGCATCTCAATCGCCCTGAGTGGCTGGCTGCGATACATGCCGGAGCCAGCTACACCTGACCAATACACGCGTGCTCTGATTGGCTGGAGGCTTTGAGTTCTGAGGGGGAGAATGAGTCCACTGAACACCTGCAGTGCTCACATCACTGTTTGGTCTGTCATATCCGAAAGTAATTCAACAGCAGAAGGTGGAAACGCCAGCGACAACCTGTTTGTGTAAACAACGCACACCTTGATATGCATGAGATCAAATCAAGGACAGTGGAGGAGATTACGCGCTGAATGCAAACATCATGTCTGCTATGAACACCGTGTCCCTGTAGCATGTCAGCCGGATATAATTGCTCACTACATGAAAAAGAATACATGATTACTATAACAACGGCTGCTGTCTGCAAATGGCCATGAGACAACAAAGTACATGACAGGAAGGAGGACAAAGGGAGGGAGCAGGGGAAGGGACGTGAAAAAAGGAAAAGGTGAGCTGAGGAAATAATGGGCCGTATTATGTTGGATTTATGAATTTTGTGCCCTTGTCACACAAAAGCCAACAGATTCCATATTGATACGCAATTTCAGAATACAGAAGTGATGTCCAGAAGTACCAGCGCACACAAATGGGTCCCATCTCTGAGCTCGGTGCCGTGGGAGAAGAAATGTGTCTTTGCTTCCATGCCAATAAAGCGCAGCGGACTGATGTGAAACTAAATTGACAGAAGCAGAAACTGTGGCACATAAAGAAAGTAAAATGGGCAGCAGCCAGAGCAGCAAATGAAAAGTGACTGCGAAGCTCAGGGAGACGCTAACGGGACAAGACGTGAGCAACAGCGGCCAAATTCACAAATGCACAGTTTGATATAAAGCCTTGTTTCGACTGCAGCTTCTCGAAAATCTGTCACTTCAGCTTCTCGGCAGCAACTTCTATGAAAGACAAGGGGGCAGTGACACAGTCAAACAGCATGTGCTCTGAGTGTGAGTCTGTGGTTTCTTTAGGACCTCGTCCAGCTTAATGAATGTAAAGTCCTATTAAGAATAAATGAACGATCCTGGGTGTGTGCGGTCTATGCTGACTCAGCTGAATAACAAAGCTTGTGCTTGCGAACCCTGTGCCCCCACACCAGCCGGACACCGGCCTGCTGGTCAGCCCCCCACAACATGCCCCTGGCCTGCTCCGGGTCCAGGTGACGCCCTCCACATGCTGAGTGTTGCTTAGCTTCCCACCCCCAGACGACTCTCTCTCTCTCTCTCACACACACACACACACACACACACACACACACACTGAGTGATACCTCTGCAGGTTTGATTTTTGCTGTGGAAAAGAAAAGATGTCTTAATTTACAAGCCGGACGACTCAGACAATTTCAACTTTAAAAACATTCTTACAGATCAAATATATATGGCTTTTTTTTTTTTTGTTTTTTTCAAAAGACAGTTTGACTTTTGCTTGTGCTTTGCCAGAAAATGTTCCACTGTGTTGCTTTCAAAGCATGAGCCTCCTGCATCTGGACTCCTGCTGTTTCAACATAGGAGTGAAGCTGAAATGAATGAGGAGCCTGTGTCTTGTTGTTTTTTTTTTTTTTTTGTTTCCCTGGCAGCACTGTCTCGGAGAACAAAGCCTGCAGCTGTGGCGCACCACGGTATATACATGCACTGCTCCTGGAGCTCTCTCACAGTAAAGACGTGTTTCACTGACAGGGCCGTCACTGATGTGTCATGTCAGTCTGCCACAGAAACATGGTGGACTTTATTCAGCCGCACTGTCACGGTAGATTACTTTGAGACTGAGCTGGACAGAATGAGCTGGGGGAAAGATTCGCTCTGAACTATTTCACTGGACTGGGAAGCAGGACCGCACCTCCAGTCGCCTGCCAAGCCTTCGTATATACTGTCAACCCGCCACCCGTCTTCTGCCCATCCTTCACTCACCCCTCTGCCTTATCTGTCTGCTCAATGCAGATAAACATTATGCATTTATGTATTTAGGACTCATCATCATCCTACACGCTGTTAACATGAAGTGTGCGGCATGTGTGAAATAGCACACTTCATGTGATTCCAGCCTCAGCCAACCTGGCAGCGCAGACATCGCTTTGAGATTCTTGGTAAATGAAAGGCAAATTGGGGATCTGTGTGCCGACAGAAGGATGACGCTTCGCCCGTCGCTGGCCACAGCCGGCTTACATTCAAATCACCCGTGCCCGCCTCATGAAGAAGAAGAATTCCAGTGGCAACACCTCACATCTTATTTCAAAGCCCTTTTCATAGCAAAATTACAGCAAATATATATTTCTTTAAATCCAAATAAAGATCAGAGCAGCTTTTTTACTTCATAAAGCATGTTGATGCTGCAGCTTTTAGAATTTGCAGCAGCTACAAAACAG
This sequence comes from Pseudorhombus dupliciocellatus, assembly GCA_016785235.1. Classification (NCBI taxonomy): domain Eukaryota; kingdom Metazoa; phylum Chordata; class Actinopteri; order Pleuronectiformes; family Paralichthyidae; genus Pseudorhombus; species Pseudorhombus dupliciocellatus. Next base: position 143,437 of record JAFBJW010000116.1, read on the forward strand.
AACTGGAAAATACTGGATACTTTTTTTTTTTTTTTTTTACCGTAAAATCTGTGTGGATGAGTGTGGTTTTCATGTCAACAAATCCCATGAAAAGACCAAGAGCAAGAATGTGTTATTTTATTTGTCAGTACTTTCAAACTTTCCCAACCCCCGAGTACGATGCTGCAGCCGCGGGGTGAAAATCTCTAAAAACAAATACAAACGCTGTGTTTCCGTGTTGACGTACTTGCTGGTGTTGTGCATGAATTCCCGCGCACAGAACAAAGTGCATCTAAACAGTGGCGTTGCATCGAGAAAGGTTAGAGGCCGCTGTAGCTTTCATGCAGTTTACTATAATTACTGTTTTTCCAATGTGCTTTGATTTGTAATAATTAACTTATTGATATGCATAAACTATCATTTATGTGATTATATATCATTTTGAGGTTGTTATTCAAATGAAAAGCAGTTTCCTGAAACAGCTGGATAATGCTATTTTCAACTAATTGCTCTCAAAGCTGAAGAAATTGATATTTGCATCCATAGAAGCATCATAAAACACCAGTTAACAAGCCAGGGTCAGTGTAAGTGCTTATATTATAGTTCCCAGCATCCGTGTGGGTACATCGGCCCTGTGGCAATACTACAAGCTTAATTAGACTGAATATAATTTATAGAATATAATTTCAGTTATAATTATGACATTATATTTATAATAACCAAGCTTGTTGGACTTACTTAAATTTTGTGACAATGACAACCTTAATTTTACAGCTTTTAAAGATAAATATCCACATTTGCTCACTGTCAAAACTTCTCACCCTCTGTCTCCACTGGCCTGTGCAGTATTTTATTTGCTGTGGCTCAGTCATGTTCTTTACAGACACATATCTGTAAAAACAACACCTCCCCCGCCGCCAAATTCACTTACAAGACCAGATTCTCTGTAGTGTTGGGCTTTCAACACACTCGCTCACACTGGAGGTTTCCAGATTTGTTGTGGCTCGGGGCTAAAAGCTTCAGTTTCACTTCAGCGTGACATTCCCACATAAACTGAGGGGTGTCTGTCTGCTGCGCTGTGTCCTCACTCCACCGCAACATTTTGTGGAGGAATGCAAAACGGATTCCAAGCCTCCTGCGCTCGAGGGCAACTGTCTGATTCGGATTCGCTGAGGGCTGCTTGCAATTACTAATCATTGGCCAGAGGTACATTGAGTGAGAGATGGCTGCTCTGGCTTTTTATGGGCTGTCCAACAGCAGCGACAGGGCTCTGGCGTAGCTGCGCCTGCAGCTCGTCCAAACCTCAGACGATTATCCTTCCTCCCCTCGTATTTCTGGTCAGCAGCCATTCTCGGCTTTGTGCTTTTGTTTTTTTGTTTGCAAGGCAGAGCGTGTGGGAGGGACAGCGGCTGCAAAAAGAGAAGGAAGGTGAGGCAGTGGCAAGGCACAACAGGCGATGAGGAAGAGGAGGGCAAATATGATGGGATGATAAAAAGAGAGAGAGGGTGGATTAGAGCACAACAGTTCTCAGAAGGAGGGGAAATAAGGAACATGAAACAGTGCCGTTGGGACGCTCCAGGCTCCGGGAGGTAAGTTTGACAGGTTGGGTTTAAAGTGGGGGAGGGGGGGGGGTGCAGGGAGAGAACAGTGCACTAATGGGACCATCCCAGTACCACCCCCCATCCTCCTCCTCCACTTCTGCCTCTGTGTATCCCCTGGTGGAGGCCCTCTCCCCCCCGCTAATCCGCTAATCTGACACTTCCAGAGGCCAGGCACGCACGCATTAGACGCTCATATTGATGTGTGCGCCTTAGTGTGAACTCACACACTCGTCAGACAAACACACACACACACACACAAAGAATGCCAGCATTAATCAAATAGACTGAAGGCCCACACATAATTACACGTATAAACAAACACCAAATTAACATCTACACACACACACACACACACACACCATTGAAATCATTGTTTCTCCAGTGTGTGTGTGTGTGTGTGTGTGTGCGTAGCCGTACCTACACAATGTGGGTTAAATAAGACAAGCTGGTCTGAAGTGTGTAATTTGCAACAAATGGCTCTCTCTCAAATTACAGGTGCCTGTGGTATTGAATGTGAGTCTAAGTGGGCCCATTAAGGCCAAATTGGGCTAATTCAATTCACAGATCTAATGCTGTAATAGGATTGCGGCGTTTGTGGGACCCAAATGTGGAATTCATCCTGGTTCATCTGAAGCTGACATCACCTCTGGTTTGATGTGGTGAGGGGGACATTGCACAGCAGCAGGGCTTCAGTGTGTGTGTGTGTGTGTGTCAGAGACTGAGACGGCTCTACTACCACTTCGTTGATAAACTACACTTTTGTCTACTACAATAAACAAAAAAATCATCTGATTGGATCTGATTGGGGAAAATAAAATAAGTGTCTTCATCTGATGCTTCTAAGTGCTGCAAGTGTCCGAAAGAAAACATCCGCTGACTAAAGCAAACAACTGGAATCTACTTTGGACCCCTATGACTTCCAATTGAGCTGAATTGGTTGTGTATTTAAATCTGTGCAGATGGGTAAAGAACATAAAGACCTGCAGGGGTATGCAAAGTGATATGTGTGTGTTTGTTTATCTGCATATGAGCTGCGTGTGTTTATGTGTGGGTGAATGTCTCATATGCATCCATGCATGTCTAAAAAGGTCATCTTCAACCAAGCTGTGCTTGGAAGGGCCAGACAAAACCTCAGAATAGCTCGCTCAACTTCCTCCCTGCATTAGCATAACAATGAAGAAGCCCACACACACACACACACACACACACACACACTCTCATCTCCTGCTCCCACTGCAATAATCACTTATTTACCTCCTCTGCGCGGCTGTTTCGTGACCTTGAGCGCAGCCATACGCCAGCGTGTGCGAATAAAAGGCAGGAGTGTCTCTGTCTACGTGTGTGTGTGTGAACATTGAAACCTGCCCCACAAAAGCTGCCGTCACATCTTCAACAGCCCCCCCCCCCCCACCCCCACCCCCACCCAGCCACAACCCCCACCCCCACCCAGCCTCTGCTCACACACTCACACACACACACACACACACACACTTGGGGTGAAAAAAGAAGTAAAAGAAAAAACAACCCACCAGGAACGGTGCAGTTGGCACGTCGGCCCTGTTCCGACTGGCTGGGCAGCAGTTGAAGGTTATCCTGGCTAACAAACATATCACACCAACCAAGGAAGCGTGCACAAACACGTGCATCACACACACACACACACACACACACACACACACACACACACACGAGCACCCATACAGCCTTTCATGGCAAGACAGCAGTCTGCAACCTTCAATTCTGTGGCAGTGAAATACACAGGGCGACAAACAAAGTGAGTTCCTTTAAATCGAGCACGTCTCCAAGGCGACCGGGCCTCGCAGGGGTGCAACAAGTGTTCAAAATGGAGAAATGATTACTGTTGTGGTGGCAAGAGCAGATGAGAGTTTAAGTCAAACAAACCAGAGCTGCGCTGAGCAAAGTCTGCTAGTTGCACTTAATATTTGTACATTTTTTATTTCCCCACATAATTTACTGCTTTTAGTAGTTTGTTGTATTGTTAAGGAATCATGGGAAACATTGAGGTGAAATTACCCAATCATACAGGCACACCTCGGAGAGGCCGGAACTGACAGGCTCCATCACGCCGACCAGACATCTCTGTTCTTTTATTGTTTGCACTTTTCGTCAGTGCAGCACTAACGACCCCAGTGAGGACGCTGTGTTTGTATGATGCATATCCACCGTGCTGCTCCCACAGCAAGAGCTTCCAGAGGCTTGGAAGGAAACATAAGAAAAGAACATGAGCAGGTATCAAAGAGATAGTGACCCCTCCTCTCTCCTCCTGGTGGAATTAATTACGGGGCTTAATTTTTTCCGCTGGGGAAACAGTTTCATCAGAAACTGCAATAAGAGACGGACACCAGGTCAGATCACTGGACATCTGCACACACCTCTCCCTGATCACTGATGTCAAGCCCCGCTATTTCATCTCACACCTGACTGAAGCCGGGAGTCACAATGAATTAGGCGGGGACGGGTAACTTTTGGTGTTAGCTGAGGGCAGCGTCGGGGTAATGTCAGCCTGTCGGGATCTAACCCGACGCACCGTCGCAGCTTTGGCGCTGCCATGAATGATTTAGAGCGGGTGGGAGAGAGAGCACAAAGCTTTTGTTTGACTCTCCCGTGGGACCCACTCTCCGTTCCACCCTTCCATAAACAAAAAGCTATGGGTAACTGGCTGGAAAAAGGGTGTGGCTCGCTAGACGCCGCATCTACGTTTTGCATTGTTTCCGACATAATCTTGAGATATTGTAATAAATGTACGCAATGCAAGGGAACACAGAAGCTGCACAAAACCAGACAGGCATGAGGTGATTAATTGGAATGCCTTTGGCCGTGATTTGTGGTCAATGGGAGCTTTTTCCTCCGCAGAGCACAACTCAGGGCGGCTGTCAGCGCTTAAAGGTGGAAATAGATTGCACACAATAACAATTCAGTGCAGCGTGCGAAGCAAAAACGAAATATCTAAACAATTAGTCAATTAACGTCGAGAGCCAACAAGATGGTTCCACACCGGCCTGAGGCCAATCATTGGATTTTAATCATTGCTGGGCATTCTGGGAAAAGCTCCAGAATTGGTGGTGTGCGACTCGAAGCAGCGGACTTTGTTTTTCATCAGCTTCTTTGTCCTCCCACGTGAGGGCGTGCATTTAAAGGGGCATTACGCCGGTTTTAAAGTCTGAATAGAATTCAGTGACATAAAGATGAAGCCTTCTACATCCATCTGTTCACATTCTCTGCTAAATGATCTTCATCCAAAAAGGGAAGAATGAAACAAGTAATGCATCCTTCAGGGAGGACCTGCCCCTCACTGCTGTCATCCTCCTGTCTGCCCCCCCCCCCCCCCCCCCCCCCCCCCCACCTCCCTTCTCTCCCTCATTTACCTGCCTCCATCGGACCGTCTCCCACGAGCAGGTGAGGAAATCAATCACTGATTTGTCGATTTTCCCCCGGAGCAGCTCACACCCAGACAGAACAGTTTTCAACATCGACCGGCGCCTCCCTGCCAAGACTCAGAGGTTTGCGGGAAGACTGTGATTGTGCACGGGTGTGTGTGTAATTCCAACAGGAATCGGAACAAAGGCAGAGGACAAGCATCTTCTTTCCTCTTCCCCCGAGGATCAACTCAGGTCTCATGTTTTCTTTGTTTTATCTGTATCTCTCAATAAATTACAAACACACACACACACACACACACACACACACACACACATGCACAGTTTATGTTGCCCATGTTATTATTTTGTGAGTCCTTGTGATTTCAAATGATAGGGCCGGGTTAGCCGGCTGGGCTACTGTTATTAAAATTTCACAGGATGCAAACACACACGCATGCAAGCACGTGCGCGCACACTCCCAGCCCTGTCATTGTCCTGTCAAATCCACAGGCTATTTTTGGAAGCCTTGCCCACAAGCCCTCAGCGCAAATGCCTGCCCTCCGTCTCCTCCTACAGCACCCGTCAACCCTCTGTCGCCCTTTGTCACCACGCCAGCCAATCAGAGCCTTCCCCGGGCCGCTTCGGCAGGAAGCTAAGCTGACAGCCCACCAATCAATTAATAACCACTCTCTGCAGCGAGGCGTTAACGGCTCATTGTGGGTATGGATGCAGTGTTTATGGTTATTTATGGTATAATGCCACTTAATTACATGAAAACACTGCTGTGATAGGAGACAGGCTAGTTTGGTGGTGCACACTCACGGCAGGAAGGAGTAAGGTTCTCATACTGGATCCATCCTCATTCCCTCTTTCACCATGGATCTGGTGTAAATGATGAAGCGTCCATAAGTGAGATTAACTGAATGCTCAAATGGGCTGACACCTAATTCTCAAGACTCCGTGGGGAACAACACCACTCCCTGCTGTTTGCTAATGGCCTCTCATCACAAGTACAGACCCCAACAGAAGTCAGTCCTAACAGAAGAAAATGAAGTGGCGGCGGAGGGCAATGAAGAGGAAATATTGTCCGAGAGGAAGCACAGTGAAAACGCAAACAGTCGGAAATGGATAAGGGAGAAAATGTTGAAAGTTGCACTAACGCCTTTTAGAAATCTGCTCTCGTTTAAAGGCGCCCGTGCCCCTTCAAACAGCCCCCCTGCTTCCTGCTCTGAACACGGCCAACATCCACTCAGACCTCCTCTTCCTCCTCTGCTGTCTCCACAGCGGATCACAGAGAAAGCAATCTGGCGAAACAGTGTGAATCACTGACGATGTTATTTCCATGAAAATCATTAACTTGCTTTTTGAATCAAAGGAGCCGACATCGAGTGAGGCGGCAAGCCACCGCTACGACAAGCCTCATTTTCTGCAATCATCATCATGACAGAGGAAACTGCACTTGATAACATTACAGGAAGCGACACGGGGAGCTACTTTGGTAATTACCCTTATTTCCAACTTGATGTTCTGATTGGCCAGGGAAATGTCCCACAGCATCAGAATGACCTTCATTTTAAATCAAGTCCGAGTGTATGAAAGCAGAAACTTCAGTCTGGCTCTGAGAGAAGTTCAAAGTAGAGTCCATCTTCCAAGTGTACAAAACATATAGTCCCGCACAAAGAGGACAGATTCGATAATTGCTGGTCATCTAGTCATCTTTAAAATAGCGATTTAAAAACATCCTTATAACACCCGCCCTTGTAAACGCTTCTTTACGTCTTCTAATCTCATCCAGAAGCTTGTGCAGCAGATTTATTAGCACCAGTCTTTGAAAATGGAAATGTTTACCAGTCGAGTTAGGCAGTCGAAAAAAAAAACTTCCAAAAACGCTGGAGCGCACGAATGGAAACAGCTCTGGGGTTAGGCTGCCGTGATCCACACTGTCAGACAGGAAGGCAGCTGAATGGATCCAAGTCTGTGCCTTTCACCAGATACCAGAGTGAAGGCCAGATTAATGATGTCTTGACTGGATGACCAGGTTCAGAGCAGAGACGCGAAACACTATGTTTTTGTCCCGTTCCTCAGCTTCTCCCAGTTGCAGTTTCAGTAGAACAAAGAAGAGATTACAGATGCCCTCTTGTTCTTCCACGGCGATGTCTGATAAAAGATGATGCCCATGAGAACTGAGTGGGTTAAACCTCAAGGGTCGGATGCTAAAAGAAAAAGGCAAATGGGGGGGATGAGGAGGAAAGTTAGTGAGACAGGAAGGGGGGAAGGTAAAGAAATGAGGCAGAGGAGGAGGAAGAGGGAATTGAAAATATCTGTGACGAGCACCATGTAATTACAGCGCTGTTCCATTATTAATCGCTCCCAGTCCAGATAGGACTTGCATGAGAGTTGTATACATAATTGATAAAGGGGACTGGAGCATCCCTTGCTTTCTCTTCAGTGGCGAATGGGTGGATGACAGAGAAAGGGTGATGGTTGGAGTAAAAAAAAAAAAAAAAAAAACTACGAACCCAAATTAACCACCGGAGAAAGAATTTAATAGACCTGAGAGTGTTGTATTCGGATGCTCTTTCATGAAGGGCTCATTTGGATGCACTGGATTAGAATATGAATTAAATATGAAAAAAATATGAACAATTCTATTGCTTTACAGCCCGGCAATATTGTAGCCCAAATAGCTCCCTGTAGCCTCATGAATAATCCAATGAAAGCCTCTGATGAATTGAACCCATCTCATAAACCCTATCTAGTTTTTCATTGGTTTAATAATGCAAAGGGCCCCTGTTGGTTGTACACACACTATTCAATACATTATAATTGACCGCAGTGATATCATTACTGAACCGCAGGATGTATTAAAGCAGGTGCCTGTTTCCCACAACTCGGACCGAATGTATAAATAAAATGCAGCGATATAATTTTAGAATTCCAAAAGAAGTGAGTTCACATAGAGATTTACTCATTGTCTGCGGCTCGTAGCTTCAACGATGCGCCCGCATCGCGTCACACACACACGCTCATGCTGATGCGCTCTATCTGGTTAAATCATATGATTGCATTAGCTAGGTGTCCCCTGACCCCGTCGTGTCTGAGTCGTCCAGATAGAGGAGCGCAGAGGATTAGAGCACAGTGGAAGGGCAGAGGGGAGCCGTGGCTTACAGCCACTGCTGTTCACACACGCTGTATAACCAGCGGCACTACACACTCCTGTCGCTCCCCGCGTCGCCATTATGCGTTAACAAGCCGGAGCCAATTGAATATTTTATCGATCCCCATAAAGAAATGTTGTTTTGCCATTGTGGCTGCAGCAAGGAGGTCAGACCAGGTCAGATACAGAACAGCATCCCCGGAGATGGAGTTTTTTTTTTTTTTTTTTTTTTTAAATCCTTTTTCTAAATCCATGACACAGTCTTGCTCGCTCGCTCGCTCTCTCTCTCTCTCTCTCTCTCTCTCTCTCTCTCTCTCTCTAAAGCACACAGTGCAAATGCAGGTGTGTCTGAGATCCCAGCAACAGTCGGATGGATTTCAGCCACACAGCTTAACGAGAAAGACTCTCTGGGTGAGCCCCTGAGTTGCAGCAATGTCAAATCTACCTAAACAGCAACAAAACAGTTTGCCTAACCTCTCAGCTGGCAGCTCAACCCTGAAGAACAGCCTCCGCTGTTGTGGATGAAAGCTAACTAGTATAATGAGCAGGAAAAGAGGAGTTGGGGAATAAAGGCAGAGGTGAAGAGGTCCTCTTTGAAGCGGCACTGTTGCAGGCCTGAATATGTATACAGCAGTCAGCAATGCTGAGTTGCTGGATTTCATCGAGAGGGTGATATGACCCTCGGGGGACTACAGCGTGCTATCTGAGTTGATAAGGCTCTGCTTTGGCCTGCAGCTAACAAAGCGAAAAGCTCTCACAGCGAGCTGGTGGGGAAAGAGAGATAAACCGGGGAGTGGGTGGGAACCGTCTCCCATTTATGAACACAGAGGCATGGAAATGTATGCATATACAGCACAGCTCATTTCCCATATCCAAAATGAAAGTGGCAAAAAGGAAGGAACGGCTTCGATAGAATAAACAGGGGGGCATGCTGCGCTGCGGATATCTGCAGAAGGATGTGGGGGCTTTGGAGACCAAGACCGTTTGTTTGTTAATGTTTGGAATAAAGCCACCAATATTTTGAGGCTTGTTATGAAAAAAATTCCAAAATATTTGGACGATATATCGTCCCAACACCAGGCACTTATTATGACTGCAGACGCTACATGAAGCTACATGTGCACTCGTAAACGATCCTCACTTAATCATACACACTTGTACACCTCCGCCACCCTGCTCCTTTCATGTGGAGCTAATTAAGTAACAGTGTTGCTGTTAATTAATTACTAGCCTGTGCTAAAGGCCCCCCGCTCATTTGAGCAAATTAACGACATCCTCATTATTGTTGCTGTCTCAGGAGTGCCCTGGATTGGGCAATGTGTTTTATTACGGGGTTGCGTCTGCAGGTGTGTTCGCTGTGGCGACGGTTGGAGCGGAGAGGAAGTGGGGAGGAGGCAGGACGGAGAGGAAGGCTGATTCCAGAGTCGGATATTGACGTTCTGTGGCTGTTTCTGTTTGTTGGTATCGCCACAGAACCACTCGTATTGTGCCAACACCACCCAACCAATTCCTGCCCATGTGAAGTTAGAAGCCCAACGGTTCACTGTCTCTTCCTCCTCCTCCCCCTTTCTCGCACGCACTCCTCCATCACGCTATCCAACCGGCCACCCAAAAATAAAGATCTAAAACAAAGCACAATGGCGCCTCCTGTGCGGCTGGCCGGGGTGGCTGTGTTTTGGTGGAGGCTTTTGTTTTTAATGCGCCCAGGCGGCGAAGTTTGAAAGCACCAAATGGGGCGAATTGAAGCAGTGTACAATAAAGCCCGCCCACTCGTCCACCCGGAGGGTTTGGACACTCGCCCTGTCTCGCCTTGCTGCCATGCACACAATCTGGGAATGTTGCTGACTGAAGGCAGAGGACAGGCTCACATAGTAAAGTCTGAACTCGGTGGTGAGGTTCAAGATAAATGATGTGTGGGGCTGTTTTTGTCAGCACCAGATGACAACAGGATTTTTTTTTTTCCCTCCTTGTGTAAACTAACATGCCATGCTGTCATAGTCATGTTATACTTTTATGTCTCTCTCTCTCCGACACAAACAGCTTGTGTGATCTGTATCAATTTGAGCGAGGCCGGTTAATTCACGCATCGCTCACATCCATCACTCCCCCGTAAGTCGCCTGCGACGCCTTAACGAGCACAACGTCCTTGTCACCCCACCGGTCCCCCTCCTCAATCTGCTTCCACATTCCACATAAATCACACGGCATTTGGTATTTTAGAATATCCCCCCTTTACTTTAATTTCCCTAAGGTTAGACTTTAACTCGGACCCATGCCTCATAACTCGCCTCTATCTTCAGTGCTAACTGTCGACTGTCCATTTTTCTATTTGTCTTGACTGATGAGTCTCAGTCAGACTCATGAGTGGGTCCATGTCTCCCTCATTTGCGTCTGAGCGATTGCATTCAGGCAGCACAGAGACACAGAGACAGGCAGAGAAAGGCACGGATGAAGTGTAAGGATGAAGATATTGTGAAAATATTTAAAACGACCGAATCCCTAATGTCACCTGGCTGTCAGGGGCGGGGCTGCGCTGGCGTGACTTGAAATGCTTTATTTACACCCAAGGGTGCCGTGGCACGATAGCGGGGTGGCTAACTGAGTAATAACAAAGGGAACAAGTTTTCACAGGGAACAGTGTTTTTCTACACGCTGCTTTTTATGGTTTTTATTGCTCATAACAGTTTTATGTACCCTGCTGAACTGACATTTTGAGTTTGCTACTATGCACGCTGTTCCCCTTAAACGGGTATATGCATTTCACAAGCTTCAGAAGAAAGAGAAAGAGAGAGAGTGTGTGTGCGTGTGTGTGAGTGTTTATGCATGAGAGTATATGACAGTGATAAATCCTGCTGCCTAACTCGCCCACAGGAGGAAAAGCAGTTCAGACTTGGGAGAGGTCGGTCAATGATTACGTTCTGTATGAAGAGGCACACGGCTGCAGTTACTCTTACTGCAGTCGTGTGCAGCGTGCACAGGAGCCAGTGTCGCTCCCAGGGGAAGCGTGTCCCCATAGAGAGAGCGAGGGTGCGAGGGAGGAGGGGGGGGGGGGGTGTAGTCGGCATCACGTGGGGGGGGGGGGGGGGGGGGGGGGGGGGGTGTAGTCGGCATCACGTCACCAGGGCTCGGAGTGAGGCGCGAGGCGAAAGCCGTAGCTCATTATCCTGACCCAAATTAACTGCGTCAACAACAGGCAGAGAAGTGTTAGGGCGAGGGGGGGGGGTTAAGGGAGAGAGCAGGAATAAAAGCTCCATTAGAGGTCCGCCGAGTGTCGTTTTCATTGCAGCTGTAAATAAATACGGCGGGGTAAAGACTCGGCTCCCCAGTCGCACCCTGTAATTATGCCCCCGTCGTTTCTGTGCGCCTATGTGACACAATACTAAATTAAAACATAAAGACCAAGGGAAAAGGCGAAAGTATGGAGCGAAGGGCACGGCGGCGAGTCAATCTATTAAGTTACGTAAATGGTCTGTATTTATCCAGTGCTTTCCAGTCCTGATGACCACTCGAAGCACTTCACTGTACACACTCACACAGCGCATCTATGTGCTGCACTTTCTCTATTGCAAAGCGTCACAGGCGCTCAGAGTTCAGAATCTCGCCCATCTCTGCAGGGTCAGGGTCACGATGGTTAAGGTCACAGTACGGAGCTAGAGAGGGCATTATGTAAATCAGCACAAGATGAAAGACAACAGAACAAGGTTGCGCATGTGTTTCCTGTCTGAAAATATGAACACACATTTGCTACCACAAAAACGACACCACACAAATGCACGTCAACCAGTCGTCATCTTTCTCCGCAGCCACGGAGCCAGACGGCCAGAAAAACTGAGGCGTGCTTGACGTGCAGGTTTGTGTCAACGTGACCCTTTAGTGCACGATCCTTCTGTCAGTGCCGGAGGGAAACGGCTCCTCATCCAGAAATGATGTCTTGCAATCCAGGACTGTCAACATCACATGCACACACACACACCATCCAGAAAGGATGGCCCGCTTAAAAAATACAGCAGCTTAAAACCATTAACTTGTCTACATATTTATTGCAACTGACAACCTCTATACTTGCATCCATTTATCTAATTAGTTTCTGCGTGGATCAGTGTGATCCTAAAATGTGTTATTTACAAAAAACATGACATTCACATCCTAGCATTGAAAACGACTTGGAGACCAACGTCTGATCTTTGATTAAAAAATAGAAAGCACCGCTCTTTTAAAACCGAAAATGTTTCTTGCAAGCGTTTGATGTGCAAAGAAAATCAATAAATGTCAAGTGGCGCCTGAGGAGAAGCAGTGCGCCCAGAGCACACTCGCTCGTGCACATCTGCGTGTTCCCTGCGTCTGGGCCGCTTATGATCACCCTGTACGTGTTTGGTGATCTCAGCACATGGCGCTGTGCTGTTTCCAAACTGTAAACAGACACGCACAAACAGACCGGACTAGATCCCTCATGGACGGTGCATGTACACGTCTGTGTGCACAGTGTTATCCAGCCGGTACAGTACCGTGCATGTGTGCTCAGCTGCTGGGGCTTACATGCCTTACATTCTCCATCAACACCACTCTGGAAGATGGACGAACCTGATATGATCGTGTCTCGCCTGAGCCTCACGTGTCCATCTTTCATGTTGCTGAACTATATCACCAACAACCCACATAGTGTCATGTTTGCATGTATGCATGGGCCATATTCTGTTAGAAAAGATGTCCATCTTTGTGCATTTTGACTGGGGACGGCTCCAGGTGAGGGACTGTGGGAAGGCGGACAGCTGCTGAGTCTCACACCCCTTCAAACTGCTCCGTGCTGCATACCCAGCATGCCTTCAGGTTTAGGTCTCCCCGTCAGAGCTGGCTGCCGTCGAGCCGGCTGTTGGTATGCGTGGTTTGGAGTCGCCACAGTAATCCACGGAATTGGAATGACCACACAAAGTGGAAATCGGAGGAGGAAGGTGGAAATGTTCTCTTTGGCCGCTCTGCTCTAAGCGGCTTTCACTGCAGCTGAGGTTTACTGCCGAGTTACAGGAACGTCAACGTTTTGACTCCTCAAATGAAAGTGTTATTATTAGACAGACCTAAGCCTCAACGCCCAGGACACACCCTGTGAGTACGCCAACGATAGACGCCATATCCCCATGCCTCCTAGAGCCCCAGAGCTGCAGCAAAGACAGATTCATCATCACACGTATCCGTGCTGTGGGCAGATTGCACCGGGGGGGAAAAGACAACTGGGAGCAGAGACAGCGATCAAAGCCAAGTAGCCCTGAGCAGGAAGTGAGCTGTTGGCACAAGTCAAGACTGTCTGATTCAGAAGATGAATGACTTGCGAGTATTAGAAGTTTTCGCTGCTATGTGTTCCCAAAGTGGGATGCTCTTCAATCCATGCCTTCCCTCTGCCAACTTGCATCAGTTACATCCACTGTAAAATAGCAGGTACAAAAAAATTATAAGCATTGGTTTGGTTTCTTTTTTTTTTTTTAAATGGAAGACATTTAACAAGAATAAAATGTCATAACATTTGCAGGAAATGTGAAATTGGATTATGTGCTGGGCATTGTTTTCCTAATTGGTGTCACTTTGTAGAATGATCAGTCGATGAATGTGTAGTATCGTATTTTTGTGTTGAGTCATTTCACATGAAAAAAAACTGCCAGTAAGCTTTGTTGTGATTGTGTATCGGGGATATGAATTATTACATTTCTCCTTGTCCAACATAAACATGTCATTTAAAAAAGTTTTAAAAATATGAATAAATCACACAAAAGTTGTTACAGACCAAATAATTCCCAGCATGCACTTCCTAACGCTTCCAGCATTCCATCAATTCATTCATGAGTGAAACTGTGTGTGAAGCGTTGGTACGGTGTTTCAAGAACATGTCTGATCATAAAGACAGAGCGGCGGCAGGCCAGACAGCGTGTGGTAATCAGGTAATCACTGTTTCCAATGCAAGGCTTTGGAAGTTGATACAGGCACACGGAGCGGGTTGGCAGCTCCCGACACCCAGGATGTGCCGTTCCTCCAGGCTCTGTAGGATGGGACCACTGCCACCTGCCAAGGCTCTCCCTGGAGAGTGGATGTTTTTCAGCTTCGAGGATGATTTTGGCAGCTTGCACTTTGATGAACACCCAAGTATTACGCGTGCGTATGGGCGGTAGCGTCGAATTGTTCAAGAAACGTGCCAGGGAGGCAAAGACAATCAGAGCACTTAATTACCCACTATTCTAGGTTAAGCCATATTATTGTACATGATTGCAAGCAAAGAATAAATAGCATGGAGAGAAACAGTTGCTGGCTGGATGCCTTGACTCAGCACAATGAAATACAAGCAAACCTCAGAGGCAGAACCACGACAGGGACCAGCCCTTACCAAAGGGTTTGGCAAGTCCTACTGTTGGAGGCCCCGGAGGGGAAGGCAGCTCATGAATGAAGTCGTAAATTTGATGCGACAGTTATCGCGGCTAAACATATTTCACCGTGTTTTACTACAGCTGCGGAGGCTGCACCGAAACACCGGCCCCTGCACCGAGACATCTGTGTGGCGCTGCGAGCCAGGAAACAGAGACACGCATCGATCCGGAGCCGACTAAGGCGCAGCCAGAGAGATGGTCGAGGAGAAGACAGGAGCTGTTTTCATCCTCGCTGGAGGCAGCGGGGGGAGAATAGAGAGCAGAGAGCTGGCAAACACATTTTATTGGAACTGTACATGCGGATTTGACCTTGAGATTCCTCCCTGTAATGTCTACAACAAGTATTCACTGAGACACAAAGCATCTCAATCACTCCTGCTGCTGCTGCTGCTGTGCTGTGTGATGTGTGTGTGAGTGTGTGTGTGTGTGCGTCGCCTTATCGCGGAAGAGAAACGATAAAAACTTTCTGTAATATTTTAGTAATCTGCTCCTATCAAGTAAGATGCAGTCAGTTTAAAGAACAAGGATTCCAGGATGACAGATTGGCCCCTAATGGCTCTACACTGTGTGAAATGGGAGGGGCGACAAATGAAGTGTGCGTTGAGGGGTTTGTAGTATGTGTGTGTGTGTGTGTGTGTGTGTGTGTGTGTGTGAGAATGGGTGAATGTGTTTTAAGACAAAACAGGAAAACAATAATAATAGCAAGTGCATGAATGCCACATGGTCTAACACTGATCAGATGAGAGTCCAGACAATTGTCCCCTGATGCCATGACGTTTTTCCCACGAGTGCGTCTGTATAATCCAATGGTAATCAAGTGCGACGGTTTATAACTCTGTCTCTGTAAATCTCACTATCTGCCTACAGTTTGGACAGTTTGGAGTTAATCTGCTCAAATGCGATCTGTTCTGTGTTGACCGTGGCCAAAGAAGCACATTAAACAGTTTGTAGCTGCGCGTCAGCGGAGGTGGTTATCAGCTGCAGTCGCCCCCGCCCGGCGTTAGCCGAGGTGGCATCAGTTGAGCTCACAGTGTGGAGCCACTGTGTCCCTCTATATCCTGCTTAAGACAACACTGCCAGGGCTAATCGCTGCACACCTCTTATCTAGCCACTGCAGACTCTGTGTGTGTGTGTGTGTTTATGAGTGTGTGTCCCAGATAAAAAGAGCAAAAGGGGCATCAAGAAAGAAGGAAAGGAAAGGAAAGAAAAATGGCAAAAGGAATGAATGGGAGGAGAAAAGAATGAAAACAGTGACGGGAAGATCACTGGAACAGAAAAGAAGCAAAAGAAACCAGTGGGGTGGGAGAGGATGGTGCACGAGAGAGATGTGAAGTGGACTGAACAGGGCCAGCTGCAGACAGCCATGGCGTAGACCTCAGACGCTAATGGCTTTCTGTGGATTGAGGTCACGGGTGAAATCAGTGTAAAGGCTCTTCATATATCTTCTTACATTTCTTCAATTGAAATGTTTACTATCATTATCTGCTTTATCCCACGAGCAGAGTTAACTCCCTGGACTCTTCACTACGCGATGTTTTGACACGCTGCCACAAGGGGCAAAATCATTTATGGCGTAAAAGGAAGAGAAGCCACTAAAATGACGATAGCCTTTGACCCTCAGCTCTTATCCCATGTGGAGGTTATCGCCGTGACCTGCAATGACACCCAGCTGCCCCCCATAGCGAGGCGGCAGGCAGCAGTGTCCTTTTCTCCGTGCATGCCTGTTTTCCTGGTTCCACCACAGACCACCAGAGCTTCTAATTTCAAAAGAACTCGGAGATTCTTCCAGGGCAGACGGACCAAATGTCTCAGACGGCAGATGCAGAGGAGCAGTTACTCGCGGGGACGACAGAGGACTGGACACCCCGCACATGTTTTGAAGTTTGAGGCTTCTTGTGACTCTCGGTCGAGTGTCGCGGCGTGGCCGGCTCTGTCTCCTGTAACGAGTGCTTTTTTAACCTCTGGGGCCGCGTTATCTTACTGCAGCTCCTCAGTAAATTAATTACCATGTGTTAATTACAGGGAGTACACCTGAGCCCCCGGGCTACCGGGGCAGGGACTTAATCAAATACTACTGGCAGTCATTAGCTTCATTATTAAGCCTCCCAGATCCAAAATGCCACCGGAGATTCCAAGGGAACCTGCCAGCATCTGGAGGACCTAAACCACCGCCCCCCCCTTCCTACTCCCATGCTCCCTATATCTGTTAATTCATCAGCTCTACACTTAGGCCAGTTAAAAGTGCATTGTGGAAGTTTGAATAAAAGTTTTCTAACTTCCCTCTGTTCCCAAACAAAACCAAACCCTAATGACAAGCTATAGAGCGTTACCACAGGCCTCGCAAACAACCAAGCGGGGCAATAATGGCACTTGATGGAAGAGTTTTTTTTTTCCCCGGTGTTGAGTAATAAATCATTCCTGTCTGACTCTTGTGTTTGTGCTGTGACAGCTTTCATATCTGTTTCAGTAGACTGGGGCGAGAGATTCCTCATTCGCAGAGGTCTGACACGGTTTCTCTGTTTGCACTTATTGTTTCACACAACATGGTGTATTTAACAACCGCACGTGAGCCGCGGCGGCACAGACTAATTCCCATTAGCATATTCATTCTGTTAGAGTGTAACCAGGACTGCCTGAGCAGGGAGTGCTGCCTCTTTTTGAAATGCAGGTGTATTACTCCTGTCAGAGATTTGCCTTCCCTCCACACGCTCTCCTCCTCTCTCGTCCTTTTCAATTTCTTCAATTGTCACAGTCTGCTGCTGCTGTATTCCATTCCTTTTCCCCTTCAGGCAAACACACTGAGCAACTCAACTATTTCCCTATTCGCGTGCACGTCAAGGGTACAGTATCATTCATATGCACTTAGACACTTATGTGCCGGCAAACACACACCAAGGACACGGTGCGGTGAAAAAAGTCTCATGGATGGATTAGCGCTTGCGGCGAGCCATGGCTGAGGGACAGACTTGTAATCACTGTCAAGATCAAGTAGGAGGGATTGAAACGTTTCCTCACTCAAATAGACTTGATGTTTTTTTTGTTTTTGTTTTATTTCGCTGCAACAGAACAGGGATGAAATATAATGAAGCGGAAATTGCGGATTTAAGGGTGATGCCTTCGATGAAAATAGAAAGAAAGCCGCTTTTGTTTTTCTTCTGTGGTGAACATAACTTAACATGGGTGGGATTTGGTGCTTTCCTGCCTGGGTGTGAAATTACATGAGAGGAGTGATGACACCCCTGAGAGTTGTAGGCTGGTGTCTGAGGAGGACGTGGGAGTACCCAGAAGACAAAAGGAGATGCAAGGAAACATTCCCACCCTCGCACCGAGAACACGATAAAGACAATGACTTGACTGTGAGCCCACAGATTTTTGCCCCTTGGGTGTTTTCATGTAACAGGGAACGCGTCGTCCCAATTTTATGAACCAAACAATCGTTTTTACTAAACTCAACATCACAAATTTTAAGCGAGACGATTTCAGCATCTAAATCCAGAGGAAACACCCCCCCGCCTGCATCAAGCCGACCTCAAAGTAGCGAGCAGCCTCCGGGTCACTCCGCAGGCGCTATCATCGCAGCTCAGCTTGGTTATAATTACCCATGGCCCCAGGAGGTCAGCCATGCTAATTAAAGGTGTTACTGGACAGGTAGGCTTTAAAGGTCAGCCCATTGCAGCCTTTACAAAGAGCCCTTGTCTGAAGAGCGGCGTGCAGCGGAGGATTGAAGGTGCCTTGTTTTGGGAGACGGCAGCTGCCCTCCTCACCTCACTCTCCACCTTCCTGCCCACCCCCCAACGTGCACACCCGGGACACCGCCGCGCTGACCTCCGCACGAGCCAGAGCGCTTCATTTGAACTATCGACTTGACATTGAGAGAAAAACAGCCGACATGAGTTTGTCTGGGTCAGAGAGGAGACCGAGACGTCTGAGCCACTGAGAACAAAGCAGCTCCGCCCAGTTTCATTCTGCTGTTCACTCACTGTGTTCTGACACCGGACTATTCTGTTAATGTTTCCCTTTCCAAATATAAAGTTAACACCAGCATTAAGTGGATCACTTTTGATCACATGAGGACACCGGCGTCAGCATCTGTAATATCGCCATATAAATAAAACAAGGATTCCTGCTGAAGAAATGTAAAAATCTTGGCCATGTCTCTCACTATGAGCGCAGTGGTGTGACAGGGAAGATAAGACAAATGAACCGTGGACTGGATGGGATGGAGAACGATGCCATGGCAACAAATCACACCTGAGCGCCAACATACTCAACACATAAAGCCTATTATTTCACCCCTGTCATGGAACGACATTCTGATGCACTTCTTCCACTGATTTGATTTGTACAGCCCCTCTCGGACAGGAGATGGGTTTGATTTAATTTAATGAAATATATCAATAATATGTATATAAATACATAATTAATACTGTATTGTACATCAACTGACTACGGAATATGAAGATGCAAATGATATGTCCTTTCAAATGAAAGTAAGCAAAGCTGACTGAAAGAACATCTTCGCCCCGGAGAGGGCGTATCACACACCTCATGGATGGGGGAGGGGGGCCTGATGAAGCACCTAATGGGGCCGAGTCAGTCGCTGTACTTGTAATAACAGTACCATAAACTTTAAATCACAGGCTAGAGTTTATACTGGCAACAGGTATTCAGGGAATTGATCCAGTGGCTTTTACTGACACTTCAACAGACCAAAAGGTTACTGCATACATGAAAGAGTCTTCAGAACATTTTTAATAAACTAACCAGCTCATTTCCATTCACTGCAGTACAGTGGCTGCGCTCCACCACAGACAGTAAATGTCACAGACAGTGTTAAGTTTCCGAGGCATTGTGAAAAGAGCCGGCGCTGCCTCCGCCAAAGGTCAAGGCGGATCCGTTTTCTTCCTCTCTCCTCGCAAAGCTGCGCACCGGCGACAGCTGCTTTTCGCCACAGGCCCTGACTCGCTAACGCGCGGCTTTGATCCACGTCAAGTCACCGGACGAGAGGTGGCGAGGCCGAGAGTGTGAGTGCTTCTGTGGATGGGGAGCAGGAAGCGGCACAAAAACTTGTGTTATCAGCCCGCGGTGCGTGTGTGGGGAAATTAACTCAGAATAATAGCTCTGTCAAGAGTTCACCAAGAAAGGAAGAGCAATCTATTTCCAGCACGATATAATTCAGCCAGCACACCTGGATAAAGGGAGGACAGTCGGCCTTTGCGTGAGAGAACACAATTTCCGTGTGCCGCCCCAGTGTGACTCACAAAGCCTTTGACATGACATCACATAAACCTCCACAGCTGCTCGGCTACTTGAGAGATTGGTGCAAATTCTTCCTCCTCTCTGCGAATATCTCTTTCACTCAAGAGCAAAACAATCAGAGGAGGAATTGCTTAACAGTCAGAGCAATTATCAGGCCGGTGTCTGGCTCTCTGAACTTATCTGCTCTGGGTGCACTCATGAGGAAAACAAAAAATGTCAGCAGTGAAAGTTCTATTCATTTATTTTATTTACTTACCTAAGAATAATATGGGTCTACAGAGAAAATGCACATTCCTGAATGTGATGTATATATATATAGCCTTTCATACAGTAGTAGTAATTATATTATCATTTAGTATTGATTAAATTCTAATATTTTTGCTGTTGTCTACACATTTGACTGACTGATGCTGCAGCGTTAATGTTACCAGTTCCAGCCGGTCCATCGCCGCTGCACTGACAGGGTCACACCCTCCTCAGAGGTAGAAACAGCCCGCGCACAACAATCCGCCTCTGCCGCGCTCGGTTGTCGCAGCCTGTCTGGCTGAATCTGACCCCTGTGGTCAACCGCACAGAGGATCCAGTGTTCTCCAGGATGTGCAGCCATCTAAGGGTCAACACGCAAGCCCCGACACAACAGATCATTCTGGGAAAAGGCAGCGGCTGTTGTGTGGAGTCACACAGTGGACCGGCCCTGCTGGACGGGGAGGGTTTACGGGGAAGGCACGGCAGGCCAAGAGCAGATGAGGGTCACGGCAACTGGGCAAAAATTCGATTATCTGACTTCCTCCCTGCCTGGCCTGGGACTGCACCGGCGGTCATGGGACCCGCAGCATGTGGTCCATGGCGCAGCGGCGGCACAGCACGTGCACGCGTGTTCAATCTGAAAATTCCGCGCATGATGGGAGAACCTGTGAAGCACATCAGACAACGGCATCTTCAAAACAAAAGCTGTCTATATTTTTCCTCAGTTGGAACCTGATCTCTTGGTCCAGCTCAGATCGGCTGCGGTGAGCAGGACCAGAGAGGAGGAGCCACCACAAAATAAAACTGAGAGGGAATTTCTCTATGGATTTTCTCTATGTTACACACACACACACACACACACACACACAGAGGATAATTGTGAAATCCAGGGAATGACAGACAGAAGCTTCGGTATTGGCTGTTACTGCCGCAGCTGAGGTGCTGTCGACAAAGTGAAGGACGTGTGAGAAACTGAAAGCATCCTGCTCGAGGACAAAAGGGGAAAAAAAAGGGCATCTGAAGCCGCTTCTCAAATCCTGCCCTGCCTTATCTCAGTGCAGACATGACACCCGCGTTCCCTCTCCGAGTCTATCATCCCTCTGTCTCATAACCAGAAGTCGTCAGGAGGGGGAAAAATAAAATCCCTCTTTTGATTCTTCCTTTCCAATCATCCCACACCTCTATGTGCTGACTGGCCCTCTCCTCGCTCCCAGTTGTATCCACATAAAGAATATGTAATTACAGGAGCCAAGGCCTGATAGATGACTGTGTGTGAAGCCACAATAAACCCCAGGAAGAGTCATTCTGCCCAGGAGCCATTATCAGATTAACTGCCCTCTCTTCTTCTGTGTTTGGGCATTGCCCAAAATCTCCTACGGCTCTCACACGGCCTTTTTCTCTCTCTGCCTCTCTGCCTCTCGCCGCTTTTGTCGTCGCCTCCGCTCTCCCAGACGTGCCAGGTTACACGCCATTGTCCAGCTGGGTACAAGGTACAAAAACCACTCAAGGTGGCGATCGGAGGAGAAAAGTGGGAAAGCTGCGAGGAATGGGTCAGAAGGCACAGTGAACGATATGGATGGTCCTTTCTCTGCTGCTAATGTTTTCAAATACTTGTGGAACGGTAATGATAGGACTCTATGTAGGCGAGTTCATTTTCAGCATAGTGCTGGTTTTTGGTGGTTTCATCCGCGCTCTGATTTTGGTGCTCTGACTACTTTCCTCTGACCATCTCCAGCAAATGAAGGCCGACTGCCCCCAGGCAATGAACGTACAAACGCAGGGACACAAACTTTTTCAAACTTCTTCCACTGGCCTCCCCTGTGGAAATATATATATTTAGTTTCCTCCTTCCTCTGAGGCTCACTTCACATGATAGAGATGAGGGGAAAATCCCTATGAGGAAATATTTTTGCTTCAGGCCTGAAGAGGCACTCAACACATTTTTTTAAATGGGAAAAAAAAAAAAAGAAAAAGAAACTTGGATTGATTTTTCTAAATCCAGAAATCTCTGTCTAACTGTCTGAAATCAAAGTTTTCTAACGTCTCTCTAAGCTCTTTATAAGAAGGCGAAGCAAATGGACCTTTCCACATAGGCATGTTTGGAACGGCCACTGCACTCGGTTCCTAAAAGGTGTTATTTGTTTAAGGTTATTTTATTTAAGGAGAAACACTGCAAAAACAAACTGATGGTTTGAATTCATCAGAGGAGGCACAAAGGTGCTCAAGTCAACATTTACATGCAAAACTGATTCCAGGCTCCATCGGATTTATTCATGAGCATACATTTCTAAACAAGTGTGATTCATCCTCGACATTCTGATCTGCGGAGAAACACCTGGTAAACAGCTGTGCCATGGGCGTGACTTTGCCCCTCCGGCATAAGAACCGGCACTGACACGGAGCTCACCGCAGCATCATGGAGCGCTTTGGGCATTTTCACCTCTGAGGAAAAAGCTGGATAGGTTTTGGTTAACTGGATAACCTCAGCCTCATCATCGCACACTATGGAACAGACGGAGGCTGAAAATAGACGAAAATGTAACAACATAAAGTGTTTGGCATATTGTGGTTTAAAAGTTAAAGGGTTAGGAGTTTGCCAACACTCTCCCCAACCAGAAAATCACTTTTATGCTAATGCTGCTCCGGGGGAGGTTTTTTAATTGACGCATCTGATCAGTGCCGCTGAAGCTGCACTGCTCCAATCACGCTTCGCAATCCTCGATCATTCGCGTCCACCAAATTTGCCAGTCCATAGAAGCCGCGAAAAAAATCCCCACCACTCCCAGTGCTCCCGTGATACAGTGTTGTTACCGCCAACAGGTGGGGTTTAAATATTCAAGTAAATTTAACTTTGTGTTGCAATAAACATTTCAAGCCTCAGCTGTCTGACTGGAATAGATAATAGATGAGAGCATGCTGTCAGAGTCCGACCATCTTTCACCTGCAGGGGAAACTTCTCGCACTTTGTTATTCAGCAGTCTGCAGGTTCAGTCCATTTTCAGCAGATGGAGACTTTAAGTTTCATCACATTAATCTTCCAATCTCAGCTCAGTGTTGCAAATCTTGCACGTGCACATCCAAGTGATGAACTGGGATCCAGCCTGAGTGCGTAACTGCCCCCCTTCAGCAGATGAATGGGAAAACAACCCGTTCATCCATCACTTGGCCCAGTGTGAAGAAACCTTCAGACTCACCGACAGCCGCAGTCATTACGCCTGTATATGAGAAATGTGCTCTCTGATCAACTGCATTACTTGTTTAAATAGCGTTTCTGTACACATGGGGGTGTAGTTTTGTTCCTATTCAGGGGCCATTCTTAGACAGGTATCACACGCACACATAACCTGAACATATACAGTGAAAAAGTGTGTGTGTCAGAGAGGAGTGTGTGTGTGCAATCATGTGCACTTGTGTCTGAGTGCCTCATCCACCAGCCATTGTCTGACATGGGAGACGAGCCCATAGGCATTAGCTCGTCTGGATATATACTCATTACTGTTTCCTGAAATACATGAGAAAATGATATCGGCCCGCTGCAGCGGAGCGTGGTCGACAAGGGAAATGATGGCGTCCTCTCTGTGAAAGACAGAAGGGGCTGAATTCAAGAGGCTCTTAGCGTGAGGGCTGATGACAGGCGGGATACTGGCGTTTTGACGCGTTCCGCTGCAGGGGCACACGAGTGGTCCGTAAATGCAGCGATGGGGAACAAGCGGCAGCATATGGGAGGACAGAAATTCAAGCGGACAGGAACACTCATAAACACAACACACACACACACACACCCGTGCACACCCAGCAGGTTGTAATTGCGCTGACATGTGTGCGCAGCATGCTCTGAAGTCACACACAAACAGGCAGCTGCTGGCGGCCCGCTGCGGGCGTGTGATTGTGACTCTCTGGGGTTCCCGTTTCTCATAAGCGTGTCATCACAGAGGTGTGTCCTTGTGCGAGTGTGACGGCATGTGCCCGCGTGCAGCTGTCGTGACCCAGCGTTGCCGGGCCGGGTTCACACGCCGCGCCGCCACCACAGCGCCCTCGGAGGATTAGCCACCGACGCCGCAGCGCACGCTGGGGACCGCATCTCAGCCAATCTCGTATTCATGGGAAATTCAATTTCGCCGACACACTGGGATGATTTGTACCCTGACATGGGTCTCTATCTCACCCGGCGAATTGTGTCTCAAATTGAAAACGCAAGCGGAGGACGTCTTTGACAATGTGCCCGGGCCGAGCCAAATATTGGAATGTGAGGTGGGGCGGCGGTGGGAGAAAATATTTAATGGACTATGTTTCCAGTCCACATGGAGGAAAGCAGCCCCGACTGATTTGGTCCTCTGTCCGTCGCAGTGTGAGGGGAATTCATCTGCATATCAACACCTCTGTATAACTCTGCCTTAGCTATATTTCAGTCAACAGGGAACGGATATGCATGCATGCTTTTTTTTTTTTTTTTTTACACACAGATCAAGGATGGGATGCAGCATCATTAACGACATCATCCTCCATATCTATCTCACAATGTGCCTGACAAATAAGGGCTCGCCATGGCGGTAATGGAGGTGGCACCGTTGGGACAAACATGTTGCGCAGGTGCCAGCGAGCTAATTGAAGCCAATCACCATTTCACAGCAGGCTGTGCCCACGTAACGAGGTCATTCCCACCCTGCTCGTCTTCCTTCCCGCTCTCTCTCCGTCAAAGCAGCGGGGGGGGGACGATGCTGCGTTGGACAATGCCGATGAGCGGGCGCGCTCGCAGGTCGGAAGGAAGAGAAGAGGCGCACAGCGGGAGTTCAGTCTCTGCTCGCTGTCAGGGTGGACCTGGAGCCCGCAGGTAAGGCTTCTCATGGAGGAGCATGAAATCCGAGGAGACCCCCCCCCCTCACCATCCCCTCACAGAAAATAAAAAGAGATGACGATAGAAAGTGAGGAGCCTTGAAGATGGAGATATTTCCTGCGAGATAATCCCTTCTCCATTTGGGAGATTTTGAGGAGGAAAAGCTTTTCATCAGCCTTAATTTTGCTCTTTCATCTCCTCACCCCGTTGCAGCGGGCCTGATGATTTTCTTTTATATCTGAGGACTGTCTGCTCAGGTTAGAAACACACATTTTATCCCAAATCATCCTCTGAGCTCTAAAATGAAAATGGAGGAAACAACAGGGGCGGCGGCATCAGCTCACGCCGTGGATGACGGATCATTCTCTCTCAGAGAGGTGGCAGCTTTGATTATTTTTTATCTCACTCCGGAGTAGATTCTTAAATGAAACGTCTGACAAGGCAAAACAGAAAGAACAGCATATGACGGATTCATCTGCCTGGGAAGCTGTTTGTCTGCAAACCCAGACCCATACCTGCTGTCAGCGCCGGGCCACCACTCATTCATTAGAGTGGAATCATTGTTAATGATTCGCCGGAGCTGCATTTCTCCGATGGGCCTCCCTCCGCTTGTTTCCAGAGACCTTCGAGGAGCCCCCGTCGCTCGCGCTAAGCTGACACGCCCACTCGCATAATTATCCGCCATGTTTACACACAAGAAGACTGTGTGCACGCTCGCCACAGTGGCCAATAAATCTCCAAACCCTTTTTAAAAATGCAGCGGGCGTCATCCATTCAGGAGCAGCGCTGCTCGCCGACGAGCCCAGCTCTGGCTCTTTGTACTTGAGGCAGTGCTAATGAGAATGAGGTCATGGGGATTTTGGCAGCCATCGTGACGGATGTGGAGAGAGACACAAGCCACAACCAGAACGCCACCCCCCACCCAGAGTGTCAAAACACCCCGGCCGTTGGGCCAGTGGCGGCAGCTGACTGGGAAATAAGGGCAGCGTCTTGGCAGCTGGCAGCCATGTTAGAGGCCAATTCCAGTAAATGGATTTATGAGGGGAAGAGGAGGAAAAGCCGGGGGTTTTGACAAACGAAAACCCCGACTGAGCAACGCAGCTGATGAAGAGATGCAGAGCGCACGCCTCAGAGAGGACTCCTGGTATGTTCTTTTTGCTTCTGCGTGGCAGGTGACTGACTTCATCTCAGAACTGCAGAATTGGAGACGGAGGAAGAAGAAGGGGCTGTGAGAAAGACTGGCTTCAACAGGGGAGGAAACCAGAGCGGGGGGGGGGGGGGGTTAACAAGGGGGGGGGGGGTTTAACAAGGCTGTAACACTGCAGAGAAGAATGTCCTCTTTCCATGGGCCAGTGGAATGGGACTAACAGGGATGGACACGGCAGCACACGCACGCACAGGCTTGGAACGAAGGATGCGGGGTCATGTTTCACTGCTGCTCCTCACGCTGAGCACACGGAACTCTGGGTAAAGAAGCAAGTTTGATGAAAGAAAGACACAATCTACAGCTTTCCATCTTTCAAATGAAAACGAGCATATTTTCTGCACTCACATCATCAGCCTAACAGCATCCTCCCGACGCCAACGCGCCCGCGACGCTTTACTGGTTCAGCGTCGGCGCCGTGTGGTAGATGATTGACATCCTCACCACTCTCTGGCTCCAAATCCTCTAAATAGCTAACACAAACTTTCCCATGGACACAGAGGAGACAGCTGACACCTGAAGCTGTTATGTAAGGTGACGTCCTCACCTCCGTCACCTAATGTACCGGCTTCTTATGAGTCATGCCAGCTGTGTGTTCCCAGCATTATCCTGATATACAAGAGACAGACATGTCCAACAATGACCTACAAGCGTCCCACAATGCAATACTGACTTCTTAGCAAAAGCAGCTTTTCCGGCCTCTCCCATAGAGAGAGAAAGAACCACCACACCCCGGAAATCTCCTCATGTTTTGCGCAGTGTTTGGCGCTAAGCTGTTTTTCAGAGGCGAATGTAAAGAAAAGGATGAGAATGAAAAAGGGGATTAATCAAACAGAGACGAGAAGCAGTTGGGCCTGCTGTTGAATACACACAATAAAAAAAAAAAAAAAAAACAGGGAAATAATCTCTCTGCCGTTGCCCTGCTGGAGAGCTGCTCACCTCGGAGAGCCAGCTCTGACCCTCGGTGGGGTTTTCTCTGTGCACGTGTGTGTCTGCCACACAGGCCATTTGCATACAAACAGCCTGTCCAAATTCACAGAGGGCACGAGGAGAGAGTGGGGAAAGGAGGGGGGAGGAAGAAAGCGGCAGCGTGTGGACGCGTGCGTCTGGGGGAACGGGGTGTTTGTCCTCCTCGGGTGCTGTGGGCCTGTCGCTTTAAGCACAGCGGAGAATCTCATTACCTGAGTGATGCACTGCCTGTGTTTACACACGTTGTTCCAAAGAGGCTCCGACACTCCTTCCCTCCTCCGTCTCTTTACCTCTCACCCTCTCTCCGTTTCAGCACTCGAGAAGTGGCACGGGCGTGTGCAACGAGGTGGAGCGGGAGGGGAAACTACACGGCGACGGGCCTCACTGGTTCATTTCAAAATAGGGACCGAGCTGATCATTAAATCCTACGCCATAAACTCACGTCTGGTGACACAGGGGTCTGTATCCGGACCACAGCTATTTGCTTTGAGCGCACACGCCGCCGTTCTTCCCTGCTCCGCAGCTCAGTGTTTGCAGGAGGCAGGATTAAACGCGCCCCAGGCTCTGAATCACTCGTTACCACCGATGCTTTCCAATTATCACCTCTTAATCACAGACTTGTTTTAATGCAGAAAAGACCAGAGTGCATGTTCCTCTGCTGCACCACCTGTGACTGTGATTATCATCACATCAGAACTTTAAACGGCAACCACATCACACTCGCCAAGTCTCACACACACAGTTTAGATTCTGGCACGACAGGAGAGTTTGACTGAAGGCTCATGTGCAGAATTAAAGGTTGTCTGCTTTTTTGCAACTTCTAGACAGCTCAGCTTTAATGTGTGTGCTGGATTGCATAGATGTTCTTCACTGTCATCTTGCCCAGTAATTACTTCAACAAAAAAAGCCTTGTTTATCATTGAGGTTTGCACCTTATCTCCAATGACACACTCTCTTTTGTCTGTATGAACGTTTGGCTGGGCCTCCCCATTTTCTCACTGTTTTTATTTTGAAATCTTATAAAATACTTCCCCCATTAGACCGACTGACTATCCCCAACCCACGCTACAATAACAACAACTGCAATAAATAACAAATGCACAATCTACAATCACGCAAATCTGCTCGCGCTATCCCTCAGATACCACTCGAGATCTTTACCTCCTCAACGTACACGCACCTTTGTCTTTGTCTACACCCCCTCGACAAACATTCCAGTCCTACACAAAAAGTGTGCAATTATTCGTCTGCATTATTTGTCCTCGCTGCAAGTGGGAGTGTAACAGAATCAAGGTCAGTTTACAGAATAAATTTCCGACATCCTTTTCCTGCACCTTTGTCTTTTTCAGTCAGGCTTTTCAGCATGAAATAAATGACAAACTATGATTTGGATGTATCTGTTAGTTCATTCTATTCATTCTGAGTTCATTCTATTCTTACTTGCTTCTGCTCTTTCCTCAAGCCGTGAGCATTTTGGGAGCCTAGCTAAAATAAATGCTGGTGCATTAATTCATAACTGAACTGAACTTATATTCAAATGACGATAACCACATTATTACCCCTTTGGTTTTCATTAAAGGTGAGTTTAAGGTTACCACAGTCTGGTTCTCCACCACGTTTACCTCGCTGATGTCTGAAATCACCTGACGCCACTGTTTTGAAGAGTCGTACCCCAAACAGCGATTCAGTTTGTCATCGCTTGTGTCTTTATTGTCATTTGTGGGCGCACGACTCCTTTCAATCAAGCGAAATAAACCCAGACTGAAAGGCAGAGTCCGAGGGAGAGAGATGGAGGCAGGAAAACAGATGCATATTTGCCAGCACATTTGTTTAAAAACCACCCAAGGACCGAGCTGCGTTTAGATGAAAGTCGCCTCAGCGTTGAGGTTTTTCTTCCCTTTCCCTTCTTTCCTTTTCCTCCCTCCCACACACTCACCGCCCCTCCCCTGGCACACCGGCACTCTAATTGCTATCAACGTGAGTCAAAACCCTTCTTTTTTTTTCCAGAGAGAACAATTATTACTGGCAAGCTTCATGTCCGTCAACGTGGGCTAATTCCCATTTTGCTGCTACCAGCCACTGAGCGTGTGTGTAGGTGTGTGTGAGGGCTGGCACAGCGGCCGACTGCGTCATCACTGGTATAACTTGGGTGGCAGGCTCGTCTTTGAAATGCAGTCAGGGCTCAGTTAGAGTCCCTGCTTGGCCTCCAAGCTCCAAACTTCAGCCAACTGGGAACAAGCAAAAAAAATAAAAAGACAGTGTTCTCTCTAAATCAAGACCCAGACGCACAAAAATATCAACGTCACAGACGTGAGACCCCCGTTAAGCAGACAAAGGACATTGCTTGGTTCCTGATATGGAAATCATCACATGACCTGAACTGCTGCTTTCAATAACCAAACATGGATTCTTTGTATGAAAGCAAAGCGATGCCTTTTGTGATGCTGCGGACAACACTGGGAGCAAATGTCCTTTAGCGCGGCCACCGCTCGCGCACGCCAGCTGAAAACTCCCTTCACAAAACTGCTCCAAATCCGCAGCTTTAAAAAGAGCCGTGACGTCCTATTTTGCCATTTTAAAACATCAGAGGCTCCTCCGAGTGATTGCGGCGCACTCGGCTCTGAAGACAAAAGAACGAGTCTGCTCAAAATCAAATTAACCAACTGCTAATTAACTCTGCTCATTTCACACAAAGCGGGCCTGAGAATTAGCCGCGGGCATCAAGGGGCTGCGGTTTGTAGGTTACAGAAAAAAATGATCTGATATCATGATGGTCATCAGCTGGAGATTAACCTGTTTTGATGATGAAATGGAGACAAGAAGAATTAAATAAGGAACTAAATCACAGTAAAATAGAGCTTTGGAAATCAGAAAGGAATGATATGCTCATGATCTATTTATGATCTACTTTCAAACTTTCAAAGATTGTGCTTGAACAGAGGAGGGGCTACCTGAGAGGGGAATTAAATCTGAAACATCGCACCACATTCAATATGTGCTTATCAATCTCTGGGCGGATTGTGGGGGGTTTACTGCCGGATGAATGTTTATAAAGGATGTGTGTGGGCCCACTAGCTCTGTGTGTTTTCTTGACATATTTGTATTTGCCTCAGAATATCATCACCAAGGACAAATACTATTCATTAAATCTGGACCCAGTTTTCTGACGCCTGGCTTGAGGGGACGGCTCCACTCTGCTGTCGTGCAGTTGGCTGAAGACGGAAACTGGAAACACCCAGGACGCTGGCGTGGGACGAGGATCAGATGAGTGGGTTTGGGTAGAAAGCTGCTTTGCTGCCAAGAGAAGAAGATCCAATCTCTAAATGTGGTACTGGGGAGGTGAAATATACTGGGAGAGCGTTCCCACTCTTCCTATAGAAGCTACAGTAACACAACATCTCACACCACCCCCTCGCACACGACAAATATATCCCATTTCCTCTCGGCCAGAAACCGAAACTCTCACATACCATATACATGTTCAGAACTTTTTACTCAGGATTTGATCTTCACTATTCTCAAATTCCAGGAATATTCCGATTGATATGATAAGTTGTTTATCAAAGACAGCATTCCAGCACACGGAGGCACACAAGGAAAGACAAGAAGCTACTTTTCATACAGGCATTTTTAACTGCCTCATATTTATGTTAGAGCTGTCCATGAAATATTCAGGATCTGTGAGAAGTGTGAGGTGAGGGGCCACTCTGAATTCAGATCAGGAACCAAACCACTGGAAGACCCCAACAGGATTCCAGTGTGGGTTGCCAGGGCAACATGAGCAGGAACTTTCAACCATGACAGCTAAACCGCAGAAGATGATGAGACGAGCACAACACAACAGGGAACATGGGAGGAGGAGGGGGTGGGGGGGGGCTCTGTTTACAGGGACAAAACCGGAAAAACAATGAACACATGCAGGGTTTATTTTAGGACCGCACGAAAAGCCAGGAGAGAAAAGTTTGGAGAAAGTCTGGGACGTTCAAGCAAATGCGAGGAAAACTTGTGTCCACAGCTTGATCAACTCGTTCTCCTGTCGCCTAGTAACCACCAGCCCCCAGCTGCATCACATGCTCCTTATTAGGACTGTTCATTGACTTCCATTCTGAGTGCACCGCTTAACCTAAACATTATCCCTAACTTCACCAAAACACAGGAATAAGGAACTTTCAAGACTTTTCAAATTGCCAAGTGGAAAGAAAAAGATTCCAGAGCAGGGAGGCCGATGCACAAAACACACACACACACACACACACACACACACACACCTCCCTCTCTTCCACAAACCGACAATAATCTTGTCGCGATCCTGCCAGCAGCATCGGAACAGACCTGTAAGACAAACACAACCCAGTGCTTTCCTTTAGCTGCCGGCATCCACCTGGCATCACTAAACAGTTCATTAGACAGTAACACCACAGCGGCGTGCCGCTTCGCGTACTTTCCCAGGGTCTCGTTAGCAAGGCAACCTACCGCCGAAGAGACGAGCGATGCCAACGCGGGAGCCACACTAAGAGGAACACTTTGAAAGGAGATCTTATCAGTGGATACGCTCGATCATCCACAGTGCGCTTATGTTACGGACAATTAACAGGATGTGTCCTCCAGAGTGAGGACGGCGAGCATTCTGCTGTGCCAGGTGGAGTTAGATGACACTGACGACTGCCACTGAAATGCACTAATATATCTTTAGTCCATCATCATCTTTCTAATCCTCATAATGACAAGTATCAGTCATCCGAGACAGAGAAAGCAGCTGATTCCGATTTTAAAACGTGACAGAGACTAAACCAGCGAACACATCGCATGATTTACAGTCTGGGTTCGGGAGTGTGTCTTCGAGCAGCGTGAGCGAGGACACGACAAGATAAATGGCGAGAAAGGCTCTGCTCACATGTGCAAACAATTTTCCACCGACGAACAACCAGGGGCCAAATGTCTGTTCAACACGTGAAGCATGAACGAATGCCTTTCACGTTCAGTCAGGATCTGAGACGAACACAATGCTGCACGTGTGTGTGTGTGTGCTGAGAAAGTATTGCTCCGAGTTGTTGTGTGTGCACACACAAACCTACGGGCGTAATTATTTACCATGCAAATACAGTCAAGCTCCTTATTATGAGACATTACGGCTCCCACACTAAATGCTCAATTTAAATTCAAGCAATGCCACATATAGATTAATAGGAGGATAATCCTTTGGCCAGACCGGCTGCAATGATGCTTGCATTCTGAAGGTGGCGTTGGCAAGGTAACCAGAGGCTTTAGCGGGAAGGAGAGCGAGGATGAGGATAAAGGTGGCACCACAGAATGTTCTTTAGATAAAGAGGGTGAAATGAACTGTAAATAATGGCACGTTACGCTAATAACCTCCAAAGGGATGATAATAATGATAAAATCACTGCTGTTCTGGGGGACCGACGTGCATCCATGCTACAAGGGAGTTTCAAGAAACCTATTTAAATCTTTAACCTTTAGAAACATTGCATTAGGTATAAAAAATGGCTCATTTGGTCCAGAATAAAGTAACTCTCCCTCACTTAAGACTTTGGTGAGGTAGCTGAGGTAGCTTGTTAGCATCCCCCGGTCTTGTTTATTTTCTGAACGAACCAAACAAAAAGCTTCATAAGGGGAGAGGGGCCATGCACCAGCAACCACAAAACCAAGACAATGCTTTCAATCTGCCTTTCCATGTCCATGCCAGGTGACAAAGAGTGCATGAAGAGTCACGCTCTTTCTTATATTTTACATCCATGAAGTTTTACGAGTCAGTAAATCTAGTGTTCTTCATGAACGCCCGCCCCTGTGAGCACTTAAACCAGGAATTACCCACAATTCCCCCAATGCGGTTAGAGGGCGGGATGAGTGTTTGGACTGTCAGCGCCCCCTTTGCCACTCATTCATCATTTACACTCCTAGGGATCAGCAACACACACACACACACACACACACGTTTTTAAAAAAGGTGCAAGTGAAATGCCAATGTTTAATCTCTCTCTCTCTCTATGAAACAATCGATACAGGCAAATAGAGAGACCCTATTAAATGTTAGGCCGCTTCCTAATGCAGATGTACACTTTGGACACACACACACACACACAGAGTGATGCCCTTCATCACCGCAGAGAGGAGATAGAAATAGAGAAAGACGACCACGGACCAGAGTTCCCTGGGGCGAGTCAACAACTCACAGAAAGGAGGGAGAGAGAGAGAGAGAGAGAGTGAGAGAGAGGCACAAAGAGAGCTCTTTCAATTGTGAAGGCTCCCTCCCTTCACAGGGCTGCTCACATCCCATCACTGCATCTCCCACTGACTCTAGATTACACAGATTTCTCATATATAAATGCCTTGCTGTGATTTTTGCACTTGCTTTCTGTTACAGATTTTTCTACTTATTATATGATGTTGATTTTAGATTTTGTATCTCGCCATGTCTCTGAAACGCTTTGTGGGAATTTTTTCACTAAAGAGACAAAAAAAGGAAGGAAGGAACTTTCTCTTTTCTTGAGAGAGCTGCTGCTTTCTACCATTACTGTATCAGAAGATGGTTTGAATCTGGAATTCGAACGTGGAGAATAACCCAGCCCGTGTGTGTAAGGGGATCTCTGCCTGAAGCAGAGTGATAAAACAAGCCTGCTGCCTTTTTGTTGCTTTGATATTTACTTAATGGAAGATGTAGCATACACGGAGATTTACAACAGGCACAAAATGTGCCGGATAATGAGCCGAGTTGTACGGAAACATCACTCCTGCCTCTCCTCTTAGATCTTTTCATGGAAATTCTCTCGTTGGCTGTTTCCAGTGTTCATGAATATGATCAAGAAGCCACGCCGGTGACCTTTGACCTGTTCCATAATGGATATTCTTTTTTAAATACTGGTGATATACAGTATTTTACTGTTGCCCTGATCCCGATCAGCTTCATCATCACACGTGACCAATCCCCTGAGCTGCAGACACCTCCTGTCTGACAGTTGGAGCCTCGATAAAAAGTTGAAAACTAACCCCACCCCCTACCCCACGCTTCAATCTGTGCACTGCCCATAAATGTCACCCTCTTGGAAATTGACCATCTGTGTTTATGAGGCAGCACTGAACTCGGCCTCTTTGACCTTTTAGATTATAAACCAAATTAATTCAAAAGCTGGAGCCTAAACGCTTGGATGCCTGTAGACGATGAAATTATAGCTTTATTTATATATTTATTTTAAACATGGAGTTGAGGAAGTAGAATCGGTGTTGAACCCGGAGCAGTGTGGAGAGGAGCGGCTGTGCCGTACAAACTCTCACCACTCCGCTTCACCCGCATGCTGTTTGGCTGTTCCCATGAATATTTAAACGTGGCTGATAGCAGAGACCAGAGTGAACGGTCCTGGAGTCGCCCACATGCATAACGAACAATAACAAAGCTGCCTCATGCGGCTCGTCATTGTCTGGGAATAAGAGGACGGAGGCCACTGGAGTCAGTGTTTGCAGATGCTGTCACAGGCCGAGGAGCCGTGGAGGGCGGGACATTCATGAGCAGATATTAATACGGTGTTTATCACGCCGGGGTCACGTAAGACCTTCTCAAACAGGAAGCGTGTATGATTGGTCCAGAGTGTCTCAACGGAGCAGGAGATTCTCTGCTCAGACACAATTATGAAAATACAGAGACGGCTGGAGCGCTCAGGTAAGAAGCGGTGCAGCAGGGCGTAGGCTAACGTCTGTGATTCCGCTGTGGAGAGCTCATTTGTTGATTCCAAAAACATCTGTTGACTTCACCATCAGTGTGTCTGTGGCCCCGTCTCAATCATCACATGCCCCTTCTCTCAACAAAGTGCGCCACTGCAACTTTTTTTCAGGGATGTTCTCAGAGCCCTTTGGCCCATCCGGCAACTCCTCCTCAGATGTAACCACTCAGCATCCCGGTTGCCTTGGACCTCTGAGCAAATCTGAGTGGAATATCGAGGCCTGCTGGCTGTTTCACGGTCGGATCATTTCTCTCTTTCTGTTTGTCTTTGTCTGCGTGAGCCGCCTGCAGCCAAGACGCAGCACAACAGCAACGTGTTCCGCCGACAGAGAGCCTCTGATCGTGAGAGATGTCGCCACCAGACACCACCACCACCACCACTCAGGGGCGTCTGTCCACATCCATCACAAAGACTGCTCTTGTTTCCATCGAGGAGCTGTTGTCACTTCACCGGGCCCAGAGGGAAAAATAGTATGATAATCATACAGTGACCTTATCATGCTCCATAGCGCCTTATCTCCATCTTAAATGTCTCTAAAATATTCACCAATGTCTCTGGAACATCAGAGATGCCTCCTGTCATCACAGATCAATCCATGTGTGACTAATGTGTCTGATATCTGTCTGAAGTGTGTGTTGATGCCTCAGTTGGATGAGACGGTAAACACACACATATTAAGAAAGTACTTCTCAGTTCCCTTTCATTTCAAATTGCCTTTCAGAGCCCGAGTAAACAAGGCGCTGCAAAATTCATGGATAAAAAGCTCCATCAATATTTCAAGTCGCGGTTTCGTGTGACTGAGCGTCTGCTCAGCGCGCGCAGCTCGTCTCCACGCCGGCTCTGTGCGCTCTCAGGCGCGTCCTTGGATTCCTGACGTCTTGTCGCGCACAGCGGCATGCGTGTTTGTTGCTGTGGGGCTCAAAGTGAGGTCGGGGGGGTACTGTCGAGGTTCGTAACTGAACCCTCGTCGAAAGAAGCAGAACTGTGTCATTAAAACGCGCAACAAAGGACAGCGCTTCCCCCCTGAACGCTTTGCGCTGACAACACAGCAGCGGGATGCGCGTGACCCCGAGCCACCGTGTGATGTCATGGAAGTCTGACCACTGACGGCATGTGCTTGTGGACGTGTAACGTGAGCACAACAAAGCCCCGAGCTGGAGCAGCTGGGTGCGTAAAAGCCACACCGTGCCGCTCGCTCTGTGCGCAGCGTGCGTGCGTGCGTTACAGGCGGCGTCAGCGAGAACAATAACTTGTTAGTGGTGAGGTGTGACGATGTGGCCGGAGTGATGGATGGAGGCGCGGCAGAGGAGGGGGTGGTGGTGATGGGGGGGGGGGGGGCGGGGACCAGCGGATCGTGACGGGACAGGGACGGGGGGGGGGGGGGGGGGGGGGGGGGGGGGGGGGGGGGGTGCGTGGACCAGCGGATCGTGACGGGACAGGGACGGGGAGGGAGCAGGCTACTCACGCTGCTGTTCTCTCCTGTCCAGTGGACCATCGCCTGGTTGTGGGTCGCATCCCCTTTGAGCACGAAGGAGCTGCTGAGCAGGGACATTTGTTTTTCCCGGGATAGAGCTCTCCTGAAGCGGGGCGAGCTCCCGTCATCGCCGCCCCTCTGGAAACCCGGCGGGGATCCTCCGTCTCCGACGCCCAAATCAAACGTACGGTCCAGCCCGCCGCGTTGGGTTAAAGCCCCGCTGTCACAGCGCGCGGGTCCCGGCAGTGCCATCCAGGCCGAGGTGGTCAGCAGAAAGACGCAGAGGTGCGCAGCGGCAGAGAGCGGCTCTTTGGGGCGCAGAGGTGCCATGCTTTGCGCCGGAGATGCGCTCGTATCGCGGAGACTGATGGAGAGACTGCTGATGCTTGAGCTAGAAAGATAGGAGTGCACTGTAAGCCGAGAGAGAGAGAAGGGGGAGAGAGCTGGTGAGGGAAGGAGGGAGGGAGGGAACAGGAGCGAGAGCAGACAGCGAGGAACAACGTGGACGCGTTTCTGTGCCAAGCGCGATGCGACAGGCGGCGCCGCGGCGCCATCTGCTGGCCTGCAGCCGCACTGCATGCTTCGATCAGCAGCGGCTGTGAGTGCAGGGTCACTTACTCAAGCTTTGAGCAGAACAATGGAGTTGTGAATCTATTTCATTTCCAGTCAGTTGCTCCTAAACACTCTCTGGATGTGTGTGGCTGTTTTTTTTTTTTGCTTCATCTCTCCCATAGACGTGTGGACTCATGATGACATGAGATGACCTAAAGCACGAAATGTAAATACTCGTCCAAAAAAGGGCCGACAGTCCCCCCCCCCCCGTGTGGCCAGCTGGCAGAGAGGTCAGAGGTCACATTTGATCTCAGTAAGTAATAGGTCTCCTCTGTGTCCACCCTCCCCATCCAATTATATCGAGAAGTACTAGCCTAACCTACGACTGCGTAGGGCAGGAGCGGCAGGGGTCGGACATCTCACCAGGCCAAACAAGGATTTACCATCTCTACGTGTTGACATTCAGCCGCAGCCACAGAATCTTAATTACAATGTTTGTTTTTTTTTTTGTTTTTGTTCTGGTTGAGAGATTATTTTTCCTGCTCAGGAAGGGCAGCACACAAAGAGAGCACTAAATTAAAATTTGATTTATATAACAACTTCCATACAAATCATCAGGATTAACACACACACTAAATAATGCAATCTAACAATGAAATGAAATAAACATCAGGCGTAAAGCAAATACAATTATTAATATAAATCCAAGTAAGCATTAAAAAAGCAATGACGCCAACTGCTCTGTATCTAGGTCTCCTGGGTGGCTACTTATTCATGGGAAATTAATTCCTCGACTGCCTCCCGCCATCCACACAACCTTGATCTAATAAAATATCTCTGTGAGCGCTCCCACCTCAAACAAGCACAAAGGGTTTTAGAAAGTGTGTGATATGACGGGAGGGGAGGGTTCGTAGAGAATCATCACCACATGTGCCGTGCCCTCAGCCCCATGAGCTCAGCGGCCTCTTAAAAAGGTCACTGGTTTGGTTCAGTAGTCCCAACTAAACTGTTATGGTTCATTCTCATTAACCGGGTTCCCAGCAGCTGCAGGCGGCTGTTGTCGGTAAATAAGCCTCGGATGAGCCCACTGGAGACCCAGCGTGAAAGAGAAGACGGGGTGTATATCTGCAGAGCATTTAGCAGCCACAGGAGCGGGCAGTCCTCTCAAACCAGAGCAGAGCTCCGGCTCTGTCAGCTTGTAATCCACCTCAGCTTTACAAGGTGCTGATGCAGCGCTGAGGAAATACACATGAATGCACCCACGAAACAATTTATTTTTCTGTTTCCGTGAAAACATTTTTATAGTCACCCAGAATGTCTCGCTTCTCAGAAGTGTGCAAAGACAAAATGAAAACCAAGGCCCCACAGTTTCCTCATGAAACCACATTATTTACAAGAAGTGGATTTGTGTTTGTATCCGCACCAAATTACACACTTAAATATCTGTCCCCTCAACAAGGCAGATGGTTCTAATCGAGATCCAACCATTATTCCAGTATTATTAAATGTCAAAACGAAAATCTTGCATCTCTTGGATCTTTACCGAACCTCCTGACCCATAACACATCCTTCCACCATAGCATGCCGTAGTTTTCCAAAACCAACAAGCTGTTAACAGCAAAATAACCAACTTAATTTACATTCTTTTGGACATTGCTTGGGTTTAAAACAGGTTTTCGACGAGGCTGGACATTGTTATTATTTCATCTGCAGCGTTCTAACAGCCCTGTGTTCTCAGTGACCTGTGAGCAGTATCAGTGTTGAAGAGGTGATCCCTGTTAATTATTTACACGTCCGTTGTTGCTGCTGCTGCTGCTGGGGAATAAATGGACAGAGCGGTGTTGTTGGCTCAGATCGGTGCACTCTGGTGTCTGCAGTGGCAGAGCAGGAGCAGAGGCAGTTTGAATATTTGATGGCGGCGAGGGTAAGCGGAGCATCAGCAGGAACACATCCA
The DNA here is from genome assembly GCA_016785235.1 of Pseudorhombus dupliciocellatus. NCBI lineage: Eukaryota > Metazoa > Chordata > Actinopteri > Pleuronectiformes > Paralichthyidae > Pseudorhombus > Pseudorhombus dupliciocellatus. The sequence continues at coordinate 182,186 of JAFBJW010000116.1, forward strand.
CCCTATATCATCGCAATATCGCCTCCATTTTCTGACTCTCGTCATTTTCCTTTCTGCGCGTTCACCTTGAGAATTGACAAACTTAAACTCTAGCCAAGTTTTAGAACTTTAAACTCGGTATTTTTCACTACTGCAGAATGTACACCTTCGGGCAAAGTCAAGGAAGCACAGTTAGTTATGCCATATTTATTTGGTAATTTTAACAAAACAAATTAAGAGTCAACACTAAATAATGCACAAGCCGGGAAATGTTGAATAATTCAGTCAAGGCTGATGATACGTATTGAAATAAACAGTGCATGTGAGATGGAACTGCAGTGTCGTGATGTCGTTAAACTGGCGGCACTTCACGTAAAAACTGTCCACATGGGTTTGACAGTAGAACATGTTCTGCCTTGAGTTGTTCTTTCGTGCACGAGGGGAGGGTGTGCAGGTGATCGCAGGGCGTGCACCCTCCGTGACCTCTGTTGTCAGCACGCTGCATGTAATTGCACCTCCTCAACCAGAGCATCGGTTTAAATATTTCATACGGCTCTGAGTGTGTGTTGGCCTGGAGTGAGTCTGGATGTAATGTGCATTAATCTAAATGACAGCTATTACAGAAAAGTCAATTAGCAATTAAATCAAACCCCTAAACTGCATTTGTCTAAATGTTCATGCACAGAATTGGCCGGTGTGATCACTGACTTATCCATGTCCCATCCACTAACAGTCGACACGTGGCAATGTGAGACATGCGAGACCTTCCTGCTTCACTATTACTTTCATTTGTTTTCAAGCTACGCTGTTTATTAGAGGATCGAGCGCAGGGGGAGAAGCTAGAGAAGGGCTGCAGACAGTCCCTTTTTGTGGCTCTCCTGCCGCTCTGTAAAACAAACGCACATCAATCTTCATAACGCCCAATTATCCATGAAAATTTCATGATGAGCAAAGCTACGTTCAGCGGGACCAGCCGGACTCCCGCGGTCCAAAGATTGCTTAGAGGATGCACGGCCTGTTTTATTCGTCCCTATTTCTGCAAACACACACACACACACACACACAGAGAACGATGCTACAGGCAGCCATCGATGAGGGCCATCAAATATTTATTGGCTTTCAGTGGCTAAGAGGGAAAAAGTTTGGTCTCCACAAAATATGGATCAGGTGTGAATCTTAAAATGAAAACTAGAAATAGTTTACTGAAATAAAATGTTGTAATGGTTGTAATTATTTCCAGGCTCAGGCAAGTCATTCTACCACCACAGTTGAATACGATGTTCCACATCGTCTAAAGGGTGTGACCATCTATTAGGGACCATTGGGTGGGGGGTGGGGGTCTTGTAGACAGGTCCCCATGCCCCTTCAGTCACGCTCTGTCATCCCAGATTAAAAGCGAGGAGCCTGATAACTCACCCTGGCTGCTGAGCGCACGCACCCTGACAGGAGGAAAACTAGGATCCCTGTGTCCCTCGGCTCCGGCAGTGCATGAAGGAATGAATCTTCAGGCTTGTTTTTGCAGGCTACTGAGCCAGTGCTTGTGAATGTTTGCGCCTCCATGCATAACAACGTGTACATGCTGCACTGTAGCGACCTGTGTTACTTTAGACACACCAGTTACAGCTGATGACTGCATTTTATACCACAAGGTCAAGATGAGCGTAAATGGTCGCACAGCTTCTCTTGCATTGCGATGGTGAAATAATAAACATAGAATCTTACAGGAAGACCTAACTCCACATTCACCAGATTGTTTCAGACCTGTTTCATGAACATTAGCATAATTTGCACGCCCTAAAATAACCATCTGTTGGCCACTTTGTTTGGCTCAAAAAGGTCATCATGAAGTCAGACGACGTGATGCGAAACTTCACTTTCTAAATCAAAGCAGTCTGTTTACCGAGTCCACTGAGGAGAGAAAATTGCTGGACCAACTTGCTGCAGCTCGGGAGTTATCCAGAGGCCTGTCTTCTAATGCCCCTGGGTTCAGGTGTGCTCTCACTCCCGTCATCCTCCCAGCAACATCGAGCATGCAGTAGCGGCCTCCTGTTGAATAAAGAGCAAAGACACTTCAGACTGGCATGGACACACAACACTAAAGAACTACAGTGACGACATCGTATGTTGTCTGATATAGAAATATCTTTCATTGACAGAATGAGGATCTATTCAGTAACAGTGTTAAATGCAACTGGAACAGCACTTTGACCATGACAGCACCTCTCCCGTAAAACAAGAACAGCACTAGAAGAAGAAGTCCCCCTGTCTGACGGTGATGGAATCAACTCCCCGTACATTAAAAGGCTTCAGCTCCATTAACTTTCAACATCTGTAAACCCTCTTCACTGCAGCAATAAACACGTCGCAGCAGTTTTACTCTGCCACCAAATTTATGCTTTGGGAATTCTCACGATACGTTTCCATTTGTCGGATTTCCCCCGAGAGCCGGGTCACGTTCCAGCAGCCTTCCCGCCCGCAACTCCCACTCAATCAAACAAGCCCCTCTCGCCTGGGGTTTTTATTTTCACCAGAGCTCAACATCTGAGCTCCGACAACAGGAGCCTCCCAGCGCCTCCACCTCCCCAGCACCGCAGCTGCTGCAGCCACCACCCTGGACCCGAGCTAAGCCCCCGCGCTAATTGTGACAGATTTGTTTACTGTGCAAGGAAAACGTCTTAATTGTTGTCAAGGGAGGGCGGCAAGGAGAGGAAGGGGGGAGGAGGTGGCGAGGGATGGAGCGAGTGTGTGAGTGTGTGTTGGCGGAGTGCAGAGGCGAGCATGAAGGCAAATGACGCTGCACTGGATTAAAATTCCTATAAATTATTCCACACTCAAGGTGAAACCCAGGGTCTTCTTTTTACCTGGAATTCAAAAGCATGCCTATAGAATGCAGTGATGTGTGGAGGGGCTGAGACTCTACTACCTATAACTATAAAAATCCTGGATACGGCACTGGGGCTTCGATTAAAAACCAACACACACACACAGGTTCCCAGTGATATGATCAAGGCCCAGTGTGCACAGCAGGTGAACCCACGATCCAAACCCTGTCGAATCCAGAACCAACTTAAGCGAGGAGCTGCTGAGAGACATTCCCTCCAACAAGCCCCCCCACACCTACAGACACACACAGAAGGATGTCCGATCGAGGCTGAGCAGGTGCTAACCAGGCAAGGCACCAGATGGCATCACAGGCAGAGAGCCATGTCAGTGCCAGGTCTGTGCCATGGACTTCTCTTTCGCATCTTGACACTTTGATAGCCACTTAATAACTCAAGTGAGCGCCTGGAGCTCAGTGAAAGCTACACAGCATTGCTCAACTTATTTCATTAGGACTGTAAGATTGTTGCTGGTGTGGGCATTTTTTTTGTTAAGACAAAGTTTACTGCAAAAAAAATAAAAGAAAATGGTCACTGAACAAATTAACTCATTTCAGATTGTGTGTGCACTTACAGAAGGAAATGGTGAACGCCCTGTGTGTCAATTACATGAGGAAGCCTCTCTCCAGATTTGTTTGTGCACAAATCCCTGTCCTGCCATTCATTAAAATAGATCTGCTACCGCCCTCTAGTGGCCGTATCCACAATCGGCACGTCAAAATCTGTGGCAATCATCAGACTCAAGTGAGTTGTTTTCCCCCGTGCACTGATTCTGATCCTTGTAAACAAACACCCCCTTGGTAACACTGTGAAGGTCTTGTTAGTCTTGTCGGATGAGAAGTGAAAGGGCTCATGGAGATTCCCCGAACATGAATAATTGAACAACCTTGAATATTTTGTCTTCTCTGAAAAAAGAAACTTTCAAACTATCTGTATCCAAACATCCACCCCAGCTCTGTCTTCCATTACAAGGGGGCTTTGATGTGAGGTCTATTCTCCTTCATGCCACTGATATCACTCGTCGCTGCATGGTGTCTGTACCGTGTGCCCCTTCCTCATTTGCGCTGCCTTCCATCAGCCCTCCCTCCTGATTTTATACAGCATTGGGTTTAGAGGAAAGTTATTCCAGGTTCTTTTGGTAAACAAACAGAGCGCTCAGCCTCCTCCACTCCGTCCCTGAGGCAGAGTGCTCACAATGACTATTCATAAGAACCACATCCTTAACCCAGATAGACAGCAGACAAACACACAAGTGCTCCTAGTCAGAGATGGCAGAGGACAAAGAGATAGGAGAGCAGCAAAGCAGAAAAAAAGATGGCCTCAGATGGCAGACATGGGGTTTCACCCATCAAACCACTTTAAACCATTAAATTCAACTGAGCAATTTTACTAAGCTCTGCACACAAAGCAGCGGTCCATGTTCTCCCATAATTAGACACAATATTGTTATCTGAACTGATTTTACAAAGTCAAACTGCTGATTGTAAATTATCTCGCCAGTCCAGGAATACTCTCTGCCAACATGTAGCAAACTTCAGTAAAATAATGCAATTACATACCATGGTTCACAGGTCTCATGTTCGGCCTGTCCCTTCCACGATGTACCTATCGAGCACTATAGAGGAGTTTTTGTTTGTTTGTTTTCATTAATTAGACTTGAAAATATTAATTTAGAAGATAAAACACTAAACCCTGTTTAAAATGATTCATGACTGAATTCTGATAGTTGGGCGGACAGTGCTACAGAACCACAGTTGGTAGTTTGTCTGGGTTCAACACTCAACGACCTAGTGCTTGATTGGCTTTTTTGAAATCGTCCTTGGTCACATGTGTCTCTTTCACCTTTAACTGCAACTCAACCAAACTCGCGCCGGCGTCGACAGCCTTCTCTGAATCTGATAGGTCGGCTGGGAGGGTTGCACTTCGTACTGGCTTCCCATTGGCTCACACCGCACGCTGCGGCCAGCACGGTTGTGTGCCGCGTCAGCGTGTGTCAGAAGGAGTCTTGCCTGCCTGCTGTCGGGGAAATGGCGAGCTGGTGTGTACGAGCAGTGAGACAGAGCTACTCTCTGGTAGCCTCGCCAGCGTTGATACGGTAAGAGGCGTTTGTTTGGCTAAAGTGTGCCTTTTATACTGAGGGTGAGGTTAGTCCAGCCGGGCGGTGCTTACAGTCCTGTTATGCTCTGGCTGTACCTGGCTAGCAGTGTTAGCTTTACTAACGGACCGTGCTGCTTAATTTGGATAAACACACACACACTTAAACCCACCATGGAACCGTGTGTGTGTGAGAGACATAGCTGATTTACAGCAGGTCAGTGTATGCTAGCTGTTAGCATGTCACTGGGAGAACTGGAGGATGATGATGACATAAGGCGACATACCCATAATGCTTTAGAGGAGTGTAGTTGGCTCATGCTAATGTCCAGGTTGTGTGTTTTGTGCCTTTTAAGTGTGTGTGTGTTTATTTGAATGTATCCTCAACAAAGGTCCATTCACAAAGTCACGGATTTAACGTTTCCTGTCATCGGTTACGAAACCTACACCTCTTGCATGGTGTGTCATCAGAGTTAAAGGGACCAAAATGTGAACGGAGTTTGGCTGAGTGATTCCACATTAATGTGTCTATAAGAGAGAGGATGTCATGTGGTGACATTTACTGAGAACTGCCACTGTGCTAAGTAGTATGATACTGACTAATGGATGACATTGAGGGTAGTTGCATAACATTCTTATTAGTTGTCTGATCCTAACAACTAGCAGACCTGTACTGAAGGCAAACTATATCTGACTCCTGGAAAAGTTTCAATAACATGCACAGACAGTATTTTAATCCCCCGTGGTGTTCAGTTAAAGTTAAAGGAGATGGTGAGCTGCATACCTAGGTGTGATGGCAGCGAAAAGCTCCTGACTAACGACCTATTGTCTGACCTTTTCACAACAGAGGGTCTCCACGATATTTATGTGCGGCCTCTCAGCAGAGGAGCGGCCCCGGGTCGGAGGAGGAGGCGGCTGAGAAGACTGACCAGAGTGCAGCAGAGAAAGCCCTGACGGAGGAGAAGTCCCTGTTGGAGGAGCAGGTCAAGGAAATGACAGTAAGTCTGAAACTGGCACAACAACGTTTGGCCTTGGGTCCTGAGAGCTGATTTTTAAACTTTGACTTTTGTCCCAGGATAAGTACAAGCGGGCCTTAGCTGACATGGAGAACCTTAGGACACGGAATCAGAAGATGATAGAGGATGCTAAATTATACGGTAAATCTTTTCTCCATTTAACCTTGTGAACAGATTTCCATAATAACAACCTCCTGCAACAATTAATCCTACTTTTCTACATGAAGAAATTCTAGATGTAGCTGCATGCTTGTAGTCCAACCACTAGATGTCAACATTTAGCATTACTTCATTGTGTCTTACCGATGTACAACTTGTAGTTGCACTGCTGAATGTTTTCCTTCAATCCGTAGGGATCCAGGGCTTCTGCAAGGACCTGCTGGAAGTGGCCGACATCTTAGAGAAGGCCACAGAGAGCGTGCCCAAGGAGGAAGTGACAAGCAAGAACCCTCACCTGAAGAACCTGTACGATGGCCTAGTGATGACTGAGGTCCAGATCCAGAAAGTGTTCACCAAGCACGGCTTGGTCAAGCTCAACCCTGAGGGCCAGAAGTTTGACCCCTACGAGCACGAGGCCCTCTTCCACGCCCCCGTAGAGGGCAAGGAGCCGGGCACCGTCGCTATAGTGACCAAAGTGGGCTACAAGATTCACGGTCGCACCCTCAGGCCAGCGTTGGTGGGTGTGGCTAAAGCACCCTAGAGATGCTTGGAGAACTGTGACAAAGTGGGATTTATTTTGTTGCCTGAGGGACTGATGACCTCAGGTACAGTAGACTGGCAAAGGCACACTGCCATCCTTTTCCCATGACCTGTTCTCACTATCCCTCCACCCCAAGGTGTCTCAGAGAGACTGGAATCCAGCTGAAACGGGGACAAGAACCATCTGTTTTTACTGTAAAATGATAGTCATCAGTCATGTGTCATTTCAGGTAGTTACTGTCAGATTCTTGAATGATCATTACATACATCCACAAAGTGAGTCTGAACTGCTCGTATCATTCCGGACTTTTTTGTTTTTGAATTAATTGTGTGAGCAAAATGAGAAACAGTTCTTGGAGTTGAAGAAAGTTTGGAAGTTTTACTGTGTATTGTAGTAGGCCTTCAGCATTTACATCTCTCCAGTTTGTTGGATGTGATCAGGCACCCCTAAGCCAGCCTCAGTTACAGTCATGCCCCTGTGTCTTGTTTGACAGAGATGAAATATCACGCATCTATAAACCAGTATAATAAAGTATTTTGACCTTTGTCCAAACTGTCACAGAATCACAATGAGTGTATGTGACCTGTTTCTTTTACACATTGAATCTTCAAATAAATGAAACATCAAACTGGTTATGTTGACTGTGTCCTGAAGTGAAACAAATCAACCTCAGCCTTAAGAGGCTCAACAGTATCAGACCGGTAACGTGACCAAACGCCATCATGAAACCAAAACCTCAGAAAAAGATTCTTTTGTCATCCAATTTTTTTTAATTACAAAAAAAACTATTTAAAAAATGTCCATGACAAAAATACTGTACATTTCACAGGTCAGTAATTATACTTTTTTGACATATCTTACAAATATATTTACAGTCTGTGACATAAAAAGAGCGACCCTGCCATCCTACACCCACACGAAAGACACTGTCCCCTCTGATGGAAACAACAAGAATCTGACAGCTGTATTTTCCTTTTGGCATTTACCCCACAACACTTTGGGAGCACGGACAGAAAGACAGCATCAAAATCTGGAGAGAGGAAAAACAAAGCATCAGATAGCTACAGCTGCCGCGTGTATGTCGTCTCAGTCAATGTCATTACAGGAGGGATATCAGCATCACCTGACACAGATAAGTCTATCCTTGAATGCAACAAGCAACGCTCTGCCCCTCCATCCAAGCCGCAACAGTCCACAAATACCCCTCCCAATACCGATACTTGATAAATCTCTGATAAGGGGCATGAAACAAACAACCAAGGAAGACCTGCTGTTCTTTTTCTCTCCCTGTCGCCAGCAAGAGGAAAAAGAGGGGACCAAAACAAACCACAAGGAAATGAAGTCCTTAAAAATACCAGAGAGCTCGACTTCCTGTGGGAAAGTTACCGAATCCAGCTTTTACAAATTAAACAGGAAACACAGTTGACAGAAATCCCAAACCCCGATGGTGATTATTTCAATCATGGTATGAAATGCTGTTGCAATAACACGTCATTATCTCCATGATTACATTATTATTTGTTAGCAGTGTCTATATCATCGCGTCACAACAACATGGACACAAACCTACAGTGAACCAACAGACTCATAGTCAACCCGTCCTTTTCCAAATGCAAAAATAAAGGCTTATTTTTCCTCCCAGCCTTGCTATGAAAATAAGTGTTTTTCCAGCATCCTCATTCTTTGCAATGTACATATTCACAAAGTCACCTTTGAATAAAAAAAATGGTGAATCCCAGTAGTTTTGTCTGGCCTCCACAGTTCATATCCCATCAGCATCCTGACCAGAGGAATATGCTAGGAGGCGTCTCGGGATATCCAGCCGCTTTCTGTGAGGAAGGTGAGGATGCGCTTCTTGAGGACTTTGTCCAGGTAGCTGGGTAGCCGGCTCTTGGCCGGGATGCCTTGCCGTTTCTGCAGGTGATCTTTGATGATGATGGTTTTGACAGTCAGGTAGCGTGCCGGGCTGAGGTTGAGAGAGTTGCACAGAACCTTCTCTCTGTCCGACAGCAGCTCAAAGCCTGTCAGATTCTCGATGGCAGCAAATTCGCCATCTTTCCCCTCTTCTTTGATATTGGCCCCCACTCCTAACCCTCCGGCGAGGCCGCCTCCCCCTCCAGCGCCACCTCCAAGCCCCATCCCTGAGCCAAGCCCGCCTCCTCCTCCGCTGCCCCGTTTGGAGGTGACCACACTTTTGTTCTCTTTGCGTTTTTCCCGTTTGTGGCGTGCGGCTTCATACTCAGCAGACTCCTCCAGGCGTGTGATGCCATTTCGGCGGTAGCGCTGCAGCTCACGCACCTTGGCCCTCAGGCCGCGCTCCTTGTGCATGTTCTCGAAGAAGTCTTCAAACTCCCGATGGGCCATGAACTGACACAGCCCCCGCAACCTCACTCGCTGCTCCTTCTCTTCCTTGGTGATTTTTCTTTTTGGTGTACTCGGAACGGAGCCTGATCCTGCTGCCGTTGCCGAACCGGATCCGATCGTGCCACCGCCAGCTCCCACCCCGCCCACACCACTAGCAGCGCCTACAACTCCTTGTCCTCCTGGTTTCTCCTTCTCTTTGTCTTTCTTGTCTCGGCCAAGGAACACGGGCACCAGGTTGTAGTCCCGGGCAATGTTCTTACGCCTCTGTCGTTCTCGGAGCTTCCGCACATACATGTCCACGTGGGCGCGCTTCATCTCAATTTCCACATCCTCGTCATCGTAGTTCACGGAGAGGCCGCTAATGAGCTTCTCTGCGTCTTGGTCATATTCAATCTCATAGTCGTCACGGAGAGGCATGTAGCCCAGCTGCTGCTGCTCAGCCAGGGTGATATCCAGAGGGGGGAGAGGGGTGGTCAGGCTGGGCGACAGGGGACCCCCACTTGGGCACGTGTGGTCAGTTACGCGGTTGGGAATGTTGTCAGGGATGCAGGCCTTACCCAGGTTTCCGTGGATGTACATGGTGACATAGTGTTCCATGACTTCCTGTGGGGTACGCGATGCTCCAACATGAGCGGCCATGTCCTCCTAAAACAGGAGCATGTTAAACAATATGTTAACAAAAAACAATGATCTGATTCCTGCTTCTCAGATCTGAATCTGACTTTGATGTGTTTATATTTTAGATATGATGAGCTCTGAAGAGACAACAATTGCCCAGTTCCATACTTAAAAACTTGTCCGTGCTAGTCTTCGGTCTGTAAACTAAAACGGAGAATTCAGTTCAATGTTTAGCACCAACACATAAGCTGCATCGCTTCTGTTGCATTATGGGATATGAAACATGACTTCAGTGCGATTCGTGCTAAATACCAACTTTGCACAACATAAAACTAAATTGTTCTTGACGATGTAAACGCTGTGGCGGTCTTGAGGTGAACTTTTTAAGCCACACTCGACACAGACGCTGTCCCACTTTAACGTCCATTCGTCCAACTTGTAGGACAGCATAGTTCGTAGCGCCGTGTCTAACTTCCAGTCCCCACACTCTCCACCCGTCCCTCTCATATCTCACTTCACACAACCGCAGACACGTTTTAAAAAGTTAGTAAAGTGATGTACCCAGTTTCCGAAGCCGTACTGCTCGATGGCATCGAGGAGCGACTGCTCTTCCCTGCTGGTCCATCCTCCCTCTGCCTCGGGACCCCAGAGGGAAAAGCGGCCGCCGTCGACTTGCTGGTAGCCGTGCCATCTCCGGTGGTTCCCGATCTCCGCCCCCGCCGAGAAGCACTCCGGGCACAGCTCGATGTCGGGGCAGTCGGTGCAGCGGAGCCGCAGGTTGGTGACGTCTGCCAGGCAGTTCACGCAGTACTTCTTGCCCAGGTCGGCCATATTGCCTGGATCCTGCTTCTTGTTGTCGGAGGCTGAACCCCGCGCATGCGCTCTGCGAGCCCCGCCGCGCGAGCTGCTCAATATTAATGAGCTGCGCGTCAGGGCGCCTGTGATTGGTCCCCAGGACACAGGATGAAACAGACGTCAACGAACAATGAACCATGAAAGATCTCATAGCCGAGCCACCGCAAGAAGTAGAGCATCTGAAAAGCTAGAGCCAGCACATGCAGATTCTGCCGCATAGCTAGAATGAAACCAAGAATGCCCGTGATGAACTCCAATATCACCTCATATCATGCCGCGTCAGGAGGCAGGAAAAAAAGAGAGCAAAAGTGCCAGTAATTCACTTCAGTACATTCATATATGCAGTTATTTGCTTCTGTACAATAAAGACATAAAACATACTTCATATTGTCTTAACTATCAAACCGTATTATGTGGCTCTCGCTCTCTGACATGAAACACTCACATCATTAATGAACATTTAACTTTTGTATCTCTACATTGGAAAATGGATTTGCCCCAGACTTTGCACACCATACACAGTTCATTAGGTAAATAGAGGTCATGGTACTAGTCCTGTAAACAACTATTATAGAAATTGTTTATTAAACTGGAGGTGTTTTTAACCCCTTACTATTAAAAACCTAAGCTCTGTAATCTCTTTGAATCAAAGGAGTGTGTGACTGGTTCTCCTGCCATTCAACTCTACACGATCAAACTACCTCCTTTGGTTCCACAGTCTCCAGGACAACTGAGATCTAAACATTTGACCTCTGCAGACTCAACAAGATAGACAAAGGGACAGACCACGGAGAACCAGAGGTGAAGACACCAGAGGACAATCTAACTTCTTCAGCTATGGAGGACGAAGGAGCCCCAGCTGCAATGGAGGCCTCACAGCATGAAGAGGAGAACTCTTCAGCTCCTCTTGAGGCAACCTCCTGTGAGAGCGCAGCTCAGCTTCCTGACATCGACAGCCTTGCGATAAGCGAAGACATGCGTGAGGACATGCTTGAGGACAGCGAGCGGCCGGTGTCCCATGAGGGGACTGCTTCATTTGACATGAGTGATGATGATGGAAATCCCAGGTTGCATCTTGAGACCCCGGAGAGGGAGGGGACCCCGGGACCTGCGCAGGAGGGAGAGCCTGAAGAAGAGGAGATCACTGCTGTCAGTGTCGACCCTATGCAGGGTGAAGACGACACCTGTGACAAGGAGCAGGTTCTCCAGGAGCTGTTGGAGGAGAAAGAAAAACTCCTGAAACGCAATTTCTTTCTGCGGATGCAAGTGGCGAAATACTTCAGAAAGAACCGTAGCTTGGCTGTCCAGCTGGCGGCTGGTGACGCATCGCATCCCCATGAGTATGAGGAGGCCCTCGAAAAACTGGGTGACCTGAAAAAGCAGTTCCCCATTGCCTTAGCAGCAGCCGAAAAGGAAACAGAGAGGATGAGGTTACAGTCCAAAGAGAAGGCGGCCCAGGTTGGTCTTGTTATCAGGTTGCAGTTGTAATGACCAAATTTATTGTGATACTCTTAAAATGTGAGATATAGGCGTGAAGACCTGCCCCTCCTCTCAGGCGTGGGGCACATAAGCCAATATTGTTGTCCAAAGTAATTTGCTGATTAGGTGTTTTGCGCTGATCAGTGGGTGAAACTATCTCATCCTCAGGTGAAGAAAGAATGGGACCACCTTATGGCGCTGAAGCGGAACATAGGTGTCAAACTGCTCAGCCGATCCATGGGTAAAAAAAAAGCTCAGGTCAGAGTGGACTCAATACTGGAGACCGAGCAGCGTAAACACGACAAGCTGAGGGAGGTGCGGCTGACGTACATGAAGAGGAAGACGAAGGCCGAACGGCTGGAAGCAGAGCTGCGAGTGGTCGAGCAGTGTAAGGAGCCTCTGCAGGTCCTGGCTGCACAGCAGCATGCCGCCAGGCTGGAGCAGAACAGAATCGCTGACAGGAACAACGAGGAACTGATCAAGCATCAGAAAAGGATCAGCCGCAACATGGAGGCACGTGATTTCTGTTTTCTCTGTCCAGTTACAGTTAATAAGTTATAGTCACCATTGTGTAATTATTATTTTTTTCTCCATTAGCTCCTGGAACAGGTGAAGGTGAAGCTGGCCAAGATTCAGATGGAGGTGAACGCCAAGCGAGAGCAGCTGGCAGAGTTGGACGCCGCCATAGAGAGCAAGAAGAAACTCAGGGCCAGCGCCAAGAAAAAACTGAGAAGCCTGCAGAAGGAGAACCTGACGCTGAAGGAGAGCCCGTTATTTATGTGGAATGAGCTTCTGCTGCAGGACTACTACGAGACTAAGGATGACTGCGAGCAGCTGGAGAAACGCCTGGAGGCTCTGCAGCATCAGCATGCTGAGCTGCAGGAAAGGAAGAGTGTCCTCATAAGACTGAACGCACAAGGCCACCAGGGACAAACATGAGATCCAGGACTAACCCTGATCTCGTGTTGTCTCAGTCGGCTGCTCACCAGCTGTTTTGACTGCTGCCCACTAAGCGGCGCTACAGATCCTCGCACAGCAAAGAACGTCTTCCCTCGAAGAACCCTGAACTCTCTGCATCATCCACGACGGACACTTCAGCTCCATGCGGCTTTGCTGTGTGTGTCTATATTTGACCTTGTGCAATGTCACGGCTGCTACTGTTGTCATTCTCATGGTAATGTCTGCTTGAAATGTATGCACACAATAAAAGAAATCCCATCGACTTGGTTGCGTGGTCATTAAGAAATGATGATGTGTGACAGGAAGCTGAAATGAGCAGCAGTAGCAGCAGCGGTGGAGGCGGCGGAGGAGTGGAAGGCATCAGTGCACGCCACCACGTCTCTTTCACGTGGCAGAGGAAAATGCAAGATAATTATTTCAAAGAATTCACGAGCCTCCCAGAGCTTCCACTGAAGGGCATAGACTAGCTGTATAATATATATGTAAACATCAGCTGTTTGTGTAATAGCTATTGCAAATGTCAATAAGAGCCTTTGATAAATTGAATACATTTTTTGCGAACAAATGTGTTGTTCTTAATCCTGTAAATAGATATAAAAAAGGATTTCCATTCCATTTCCATCTATCTACACCCTGTATACATTTAGTGCTGTTTTTATTTTGTTATCCATGCCATGGTTTAGTGTGTTGTATGTCAAAGTTTCTTTTTTCTCCTGCTGTGCAACACTGAAGAACTTCTCTATTGAGTGTAATTCTATGTATCAATGCAACACTCTTGAGACAAAGGACTTGATTTGCAAGAAGTTTATTTGTTATGATAAGTGTGGATAATACAAAGCTTTTAGAAGCCAACAGAAGTTTGACTCATTACACACAGTTTGACTTTAATGCAGCGTTTTTTTTTTTTTGTTTAAAACAAACGTTCGTCCACAGATTTCATGATGCGCTGAACCCACGAGAAGTTTGGATCCACACAGATGCGAAGAGACTTGTGTGTCAAAAGACTGGAACAATGGAGGGAAATGTTAATGTCATCTTGAGGATTGGTTTTTAGGAGAATTGCTTAAAGGATGCTAATCAGCTCCTAGAAACTTTATTTTGAAGTAAACGCAGAAATTTGTTTTAAAAATATATTCATTAAAACAAATGACAAATTCCTTGAGAGGAATTAATCATGTATTCATATACTCTTACACTTATGTACATTTACATATTAAGCTTTATTTATTGTGATGTAAACTCATTATTTAGCACTTACATGATGCCCCTCTTCGGACACCTGTCGTCAGTAAGGTTGTATGAAGCGATGCTAGTTTGCATCACCCGTCTCGGGTAGTATCTGAAGCAGCAGTTATCAGGACCCTCGGCGTCTGAAAAGAAAATGTCAACCATCAATAACGCTGACACAGAGCAGGCGTAAATATGACTATGCAAGTCCGTCTTACGGTTGCAGAGCGCCGGGGAGAGCAGTGCAGCTCCCAGGATGCACAGCAGCAGGGCGTGAAGGGGCCTCATGGTGGCTCAGTGGCAATGTCTGGAGATGGTGGCGATGGAGACGAAGAAGACGGCTGCTCCTCAGGGCTTCTAAGACAAAGGAGTTGGGGCTTTGGTTTATTAAGAGCAATCAAGTGGGGTTTTTTTTTCTTTAAAGAGAAAAAAATGTTGCTGATGTGGAGGAGGCGGGGGGGGCATGTGGTTTTTACAGGACTGACGTGTGCGAAAACTTTCTGCTGTGCTTGTTTGGTTGCTGGCACAGGAAATGCAATTGTGGTTGGAGATGTAGCTCAAAGGAAATACACATATACATATTTTAAATGATATCTGTTTCTAAAAGGCTTTAATAGGCCACAGAATAGTTGTAGAATTATAAGGTATAAGGTATGACACATGCTGTGGGGAGCTTGGTTAGGGTTAGGGTCCAGTGGTTAAAGTGTCAAGAAATCAGCGTCAGTCATTTTGATGTCCTTTGAGGTTGTGTGTGTGTGTGTGTGTGTTTCTCTTTGACCGATATGCTCTCTCAACTTCATTTCATTACCATCGGACAAAAACATCAAACGCAGAGCAGCCGGTGATCAAGGTGGAGTCACTCATGAGCGAAAGGGTTGCTCCAGGTTGGATATGTACAGCTCTTTATTTTAATAAAACCATTGTTTATATACATTTCAAGTGAGATACAGTTGCATGTGTCCGTCGTTCCTCTACAGTACACAGTTCTCAATGAGAAAAACCAAAACAAACAGAACCCAGGATAGTGAAGATAATCAAACAGATCAATGACAAAAACAGTATAATAGACTCCTTCATTTCATTGCAGCTTGAACTTGATGAATTTTTTTTTACACTGGATTATAGTGTTTTTTTGTAGCGCTAGCAGAGCTGTGGGGGGGGGCACTTTGTGGAAAACGGACAAAGCATTTAACCTGCGAATGCCGACATGAACTGGTGACGTGAGGCACAACTCAACTTTTGCGTACGTGCCAAAAGCTTTATTGCAGTCCTGCAGTGAGTCACTACACTTTGGGTGGGGGGTGGGGGGGTTGTGTGCAAAAAGAGGAGCGATCAGAAACTCTGCAGCACGGTGCAAGGGTGAAGCAGCCCCAGAAACAGACCATGTGCCGCCAGCCACGACGAGCTGAGACAATTGTTGACGATTTCCTGTTTCTGTAAAATCTAGAGTGCGTCTCACATTTGAGCTTTGAGTGGTCCAGGCATTTAGGTATGACTGATGAAAGTACTGTCTCGAGGCGCAGAGGCCTGATGGGGGACGTCGCGGGAATTGCCGGGCACAAAGCAGAAGTGAACGCCATCGCTCACAGAATCAGTAGCACGGCACGAGATTCCAAGCAGCTTCAGGAGCAGTAACAATAACGCTGGGAAATACCATCGACGTGACAGAGACATCCGAAATGCACACTTTAGAGATGTCAACAACCAATCCGATCTCCTCGCTGACGTCTTTTTAGAAACTTGACGAACAGGTCTGTGCAAAACTGCCGTGGAAAGAAATAAACATAGATATCTGACAAAGCCTGTATGAAATCAACAAAATTGCATTTCTCGTCTCAGTCACATCGGAGCACAACATTTATATGTTTTATGACTTCCACGCATCCTCAACACATCATCTTTGATTCTTCAAGTTGCTTAGTATTAAACCCATTCAGGGACAGTCGTCGGCGGATCTATCGATACACTGCTAGCAGCGTCGGCTTTTTTTCATAGTGCCAATTGGTCAAAATGAAAACGATACGTTGTGAAAAGTTGGATGCCGAGCAAAACTCAAAGATATTTCCTTGGTACCCAGGGGGAATTCAGCCAAATTCTGCCCCCTAGTGGACATTCAATTCCTCAAAGTGCACGAACCCGCTCATGAGCGATGACGCCCAAGTCATGACCTCTTGCTAATGGTTGTTAAAAGTCACAGATCTATATCTGCTCCATCACATTTGTGTGAGGTAGAGGTTCATCAACAACCCTTCACTTCACTGGAACAAGACTGGTCACCCGTTATAAATATTAAATAAGTGCACAAGACATCAACACTCACACCAAGACAAACACAAACAAGATGAAATGTATCTCCAACATATTCGGTCGGGAAGGGCCAGTCCAAGTGATGCTGTGATTCAATATGTGTGTCTCTCACAGGGACAGATAGTCTCATGATTCTAGCATTTTACAGGCAGCTTCTTGCCTCCAAAGAGACACCAAACTTTAAGGGTTCAGCTCAGAACACAAAGAGATGATTTCATGGAATGATTCAGAAAATTAGATATTCAGTGATGACGACGGAAAACAAGTGAAACACAAACTGAGCCCAAAGATTAAGTACAAAGAGATCGACACATTGTGACATTCACAGATGTGACAGAGACCCGTCCTCTTCCAACACCAGGGAGGAGATGATTTTTGTCAAGATATATTCCAAAACAAAAAAAGGAAAAGACAAGTGGAACCATTAGTGGCAACATGATTAAAAAATAAGTGGAGGATTTGAGTTGTCACTGGTCCTTTCCCCCCTGGACAGTCTGCTGGGGGACGTGTGTGTGGGAGTGTGTGGTACATTCTTCAGTGTCTGCCAGCTACAGTTTACAGTCCACTGCTGGGCCTCAGAGCAGAGGAGGGCTGCTGGGAGCTAAATAAGGCCTCATATATTCCTTTTCACATGCCTGCCTCATCACTGATAGACCCCTCCAGGTATGTCCCAAACCATGGTCTCTCTCAGGTCCCTGGTAAGAGTCCGGACCGCCTGGTCTGGGCTCAGCGCTTCAGAACCGGGCTGCCTCGCTCCAGATCTTTCTGTAAAGCCTGCAGGACCTGAGGGGGACACAGGGATAACTGAGAAAGAAGAAGCTCGAAACCACACCGAACGAGAAGCCTGAACCCGTTGGCTTTGGCGCCCCACCTGTGCCCATTTCCTGTTGCGGCTGGTCATGTGCACAGCGGCGATGTGCTGGAAGAGCTGCTCCGCCGGGAGGAAGTCCGGCAGGCGGGTGAGGAACTGAGCCATGTGAATGAAGTCCATGCAGGTCAGGACGTCCTGGTAGAGGCGCAGCAGGCCGAGCGCTGTGCGGAAGAGGAACTCCTCGCTGTCTCTGCAGAACACGTCCCAAACCCGGCACGCCAGGTCCAACGGCAGCGACTTACTGTACAGAGTGAAGATCCTGGAGGGGGGCGGCAGGAAGGAGGGAGGGAGGAATATAAACAATCCAACATTGAAATTCAACAGAGCAAGAATTATTTTATTTGAAGCAAACATTTATGCTGTTGCCAGTTGCCAAATGTTTAACTATATTAAATATTTATTACTGTTGTTGAATCTCAAAGTCCAGAACACTTCAGTGGCTGCTATGTAAGTGTAATAAGTGAAGCCGTAAATAGAAAATGTAGACATTTCCAGGTAGTGGGCAGAGATCACCCACACCCCCCTGTCTGCACTCACAAGCCCGTCTTATTTTCTCAGAAAAACAAACGCGACACAAGAGTCACACAAGTTTCCACCAGGGAGGGGAACAGGGTGAACGAGCCGGGGCAGAATATATGCTACTCTCATATTGTGGTTTCATTTGTTTAAATATTTCCATTGCAGTGGTGAAATGACAAAAGTTCAAAGAGGTAATATTGTACTATAATAGGGGGAAAACAAACGAGGAGGAGAGAAAGAGAACGAATAAATAAAATATACTCAGAGAAAGCAGAGGAGCTGGAGACTCACCAATCGATTAAATAAATATCAGGGGTCAAGTTGTTTTTCTTGAAATGTGCAAAGAGCTTTGGTAGATTCTCTTCAAAGAACACTTCAAATGCCGCAAAGTACGTCAACATCTGCAGCGAGGACAGAAGACATGTCAACACACCGCATCGCTGCGTTCAGTCGGCAGGGTGCAGCGAGTCAGAGCAAAATATAAACACAGCATGCAGAGGGATGTTTTACTGGTCTGGTCTGACTGTGAGGCCACCAGTGTGATTTATCCAGTGTGTGTGTGTGTGTGTGTACTGACAAGGCTGTGGTCCACTCTGAAGAAGGCCATCTGACACGGTTTGTTGAGCAGGTTGGCAAAAGCTATAAAGGCATCGGCTGTGTCCAGGTTCAGGATGAGCACTGCTGCGATGAATGACATTCCCTGCACCTACACACAGATTGGAAAAACACATCAAAAAGGCCTCGGTGTGATGTTTGTATGTAAAAACCTATGTTACTATGACTATATGGTTTTATAGGTGAGAGATGACTTTTACACAGCGACCTCACTGACACTCGTTCTCTTCCATAACGCTCATTCTGTAAAATGTAAATCAAGAATGTAGTTTACCATTTGAAGCGGCTCGGCTTCAGTCTGAACTTGGACTGTAAGTGACTAAGCTCCATGCAGGAAGTTAGTCACTTACAGAACGGCGTGGTGAGGAGCGAAACATAAACCACAGCATCTACCAGGTCGACGTGCTAACACGTGCTTGTGCACAGTGAACGCATGTTACAGTTGCCCCCGCCATGCCACAAGTCGATCAAATCTAGTAGTTAGTCGTGTTTTAATTCTTGGGTTCTGACAAATATCCTTTCTTTTGAGCTGCTTTCACACGTGACCCGAACTTGACAATCTGTGTCTATGAGAGTGTCACTAACGTAGCCAACGTCTGGCCGGTAACATGTGTAGGCTCCCAGAATGCTGTGCAACACATCGTGGTAGGGCCCGCCCTGTGAATGAACAACAGCAATAATTGAGTTTTTTTTTTTTTTTTAAATTGACTGTAACTGAATTGGAGACACTCAAAGGGAACACGCTCACTAACCTGCTGGAAGATGCACAGTTGAGGGAAGGTTCTGGAGATGTCCAGCTTGATCAGCTCCAGGCTGGACTCCCGGTCTGCAGAGCCAGCATCTGTCAGGAAAACATGGCAGCACGCTCAGAAACACACAGGGAGTTGTGGGTTGATATAAAAGCAAGAGCTGGAGGAAAAGACATCTCTACCGTCAGGTGCTGGCGTGGTCCACTTCTCTTTGGCCCGGGACAGACAGATGTTATAGAGCTCTGCAGGGGAGGAAGCAAAGGCAGAGGCTAAAGCGTCTGAACACGGAGCAGGATCACTGGACAGAAAACAAGCTCCTTTGAGGTGAAGACAGGAAACAGATCTCCTGCCGTCTAAGGGGCCGTTTATTTTGTTGCAGTACCATGAACGCAGAGGAGAGAGTCTAATGTAAAGATGTATTGATTTCACGGAGCTGTCTTAGCACAGAAGCTACAGCCAGACACCGAACTCATTGAAATGCATCATGTTTGTGCTTGGACTCGAGCTCAGTGGACCGCGCTCCTGCTTTAATAGACCGTCAATCTCACGGCCACAAACTGCTACACTTGTCTAATATTACAATGAATGCAAGATGGCGGCTTCAGTGTGGTTAATACTGGATAATCTGAGGAGCGTATACAGTCAAGTCATGACTCCACGTGACGTACCGTGTGTGATGTTGAGATCGTTGCCCACAGCCAGGCTCCACACTTTGCCTCTGACGCTCGGGGGGAGGCCTTGCCACCAGAGGTCTCTCACTCGGCGAGATGTACACCTGGTGGAGGGTGAATTGTGGGAACAAACGCGGTTCTTGATTCAGAGAAACGACCACTTCAAGACAGATTTAAAACCAAAGGCTCTTAGATTCAAGACTTCTAACAAACCACACTCTGTTTCATCATCACTTGCAGGTTGATTTATCTCCAACAAGCTGTGGTTAAATAATGTGTTAATAGCTTTTCTCACATGCCACAGGCCTGAAAACTGAAAGAATACGAATACTAAGATAGTATCTTGATTTTTGGAAATTGTGTACCGATGTTAGATTAAAGGTTTTATGCCAGGGGGCATGGCACATTTCAGAATAACCAAGGAGAACAAAGAGGGGTGACAAAGGTAATGGCAATGTTGTGAATTCCATCCACGCTGCTGGACTGAACACGGGGCAGTTCTGCTGGTACAACAGGTTGTGTTTTTAGATCTCACTCTTAGTCACGCTGGAAGCCCACAACATGGCGACTGTGACATCACAAGAAACACTAATAATTAGCACTACCAATAAGGTCGAAGAAATACCTGACATCTAATGATTAAATATTTAACCTGGCTGAATTCAACTTGGAGTAGTACCGACTTCTGCCACCAGATGGGGGTAATGTGCCTCTCGAGGTTTTTTTGTGGGGGAAATACTGAGAGTTATTGTCCTCACATTGTACTCCAGTTGGGCAAGATCTCCTGGTTCCAGGCCTGGGCGGCTGTGCCGATGCTCTCCTCAAGCTTACACCGGTCCTCCAGCTGCTTCTTCCTCTTCTGAGCCTCCTTCAGCTCTGCAGACAGGAGGGAGAGGAGAGGTGGTCGGACACAGCAAACTGGTCGAAACCCATTCTTCTGTAACGTGTCCTCACCTCTCTTCTTGGCCTGGGCCACCATCTCCTCATACTGCTGCCTGTGCTTCTGTGCCTCCTCAGCTGGCTTGGCAGGCAGATTCCTGTATCACACGTACACGCATTTCAGTGAGGAAGGTCAACTTGCATTATTATTCACGTCCGAGTGCTTCTGTGGCATGAAGAGAGGATAATGTGCACAGCAACAGGCCACGGGCACGAGATGCGATGAGAAAAAACAAACCCTTTTTGAAAAGAAACGTAATTGTAGGCGATTTCTGCTGAAATTATTAACTTTAGCGATGCACCTTTCTGACTGACTGCCACCAGCAGAGGGTGACACCTACAACAGAAAAAGATAAGGTAGACTGCACGTTGCAGAAATCCTGAGCAGCAGCTGAACTCTGTTTTTCTAGCCGTGGTGTTAAAATCTACTTCCTGTAAACACAGGAAAAAGGCTAAATTGCACTGCTGTGTTTATTCAACATGTGGTGGAGCAGTGCCTCTAAATGTGAGATGAAGCCCAGTGGGCCCAGCATAGGCCTGTGTGTTTGTATGTAAACAAAATGCAAACTCAACACAACACAAAGAGAAGGGTAATGGAGCCAGGCGGAGGGAGGACCATTAAACTTCCAGCTGCACTTCTCTTTTACGGTTTCTGAGACGAATGGAGGAGAAGACGTGGGAGCTGGAATGACACTAAACGGGGTAATGATCCAGCAGAGGAAGGAGGGCTGATAAAGAAGGAATGATGGGGGAGGATGGAGACGCAGGGGCTTTATTTTCTGAAGCAAACCCCGCTGGCGGTGAGAGAGAATGAAACATATGGTCTAGTCCAGCAACCCGAGGATTGAGTGTGTGTGGCTGTTTACATACGCTGGTCTGTCCTCCAGTATAAGTGCAGTCGTGGAGAGTGGCTCAAAGTCCAGGTTTTTCCTCACACTCTGCCTGGGGGACGTTGGGTTGCCGGTTCCAGCTCTGCCACTCTTTGTTTCATATTCCTGCAACAAGAAACCACATTCGCTGTTGGCCTGCGATGCATTTGTCCACATTCTTTCCGCAGTGGGAACTCAAATAAATCCCGGGCCACATGAGGGGCAACCACCTGAGCTGCAGCTCTCTGACCTGCTGAGGTTCCACAATTGCCAGAACATATTTTTGAGATTCTCTGTGCCTGTATGAGGTCAGCGTCACAATATAAAGACTTCTACACACTCGGGCTGGGTTAATACAGCAGCATTCTGTCTCTGCGAGCACAAATGATGAACATGCTTATTTGCATATATCAGGGAAGTGAGAGCCGATCACAAGGGACAGAGGTTGGTGCTGACACCATGTGATTGGATCTCTCGGGTCTGAACGAGGCCTTCCGTTCAAATTCTCGGGGACAAAGACGAACGCACATAATCTCCACACACAAATATAGTCAGGGGAATAGTTTCTGACAGCCTGCAGAACAGGGATGTGGTTCCATACCCGCGCTGTTTGTTACAGCCCAATTCCAACAGACTTAAAGGGAAAAGGGAGGGAGCGCTTTACACATCCGAGTCACACAGCAACACTGAGTCTTGACAACCTTGTGACAACGTTCTTGTGGCCTCGGAGCATCTGTCAGCTGGTGTCTAATGAGCATGTGGTTGCTGTTCCACCCCTGGGAGTGTGATACAGGCCTATAGAAAGAGGAGGCCATGTGACTGTCGGTCTGTTGCAGCTAAAGCCACAGAGGAGCACTTTAACCAAAGGGACAAGTATCAGCTGACTGACTTTCAGGTTGTGTGTGTGTGTGTGTAAAGCCAGCAGTGTGAATTAGAGAAGGAAGGGGGGGGGGGGGGGGACTAGGGGGGGGGGCATAGTGCAGCGACGACCTTTCGAGGAGACCATAGAAGATGCTCTGTTGTCTAACTAGTTAATTAGGAAGCTACTTTAAATAGGGCAAGTGCAATATGAGCGCGCACACACACCCGTCTGTGTGTCCACAATGTCCTCCGGTGTGTGTGGAGCTGGTTAATAATGCAGGCTGAGGTCTGCAGGCAATCAGCTGAACACTGTGCTACTTTTACATCGATCTGCACACGACTCAATACAGGCTGAATAATCTATTCTTCCGTGTCTGTGTGTGTGTGTGTGTTCGCGTTAGTGATGCAGCACATGTTATTAATCTGTCTTTGTGACGCTGTCTGATGTACCAGAGCCTGATATCTATTGGCCCTGGGGGACGAATAAAGGTAATTGAATCAGGCTGAATTTCCGCTTGAGGACGGAGACAGGACGTCACATCCGAAAGCAGGAGGATAATTAAAAAAAGAAATAGCCACCATGAATTACTTCTACACCTTACTAATCGCCATGCAATATTTATAAATATGGAGTAAACGTGCCAGATGATGGGAGTTCTTCACAGGATGTTTAAAATGTAAACAACAACATCAAGTCCAGGTGGCTGTGGGGAAAACTGATTGGTACTAGAACAATCAGGACATCATGAGGCTGTGGAAGGGAAGGAAGACAGAATAGCCTGAGAGGGAAATGCCAAATTCATCTGTTGAGGGTTGGACATCAAGGGGGAGATGTTGACACATAAGACGGGAAGAAATGAGGGCAGTGGTGCATGAAGCAAAGATGAGAGGAGGATGCATGAAGCTGCAAGTTTGAGTGGTAATGAAATACGTCCTCCACCGCTGGAGAGTGGATGTGATTCATGGAAAGACTGCACCCTGAGCACTGGGCTGAGACAGTGCTACACTGAAGGGTGAGTCACCAGTCTTGTGCCAGCACTTACCCCTACTTTTCTTTTCATTCACCGACGACATCCTCCCCCTTTTTTAATTCTTCAGTGACTCTTCTGTCTTTGACTGCATATTATGCACATGCACTGCTGCTTGGTTTATTAAGTACTGCATGTACCCGAGGGAACAGCTGCAGGTCAATAAAGAAGGGATGGATACTGCAGACACAGGGAGGCAGAGGAGGCAGAGGTAGACAGACTGGGGGGGGGGCGTTTTGGCATCTGTTCAGCAGCAATGCAGGTGTTACCAAGGTTGAAACAGGAGATGGGACGTGTGCGACTGCACTGAGGTGTGTCCCTGGACAGCGGAGACGTGTGAGGATAAGAGACAAAGGCGTGACAATAATGGGCAAGGCTCCGGTCAACCCTCAGCACGCAGTTACACATTCCTCTTCTGCTCAACAACTAGCAGGAGTGGTGAATTGACACCATAGAATAGAGAGAAGGAAAGAGACTGCTGGTTCAATACATAAAAATAATCCTCATGCATTGTGCAAGCACCATAACAAAGTACAACAGTGCTATTTTAAGTGTACTATTTGTGAGACTAGTGTCGTGCCTGCTCTTCCTGTTGTTGAGTTTTGAGTGCAGTCCTGCTTTGTGAGGCTTCATCATTCTCCCACAAGGATTTAATGAATCTCCCTTCGTGAAATCATATTACACGTCTCACTGTGTGATATGATACAGACCTACTTACTGGTTCCTACGCGTTTCATGCTGCTTCATAAAGCCACACTTTCATGATCTAGTTACACAAACCAGAGTTTCCAGTTATCTGGCAGCAGAAAGAAAACTACACTCAAATACACAGACACAGAGCCCCTCCTGCCCCACCATGGTAGCCTTTAGCTTTGTTGGCTGCTACATCCCATGATAACCTGCTGCCAGAGCAACCTGCTTTGTCACACTGGCTCTCAATAGAGTTCTCTGATTTCATGGTTGTTATGTAAGAGCTCTCTGGGCGCCTGGCTCTGCACTCACCAACAAGCTGGCTGTCCTGTTAATGTCCTCTGTGCTTTCCAAATGCAGACAGTAGGACGCAAATGGACATTATGTCAACTTGTATTCAAGGTAAATTAATGCGGTAATAATTACAAACGACTAGAGATAAATGTGACGAGCGCAGGAAAGGAGAAAAAGAGATGAAAGGCCACAGCGGGGCACTGGGTCTGGCTTCACTAGTGCAACACTTAATGGCTACGACAGCTTTCTAAAAGCACACAGGAGAGCATTCATCAATTAAATCTGACAAAGCAGATTTAATTAAGAAAAATATTTAAAAATTACAAAAATGTTTATACGGCTCAAAACAATATCTCAGGTGGCCCGCACCATATCCTTGAATACTTACATTCAAGGATCTAGTTTGTGTGTTGTCCTAAAAGACAAACAAACATCACCCGACAAAACCATAAGCTCTTCGGTAAACAGATGCGAACAACAGTGACTCTGTCAAGTGAACTTTGCATAATGTTGCTTCGTCAACTTGGACAAAGGCGGCAGTCACGCTGTGGGATTTGACTCTGATGCAGATGATCTCAGGTCCCCGGATCGTTGGACGATCATTAGATTAACTCACGGATCTTATATCGAATTACTGTCCTACATTATTAATTCTTTTTAAAAAACGCAACCTCAGACCTCATAATGGTAAAATCATCATCATGTTTGCGACCAGGTAAACAATAACAGCCCACCTGGTTAGTTATAGCAAGTGGAACCTACAGATCTGATAGGACACTGGCCACATAATTAAACCTGAATAACTTTGAATAATGATTTAATCTGCAGGTAGTATCTAGCAGTGCCACAACAGTCGCCACAGTTATCCTCACTAAAAGACTATGCAGGTGAAACACGTCTTTCTTTTTACCCTTCAAATGAGGTTTCACCGCCGTTAAACGAGCTCTGTCTCCGACAGCATCAGTGATAGCAGCAGGAGGAAATCCCTTGGCACACTTCAAAAAGCCATCCTAGACAAGAGACGAGGCAACCATGCTTCTGCACGTGCTTTTGTTTTTCTGACATGCAGTGAAGACGGGGGGGGGGGGGGGATTCAATCAGGGGGGGGGTATTCAATCAGCGCATCAACAAAACCAAACGTTTTCCTCATCTCTCAAACGTTGTGACAATCAGCATCCGGCTCCTGTCCACAGCCACCGTGAAACACACAGCCCCAGTGACCTGAAAGAGGCTATTGTGTGAAATCGGAGCCATCCTCCTCTGCTGCCTCTCTTCCACGCTCCGACTACAGATGCCCTCTGATTCTGCCAGAGGAGGACAGAGGCAGCGGGTCCCCCCCTGCGCTCGCCTGCTTGTGTTGAAGTGCTCACTCACCATGAACGCTGCGGTTCCTTACAGGCAGCCAGTGCTCCGGTGGGGGTTCGATTCCAAAAACCCTAGCCTAGCAGTCATTGCTGCCCCTGAGGGCTCACTCCTGGCAACCGGACACCCAGGAGGTGCAAAAGGAGACCAGAGGGACAGCCAAGCCGCCGACAGAGGGACACACCCCGCATTGGAAAGGATGTGAAAGACACCCCTCCTCTGTCTCTCTCTCTCTCTCTCTGCTGAAGGTGCTCTGCTGTGCCCAGGCTTCCTAATCAACCCCAGAGTAACAGATCAGGTTTCAGCCACTCAGCTCACTGCTCTCCTCATCCAGTCAGGACCCATCGAGCAGCTTGAGAGCCACATCGCGTGAATCGACCAGTCGATTGGTTCCCCTCGTGCCCTGCTTATAGACTGCTCTTCTGTTCTGTGTATGTACGTGTAAGAAGTCCGTGTCCTACAAAAGGGAGAAACTTTCTGGAAGATTTGTCTGTTTAGTAGAATGTTGCGACATGCAAGAATTTCTAAATCTGCTCTGATGCAATAAGACTGCAGCCCCACGTTGCACTGTGGCCTTCATGTTCAGGGCATCCACAATAAATGTGTGGTAATAAATGAATGGTAGACTTGATTAGGAAAGTTGCTCTAAAAGGGAAAAAAAGGGGGGAGTGGTATGTGGCAGAAATAGAACAGTGGGTCCCGCTGTAGCCGAACAATCAGCCTGCCAAATAAACCATTACCGGACAGAATTTAATGACCCTCCTTTGAACAGTCACTGGCAACACAAAAGCTTGAAAGCCAATCCTTGTTAGCCGATTCCTGAGGTCCAATATAGGGTTACAACCACAGAGGAAATTAAACTCACGTGTGTATATATACAGTGTGAGTGAGCGCATATCTATTTGCTTTGAGAGCCAACATTACAATCTGACTTCAAACCAATGCAACAAGACAGTCGACATGGATCAACAGCCTGCAGAACAATTTGACAGTTTAATGGCTTTAAGTGGTGCATTTAAGTATGCAGGAATTTCAAAAGCACAAAGCCCACAACAGAGGGCTCTTTCCCTCGTGTCAGCCACTGGGCAAATAGCAGCGGAATTACAGCCTTCTCCAGGCTTTAATTACAGACTGCCATCTAGTTCTTTGGGAAACGACCAGGGCCATTTAATTATGATTTCCTGTGTGCTGTATGAAAAGCAATGAAAACCTTCGGTCCAGTCACTTGCTGGCTATCATGGACGACCTTGACATTCTGAATCTCAGCTGCATGTTTACTGAGAAAGGGTGCAGCGACTAATATGAAAAAAAAAAGGTTAAAAGAAGTAGTAAAATGTTTTTTGTTTTTAATAATAAGAAAAGGTTTTTACCTTTTGTATTCTCTTGGGATCCTTAATGGGGCCTTCCCGTGGGGGGACTTTCCCGAAAAGCTTCCACCCTGGATCCCTCTTCTCCACTGGCCGACTGTCCTTAACCTTCCTGGCAAACAGGCTCCTGAGAGAGGCATCGGATGGAGAACAGGAATTAGCCACGTTTTTTTTTAATAATAAGAAAAGGTTTTTACCTTTTGTATTCTCTTGGGATCCTTAATGGGGCCTTCCCGTGGGGGGACTTTCCCGAAAAGCTTCCACCCTGGATCCCTCTTCTCCACTGGCCGACTGTCCTTAACCTTCCTGGCAAACAGGCTCCTGAGAGAGGCATCGGATGGAGAACAGGAATTAGCCACGGATCAGTTTGGTCACAGAAACACAGAGCAAAATTTGTTAGGGCTAGATTGATGCTGAAAATGAATTCTCTCTGTATATAAACAATTCTTTATCATTGTTTGGTGTAACGGTGAGAAACTACTACTTCTACTTCAAATTATCCCGACACAGAGTGCTCGACTGGGAGAGAGCACAATCTGCGTGGATTGTTTATCTTCCATCACCTGGTGTTTAAACACCACATGCAAAGCTGCTGAAAAGCCTTCCCACCATTCACGCAGCCACTCCTTTCATGACGCCGTCAGAGCCGTGTTATCTCAGGGCTGTCTGTCTGCGGGGGCTTTAATTAAACGCCTGAAAAAAAAAAAAAGCCTTGCACAAAAAGACGTGAATGAACTGATCAAACAAAAAGCCTCTTCTGACCAAACAAGGTGGCGGGGAAATCACAGAGTCCACGCCTCTCGGTTTGCCTCTGATAAATCTTATCAAGAGCAATTGGACTCGAGTCGCGAGGACCAGGGTGATGTGGAAGGGAGGTGTAAACTAACACAGTTGTTTCAGGTGGCTCAATCTGACCTTTCACCTGCTGACTGGAGCACAGCCTGACCCGAGGGCTCTACGCTGGCAGGCCAACATGCTGACAGTCGCTGAGAGGCCAACATCTGCTGACTGCTGACAGCGTTCGCTGCCGGCTCCTGTGTTTACTTTGAACAGAGCTGTTATCAAGACACGTGGCCATGCACTGAGCTTGAAATGAGCCCATGTACTTTACTCATGTGATTAAAAAAAAAAAAAAAAAAAGTGACAGGTCTGTAGCGTCTAATAATTGTGGTACTTGCATATCACAGCGTTGCCCTTATGAGCTATATAGTGTGTGCAATAAAAATGACACATTCATCCATGTTTGCAGCACTGCCTCCTTCACATTTGAATAGGCAACTGGTTCTGAACAGTATGTACAGTTTGTCGGCACGGTTCTGCCCATGACATGCTGATTAAGCAATACTAGATAAACAGTTATTTTCAGTGTGGCTGACCAAAGACATCCACTCTCAGCAGTTACTCCCAGGCTGCTGCAGTGTCTTGAATAACCAGCACTCTGCAGAGTGAAATTTCAATTATACTTTTCACACGCCTCTAGAGCTGGATGTGCAGAGCTGCAGCTATCATTTCAATACATCTTCCATAATCATAGAAAACGCAATAGGAAGGAAATCACGCACTTCATCTGCCAACAAAGACCAGGAGATGCAGCTGAAGGGTTGGGGGAAAAAAGCCAGAGTGTTCCAGTGAAACTACTAATTCCCGTCAATTAAGTATTTAAAGATAATTAAATAAATCAAAACCTGAATAATCAAGGTGGAACTTTCAGATGCAATGGACTGATTATGGACTCATATCTCAGATGGTCGCACACCACAGCACAGACCTAGGGTGGAAAAAGTAAACTAACCAAGAATGGAGCTCAGGGGAGTGTTGACCTTTAGTTACCTCGCAAGCCGCCATATAACAATGCTGCAGAGTAAAGTGCAGAGGCCAAATGAGTTCTGCCTTTAGAGAGGAAGAACCTGGAGTCTTGGAATAATATTTACAACCAGTTTTTCGGTTTTGTGCAAACTAAAATCTGCTCCATTTTAAAAACTGCCAACAAACACGTGTCCCCGAAGCCTGAGCATTTGCATTTGCATTCAGTCCAAACCAAATGTGCTCCAACGTGACAGCTGAATGGCTGCGGGTATGGTCGGCTGCTCAAGTGGAACAGCTAGAAAATCCAAAAAGGCTGGCAGGAGATGCTTGTCTCTGTAATGCCGAGTGCGAGCCAAGGCTTTGGAGTCTCGAAAGAATTTGGAGGGGGACTGAACTTCTGTTCAGTTCTTGAGGTGTGCAAATAAGGTGATAAGGGGTCCTAGAGGTTTGTATGGTCCACTTGACAATGAAGATGCCTCATTCACAAATACCAGGCAAAATAATTCAAGGAGGAAAGCAAGCAAAGGACACGAGGAATTAAATCCAAGGTACAGCGTGTATTTAGTCAACAAGAATCCAGCAGTCCAGCACAAAAGCCTCAGTATTCCACTGTTCACCAAATCTCCACTGCTCGCTTTCATACATTTTTTTTTTATTAGATGGGGAAGAAACTAAAATGTGCTGTGTACAGGCAAAAAACCAGCAGTCAATGAACACACTAAAGCTCCAAAATCTAAACATGTTTGTGTCCTACCTGTCGATGTACAAAAGTGATGGAGTTGCCATCCTGCTCCTTCACCACAAAACACAATGAGCCCCCAAGTGAGAAAAACCTAAGTTGAAGCTCTCCCTCAGTTCAAAATCATTGCTTCCACTGAGAGTTGAACACACTGCCACCGCATTCAGGCAGAGTGGGACTGTCAAGAAACTGCTCCTCCCCCCCCCCCTCCTTCTGGGTGTGAGACACAGGAATCTGAAGGGCACTCAGGGAATGAGTAACTTCTCCATGTGAGCAAGGAGAGATACCAGAGAGATAACTATAGAGAATGACACGGGGGGGGGGGGTTACACGTGATACATCACACTGAATCTGAAATCCATTGCAGTAAACAGTAGTCAGGCAGAACAGCCAAGGACACTGAGCATAATGCAATTTAATTTAACAGTCATCACTGTTATTGGGCACAAAGGGATCTTATATGTCCTGTTACATATCAGCACCGATGTAGGTCAGAGGTCACAAAGCACATTTCTTTAGCTTTTGGATTTCTGAAAGGGTTTCACATTTGGCACAAACATTCACTTGAACTTGGATTTAATTTTGGCAAGAAATGGCCAAAGCTCAAGGTCACAGCATGTTTACGTTGTTCAAATTTATACTTTAATATCAGCTTGAAGGACTGTCTTCAAATATGGCACGAGCAATCAATGCCGTCAGCATTTAATCAGTTATGAGCCCTGCCATAGCTTCAGTGTTGTGTTTGTTTTGTTTTTTATTTTTACAACTTGCAGTTTATTGCTTCTTGCTGATGCTACAATAACATGGTTAAATTGCAGTCTCTCTCACACACACACACACACAAAACATAAACATAAAACAGCACAGCAGGTGTGAGATTCACAGCTCAGGAAAGACTTTTCAACAAGCAGCGTGGTGCAAAATAGAAAAAAACAGAATTACATAAAAGAATCCTGAATGCCGACTGAAAGTGTGAAAACAACTTTGAAGCATTTTGAGAGTCATTTATAAATAACATGTCACCTGATTAACTCACTGTATGTAAATAAATAGTGGAGGAAAGGCCTGTGGGTGAGTGAAGGCGCAGATCTTGTTTGATCAAGAGCAACAGGCACATGACTTCCCTACGCTTGAAGACAAACTAAGAATTAACCCACAAGGTGGCCAACCTTAGTGAATGGCAAAACTATAGTGGCATGATGCAGTTTATGTCCACACTGTAAAGCACTTGTAGTGGCCGTCGTGTTCTGAAAAACCTGTAATATGCAAGACAGGAGGGAGGGGACAGGAAGTCTTGTCTAAGCGAGTTTGTAAAACAACATTGAGCAATGTTTGCTTCTGTAACTCTACTATATGGTCTTCAGCAAAGAGGGAACGAGAGGGAAGTGGAGGACGCAGAGTCATCTGGCTGACTTCAGAGAATTCATGATGGTGGCATATCCTACAGCAGGGATTGAATCAAATTAAAACAATGACCAAAATAAGGCTTTCAAAGTAGAGTTCCTTCTAATTCTGAGTCGTATGTGAACTCACCTGTTGAATAAGCTTGCTAGAGGTCCCAGTTTATTTTTCATGACATCATCTTCCTGCTGCAGGACACCTGACCCCGGGTAGGGTCGCACAGGACTCCATAAGTCTCTGGAGTCCCCTGGAGAGGACGACAGCGTGACATCTGAGAAGTGAGCGGTGCCGCTCTCGTCCGTCTCCAAGGTGACAATGGCACTGGAGTCAGACGTGACGGTGAAATCCAAGATGTCCTCGTTGGAGACGGACAGTTCGGTGCTCATGCTGGACACGCTGCACACAGAGACGTCATCGACACCCACACCCGTGGTGGCTGATAATCGGAGGGCGGGGCTGAAGAGGCGGATGGAGTCATATCCGCTGCGAGGAAAGGTGGAGGATTTGCGGATGGTGCTGTCGATAGAGGGGTCATCATTCAAAGCTAAAGTGGCGGGGGAATCACGACTGGCATCTGGGATGAGGCCCGCATTGCACTGGCGTTGGTGGTTATGAAGGATGGGCTCAGGGGGGTTGATCTCCAGAGTGGGAATACCTGAGTCCTGGGAGGTCAAGCTGTGGCTGTCCTGGTCCAGGTCTGAGAAGCTTTTCTGGGGGCTGCTGTAGCAGGTGGGGGTAGAGGAGCAGGACAGCTTGTAGCTGGGCAGGACGGGTACACTGTGTGGGCTCGTGCTGGCTTCGTGACAGTGATGGTTGGTGTGAGCATGGCGGTCAGGGGCCGTGTGATCTTTGACCACAGAGCCATTCTCCGCCACGGCTTCTCCAGACACACCTTCAAAAGAGCATGACTGAATTAGTTTGATTTCAAATAATTCACACACAGGCCAATATTGCTGAATAAAAATTAAAAAAAAATCTCATCTCCAACCATGATTGATTTAACTGTTGTGATGTCATTAAGGAGCCAAAATGCAATTGTGATGATTTGCTGCTCTTCTCTGTTTGATATCAGCATAAATTAAATATTGTGAGATTTCACAAAGTGACACTTGAATAATTACGTTTTAATAAAAGCTCCCCTGGGTATGCATTTTAGAATCAAACCCTGATTATCTAGTGCATGAACTGCACCAACCGGGTCACCCCAAACAGATTATAGGTAATGCATGAACAATTCAGAGAATGTGGCAAAATGTGGTTTAACAGACGCCAGCCCTACAAACAAATCATCAGTCTACAAATTGACAAGATGTGATATTTTTAAAAGGCTCCTGCCAATTATTCAGGGTATTAACAGCCATGTGTGTGGAGGCCTTGTGAGATGAAAACTAATCCCACAGTAACCAGGCTGTAACTGGAGTCTGCTGTGAAACATGAACAGGGCTACATCATGCTTGAACACCAGCTGGGCAGCTAAGCTTAAGCTAGTGTTGCTATAAGCTCTCGAGCTGCATTAATTCAACTCCTGACTCTCAGGGACAGAAACATTCCCAGCCCATCAGCCACACACTTCATATCCACTTGGCAGAGCTCGACAACACTGAAGTTGCAGCCAGCTGTGTGCTGTGGAGGGGTTCTGTTTTTCAACAAAACAAGGAGGGAAATTAGAGGTCTGAAAACAAAAACACACTGTGTTGTTTGTTGTTGAGAACTTCAGTGGCGTTTACAGTTTATCTAAGCAAAGCACTGGGAGGTTGTTTCAACACAGAGGGAAAAAAATAGTCAAAATAGTCAGAGAGCTAAAAATCATTGAATAATGTTTCCCCATGAGGTGTAACTGAATTATACTCCTCTTCCTTCTAACCTGAAGCCACTTCAGAACGTACGACAGATTCTTCCAGAGATGATGCTGTAAGTAAGAGCACAGCAGTAAAACCCTGCCACAGAGTCCCGTGTGTTCCCACTGGTTCACATACAAAGCCAGATTCTTGCTCTAAACCCTGATCTGGAGGTGGTCATGTGAGCCTGACAGACTTTGTCCCAAAACACAGCAACAGGTTCTTCCTGTGGCCTCAGTGGAAATAATGAACAAAAGCTCACCAATGAATTACAGTCGGTTTACGCTCTCACCATAAATCACACTGTACTGAATTAAAAACACGACACTGGGCCACTCACGACTTTATTCACTGAATAATGAGCGAACAATGTGAGGGCCACACCAAAGCCAGGCATGAGGTGCTGCTTTCATTGTCGGCTTTGCACACTTGATGTGTGAATCACAACAACACGTGATCAAAGGGCTCTGAGGGAGGATACAATAGGGTTCCATATTTATAAGTGGCCCTTCTATAGCCGAAATGAATGGAGGAATATCACAGGGGACACAGACACGTCTTCAGCTTCATCATTAACCTCACATTTTAATGTCCAGCTTCAGAGCTGGTCACAAAACATCATGGTTAAAGTGTGGAGTTAAAAGTTTCTGCTCCAGTGGTTTCAAATGATTCACTACATGGTATTTCTGGGGGTTAGTTGTAAGACCACACGTCAGCTTCCTGTTCATGAGAAGTAAGCCGATTTCTTCCCTGATCTTAAATCAGTCCTAAATGCTGAGCGGTATAGACGACCAACCAGGTGAATGTGTAACATTGAAGCCCGTATTTGCAGTTTGTCCATTATTTGAATCGAGTTTGGTGCGAGTTTAGCAGGGCAGAGCAGCACGTGCAGTGTGAGGATATGTGTGTGTGAAGCGTGGCGAACATTCATCCGTCACAGTGACTCACCGCAGCGGCTGTCCCTCCGCTCCTGGCCGGTGGTGTTCGCCATGCCGCCCGGGGGCCGTGGGGATGCTACAGGTGGGTGGCAGGTGCACGCTCCATGGTGATGCTGTGACTACCGCTGCTGCTGCTGCTGCTGCACCATCACCTCCTCCTCCTGGTCTAACGCTGCTCGGTGGACACACACAGTGTCAGTGAGCTCGATGCACGGGTGGAGGAACCACACACACATCCAGTGCGCGCTGGCCGCAAACACCGCGGACTCGCTCTGACGCCCGTTTCCTCCTCACAGGAAGCCAACTTCAAGTTAGAGCACGGCGGACCTTTTCCTTGTTCCGCCCCGCGGCGTTGACACGGGAGAGGAGATTCTTCCACGGCGTTTAACGACTTGTGCGACCGGGCACATCTTTTTTTTATGAGTTTATCCGATATCGTAAATATTTCATACCTGTCTCCGAGCTTCCGCCGCCATTTTAAAACAAACTTGTGTGGAGGGAGTGCGGTGTAATCGAGCGGAGAACGGTCACCGTCGATGGATTCACCTGTCTGGACCTGCAGACATTAATAATCGACATTGGAGAAAATGAGTAAACACGAGTTTCCATGAAAACCTAAACTTTATTTCATCTACGTCTTCTTTTACAATATATTTATTTGATTGATTACAATAAAGGAATTGTCTGACGTTTGTCAAAATGAATGCAAATCAACTTGTGACACAAGGTTCAAAACAGATAGCAAAGCTATTCTGATTCCTCACACATCACAACAAATGAAGTAATGGTATTGTGACAATCCCCAATTAAGAAATAATATATCCTATACATTGATGTCAGATAAATAAAATTGAATAAGATGAGCTTTGGAGCTCTCACTCACTTTGGTCCTCCAGCATACTCACCCTGCCCTCTGGTGCCACCAAGTGGTTAAGGTGATAAATGCAGGTCTAACGTCTCATAATAATAAGAAGAAGAAGAAACTAATAAGAAGTGTAAAAAGAAGACAGGGGAGTTCACAGGTTGAGGTTTGGTTTATTCCTTTATTAGATGTTAAGAAAATCCACAATGAAACAAAATAATTTACTGAGGGTGTACATGAAATTAGAACAACACAGCTACTCAGGGGGCAGATGGGCTTTGGGAACACAAAGGTGGGGTGAGGGTGAAGGGCCATCATCTGGATGGGAATGAAAGACGAGAAAAATGCAAATGTTTTCAGTGCAGGATAAGTTCCTCGAACCACAGTGCAATTGAAACTTTGCCACCAAACCAGTGTCGTTCCAAAAGCAAATACCCTCACTGAAGACATGTTCTCGTCATACGCTGTTATCTTATTTATTTATTTCTTCTTTTCTTTTTCTTTAAATCCGGCCTCTCAAAATGGAAGAATTAAATGAGGGAAGGTGTGATGCATTTCTTTCAACTCCCAATAAGTGCCTTTTGTGACTCACACATTCTCACACGCACGCACGCATCACGTTCTTTCACTTATTGAAAGAACCTCACTCGTAATTATTTAAATTTTTCAACCCTAACTATTTTGCTCAAACCAACATAAAAAGATGGAGTGTGTGATGTTTGCATGCTCCTTTTTTTTTTTTTTTTTTAAGAGACAATCCTTGGCTTGGTTTTCTTCTCAGATGTCCCTCACTTATAAGTTATCAACATGCAAAATGAACTGAATGACTTCTCTTCATATACTGTTGAATGTTTACATGCGCCAAGGAATTGCATAGGACTCAGGGTTTTTTAGATTCCCCTCCGCATTGCTTATGCAATCTCAATGGCTTAGTTCTTTTTTGTTTTCTCCTAAACCTAAAGCTGGAAATGACTGACAGTCCCCTCAGTGTTTTGCCTGGAAAGAACTGTCAGTTATTTCTGCTCTACAATCAAAGAAATGTTTTACATTAATGCACTGTCACAGGTCCAAGTGTAGATTATGCAGTTATGCTTATAAAAAATTCCTGAGTGTCTGGTGACTGTCCAAAAAAAAAAAAAAAAAAAAAAATGGGACAAGACCCTGAAGTTGAGTATCTTTCATTCAGCTACTGGGGTTGGCATCGGATTGTGGGGGGAAAAAAAAGCTGTGGGCCTTTACTCTTTGCATTTTTCAAAATGAGGAAGCCATTTCCAAAGCCATGCTCGGAATAGAGACACCTTCGCCTGCGACAGTGCATTACAGCTCACGCTGCCGACATACTGTAGTTCTAATTACTCATTAATGGAGGGATGGTTTGAGTTCATCTGTGCTTCAGTATCAAAGAATGATGAAACAAATAAACTGCCCTGCTACTGTCCTCACAACCTGTTCAAAAATGTATCTGTAGATTATTTTTTTTTAACTAATATCATTTTCAAAGCACAGGTCACACCAAAAGGTCAGCAAACCACACCTCAACACTAACTTCTTCAGGGTGTTTTTTTTTTTTTTTTTTTTTTAAGTCATTGGACACGTTTGCATTTCTGTGAATGCGCGCCTCTGCACAGGCTCACATTTCTCTGAGATAAAGTTCTCGTACACTCACCAGTGCCTTCACAAGTTCTACGCTGACACACACAGTGAGAAATTACTTAATATTCCAACAAGATATATTGTAAACCAAAAAAAAAAATACAAATAAAACACACGTCACATGAAAAAAAGCATTTGTATGTTAGTGTGATGATGTAATGTGTGTTTTTGGTTTAAACATTGCCCCGCCAGTCGTTTTGTTATAGATTTAGTTCAGTTGCAGCATGGACAGTTGACTCACTCAATGCAGAAGTTGTCCCCCCGCTTGGAGACAATGGACTGAAAGGATGCGATAAGTTTTTATAACCTGCAGGGTTTTTCTGTTACAGTTCTTACAGGCCTGACAACTAAGCAGCTAGCTCAAAATTAAACCCAAGCCACATTTAGAAGAACCGCATTAGGAAAAAAAAAATGTTTTCCTCTTAACAACGTTCGTAAAAATATATTCATGGAGTCGTGACTGTCTGGACTACAAACAAAACTAGGCTCTGCCGTCTACCTCGGTCATATAATGGATCTTCAAAAAGATGTCTGAACATATTTATAGCACCAATAGTCCGTACCGAAGAAATTCTCAGTTGCAACACAGGTGTTTGCAGAAATGGCTGTCGTCATGATGCGTCTTTAACCAAGAACACAAACTTTTTTTTTCTCACCCCAATTCTTTTACAGCGTTGCATTTCGAGTAGATTATTTGTATTTTTCCTTTTTTTATTCTTTTTGAGGGTTTTTTTTATCATTTTAGCCTCACAAACCATACTAAGTCTACTTCTAGCTTTTGAAAGACTATCACCATTCAAAAATCAGACTCATTTATAGTAACTTTTCACACATGGGGAATTGACGGATATTCAGAAGAAATCTGCACACATTCTCTACTTCACATTCAGAAAGTCTTCCAACCAAACTAGCTCAGTTTAACTCTCAAACTCTTACACAACTCAAAAACCTCAACATCCTTTTGTTGCCTTTCTGAACACAAGATGGAAAGTAGAGGATGGACTGCAGTCATTTCACACAATGTTAGGTTTAACTAGAAAAAAGGAGTGAGACTGGCTGGACAAACACACATGCACAACCATTCAGACACCACCAGCTACCAGCAACCTGGTTCAAAAGCAAATTGGTGGGAACAAAGCTGACAGGGATAGGAAAAAAAGACCGTCCCTACTAACTATCTGAGAGACGTGAATGAGGATCAGTGTACAGAAGAATCAACTGAAATTCTAAAATGCATGTCCGCACATCACTGGCATCACTCAAAGACAGAACATATTTTTTGAGTTTTCCTATTTTTCCACTCGCTTCTTGTCGATCTGATTGTTGATTACACATGGATTTAAGTTAGTAAATGAAAACCAGCTGGGGTTATGTGTGGGGCAAGGGTTTGAAGGGGTGTCTCAGATAAATTAGCCTACATTAGCCTTTTCCAGCTCTGAGATGACCCTGAATCTTTGCTGGTAGAGGTCCAGTCACAAAAGGAGAAGAGGGTTTCCTCTAGACAACCTCTGCAAAACTGGAGTTTTCAAATGTTGCTGCTCCCTAGAGAAGGAAGTGAGGAAAAAGACTGTTAGATTGTTACATCAGAAAATATCCACGCTGACATCTGAGTCAGTTTTCAACTGTAACTCTTCACTTCTTAAAACCTGTATACAGATGTTCTCAGCCCAAAAAGAGGAAATGTATGTTTCCTTCCTAACTGTTTGATCTCTGTTTGTGTCTGAACTGACATTTAAGCCCTCACTGTGAGAGCCGTGTTACATGTTGGTAAGTTCCAATGCCGATGTGTTCGGTTCACAGCTTTGCCCTATAGCTGTGATAAAATTATTTTCATGATTAGAAAGCACCTGGACTTTGAACAACAAAATGCATATTAACACAAGTGTCAGTGTGAATCTGTGGCAGGATGATTAAGTCACTTGTTGGACAACGCCGGTTCACCACAACCATGAATCATCAAACTCAATCAACAACATAACAAGTGGCAGACTGTCAAACCCTAAACCAAGGCAATAAACAAATACAATTTCCCCACACAAACAGCAGAGGTTGTAGACCATGTTGTGTTCAGTATTTAGTTGTTTGGGATTTTCCATAATATTTGTAACCCCTGATTTATCATCCTTTAACATTCTCAAAGTCATTAACAGTGACTGCTTTGTTCAAGATATGTACCTGTACATTGAGATCCAGGGAAAAGGGGGGAGCATAGTGTGGTCTGCCACCAACACTCATCTTGCTGGTTGCCTGTTCCTCCCTGTCCACTTATATTTAACAGAGGGAACTAAACAGGACAAATGAGAAGTGGTTAAATGTGTTTCAGCAAAAGGCTGACTGAGAAATCACAGGTGGAGCAGCTGAGAGCAGATTGTGAAACACTCCAATGCGAGGTGTACATATACAATCCTACAGCACATCATGAATGTTAATAACAGGAAATTATTTCAAAGACATTCTCACCTCTGGCACATCTCCAACAAAGTCATAAGCAATCCCATACTTGGGAAGCTGACCTGCTGGTGCACAGAAGCAGGACTGTTTCTCTCCTGAAGATTCCTCCTTTTGAATCTTGTCAATTGAGACATCCGCCTGTCCACCTGCAGTCGATACAGCTGCTGCCATTTTGCAGTCTAAGCAAATTTCTTGCTCAGCGATTGGCAGGAGGGTACTGGAGCCCTCCTGTGAATCCAGAGAAGTCTGGGCACTCTTCTCCATGCCAGACTTCTTTAATCTGGGTAAAAATTTACCAGATTCCAGTTCTGACTTCCCATAATAAGGGCCCTCACATTCTGCATCCTCCTCCAGAGGTTTGAGGTCTGCCTGAGGATCATCAAAGACGTCCACCGGCGCCAGGACGGGAAAACTCATCTCCTCTTTGTCAGTCTCAGCCTCCGAATCGCTCACTCCACCAGGGGACAACTCGGAGGCCGAAATTGGCCGGAAATGGGTCCGGGGGGAAATGCGAATGGCCCTGTACTGTGTCCGGTTGATGCCATATATTCGTGGGTGGAAGGCTTCACTCTCCGAGTCCGAGCACAGAATGGATTTGGGCTTGAATCCTGGACTGAAAGAAGCCATGTCCTCAGGCTCAAAAGAACACTCAACATGGAGGACTTGAGAGAAGGGATTGTTTAGGTTGAAGGATGCAAACGGGTATTCTAAACCTTGCTCTTCACTATGTAAGCCTCCGTACGATCCGAGCAAATCTTCATGGAAGATGAAAGAAAATCCCTTATTCAATCCATCTCCGCCTCCTCTAATGGCCTGGTCACTCTGCCCAAAGGACACAAGAGGCCTCCACAGGGGCCTGTGTCCAGGGGCGAAGCAGCTGCTCCTGTTCATGAACACATCTGTGCCAGTGATGGTGAGCATGTCCGAGCTAGAAGCAGATGCAGCTGCGGCAGCGCACTTGAGCAGGCTATCTTGGGTGTCACTTGGCGGCACGACAGCCCAATTTTTATCACCACTTAATGTCTTCAGCTCGCCATACACCCCTCCGAGGATGAATGACGTACTCTCCTTGTCAGAGCTCAGGTCCCAGGGCTTGGACGGAGTCATGTAATCCCCGGCACCATCGACCTTTGAAAGTTTGTTTTTGGCTAAGTTCTGTTCTTCTTTCTTGCCTTCCCAAAGGTGATACTCTGACCGCTGCACTGCTTTTTTCTGGGGGCCCTGAATTGGGACACCTTTTGCCTGCACCTCCAGACAGCTGCAGCAGTAACCGCCGGACTCATCTGAGAATAGCCCCTCGCTCGGAATTTCTGCGCCTTGCCTTGACATTACAGATTTGCCATCTCCAATTGCAGTCCAAATGTCCTTTATTATCCCTGAGCTGTAATCATCACTCTGTTGGTTTGTGTTGTCTGAAAACATGCCAGTGTTGTACTGTTTACTCTCATCCTCTTCCAATGCAATGCCACAAACAGACTCCAATTTTGATTTTTTGGTGGGCTGATTGGATGCTGTGCCGATGCTGACCTCCTCACACTTGTGGCGAGTCTCCTCCTGCAAAAAATCCAAGATTTCGTCCTCTAGATAAGCACCAGGGAGCGGAGGGATTATACAATCAATCTCTTTGTTGCCAATTTGAGCAGCATCCTCTGTCGCAGCATTTCCTTGCTCGTTGTCTGAACGAGTCTCCTCTGAATGTGACCACGGACTGCAAGTTCGCGTTGAAAGGTTGGAACAGTGTTCAGTTTCGTCAAAGGCACTATTTTTGGTCCATATTAGCAATCGAGACTGTTTATTAGAATGTGGGTCGAGACAGCTACTAGAATCTGTGTTGTTTTCGTGACCAACGGTGAGTGAGTCGCGGGGAAAAGGAAACGTGGGACTGTCATACTGCAGCTCGAAAAGAGAGAAGCAGGATGAGTTCAAAACAGATGGTTCACTGGTGGCTTCAGGAACAAGCGGCTCCTCCAGATTTCCAGATAGCTTGCTCAGGGCAAAGGAAACACTATCCAGAAGGGGGGAGAGGCGAATGGGAGAGTCTCCAACAAAGCTTTCTCCATCTATATCTTCTGAAGTAGATGGTGAATAACATCCCCACACTTGATCCATTAAGAATCCAACAGATCCTGATCCCGAAGCTTCCTGCGAGTCTGTCCGTATTGCACTTTTCCCTTGCTGCTCAAGGCCATCTAACACTAAACAACAATCTGCCTCAATGTCTCTTTGCTCTTTGCTTTTTTGTCGAATCATGCT
Source organism: Pseudorhombus dupliciocellatus (assembly GCA_016785235.1). Taxonomy (NCBI): domain Eukaryota; kingdom Metazoa; phylum Chordata; class Actinopteri; order Pleuronectiformes; family Paralichthyidae; genus Pseudorhombus; species Pseudorhombus dupliciocellatus. The sequence continues at coordinate 223,440 of JAFBJW010000116.1, forward strand.
TAAGATCCGACTCTCTTGTATTGAGTCTGAGGCACTAGTATCCAATATGGATTGATAAATATCAACTTCATAGAAGTGAGTGAATTCAGACAGATGCTTGTCATCTAAATCTCCATCCTCTGGCTGAGGGCAGCTTGAGGTCCCGGCGAGCTCAGCAGTTTCATCTTCACCAGGCCCTTCCACAAAGTGCCCATCCACAAACGAGCCTGCTGCAAGGTATGCTCTCTGGTAGCTCTCATTGGCAATGCAGATTCCCTGGATTCTCTCGGGCAGCCTCTCCATGTCAGTTGACATGGCAAAGCCATCCGGAGAGTCTATCTTACTTCGATATTTTGTTTCCAGCTTGCTCTGTCTGCTGCTGAACGGCACAAAATACTCTGTGATGGGCTCAGTATACCAAAGTGGCTCCTCCATGTATTCCTTTTTGTTTCCGGCCTCGATTCCGAACTCTTTTGCTTCCGCCCAGCCTGGATCTTTACGAATCTCCTTTAGCAGCCTCTTCCCCTTTTTGTAAAGCTGTGGTTGTTTGGCAGCGCCCCCAGTAGCGCTGCTGCTGCTCCCCCCTGTGTTTCTTCGCTCGTCTTTGTCAATTACCTTCACCTGCAGCTTCACCTGTCCGCTGTTGCGTGTTCTCTTGTTCTTTGCAGCCTCTCTGGATTTGTGCCTTATTCTAACTGCCTTGCTTCTGGATGACTTGGTGTCGCCCTGGTTCCCACTTGAGCTGGAGCCCGCCTCACTAGAGCCTGATGACCAGGATCTGGGTCTGAATTTGCCCTCAGATCTGTGTCTGGTCTGTCTCCTGGAGTGGACGGTAGATTTTTCCTCTGCCGATGCGCCACCGTGATATCGGTTTTCCTTCTCCTTCTTGCATCGGCGCTGCTGGCCTCTCTCACTGGTGACGATACACGCTTCGAGATTTCTCTCCTTTGCCGCTTCGCCATCGCTGTTGCAATCTTTTGGGGAGGAGGTGTCCGTGCTCGTCTGTGGGGCTGCAGAGGATGATGAGCTTGAGTATGTGCAGGTCTTTGCCTTGTTCCACACCGTCATGATCTCTTGGAGACAAACAGGTTTCTCTGACAAAGGAGGAAAGGCTTCATAATACCTGCAGGCAAGAGAGAACACTTGATTTAGATTACTCTTCAGAGCAGTAGCTGAATTAAAAAGTAGTTCTGGGCATGTACATAATGTAACTTACATTTCCACCTGGTCCTTTGAAGAGGGGGACTCAGCTCGCTCGGGAGACTGAGAGCCATCAGATTTCTTTTGAATCTGTTTTTCCTCTGTAAAAAAACATTGAACAATAACACATCAACAGTTATTACTCAGCTTTAACTTTGAATCCAAAATATTATGTTTTTGATAACTCTGAGGAATAAGGCAAACCTTTCTGTTTGTTTTGGATGTCCTTGAGTTTAGAGCAAAGCTCTTCAACCAGGCTCTCAATTCCAGAGGTCTACACAGAGAAACAACACAAAAGAGAGATGTACCATTTCAGTAAGAACGCAGAGTTGCGAGGAGATAATTTGACCTCATGTGTGACACGAAAGAAAAGAATGAAATGGCATGGGGTTGACAGACGTCAAACCAGCTGACTTCGGAGAGCACAGGCATGCTCGACGATGACTGCGCTATATTTAGCTATGGTGCAGAAATGCTTTCCAAATAAACAAAAAAAGGGCTGAGCGGTACCACAAGTGATTGTGTCACAATATTGCGAAATCCTGACCATTTACTACATGTTTGGCTCACTGCCTTCTCAAATCAAGAAACATGAGAGTGTTTTTTCACAAAGTACCAGGATTGAAATAAACAACACAGCCATCTTCAAATGTTCGCTCACTCCAAGTAACCACTGTCAAAACAAATGACGAATCAAAACGCAACCAAGCTGCTCAGCAGTATATGTGCTACCACACTCATAAGATAACTATGTTCCTGTTCATACTTCCAGAAAATAATATTCCTAGTTTCTTACCATGTCACCTCATGAAAGGCAAAGCAAGGGTTTCTCCTGCTCCGTGTTTCCTCTTGCATCATTGTGCTAATGCCGGTCAGCTGACAGCCAACCAAGTCTGCTGCTCATTGCTGCAATCCTGTGCAGCGTGTGCTGGTTAAAAAATAGACTGCAGAGTCCAGTCCCCAGAGAAGAGCTCAATACTCCTCTTGCCTTACAAACCCTCCTCCCCCAGCTCTGTGTCACTACCAGCCAAAGCACACCTCCCTTACTAAAAGACTAAAATGTATGATAATCACTAAGTAGATTAGTTTTAACCAGAGTGAATCTTAATACTGTCTACACTTCAGGAAGTGATACCAACACACAGATGACACTAACTGTCAATTAACAATGTATAACTGCTGAATGTTTTATTGGCATTAAGTGGAATGGACATCAAATGGATTATACTCTGTAATGCCTGATTTAGCCTGTGTGTGTTTCGAGCAGGTCACTTAAGGTGAGAACACATCATTGGCAGCCTTCCTCTGAGACTGTGCTTCACATGTGAAGCGGTAACTCTTTGATTCTTCGATTCTCTGGACATCTGGACACAAAATGTCTTGAAGGTGCGGCCTTCCAGCCAAATGAGACTACAATGCCTCTACAATTAAGACCTTCTCTTGTTCAACGCTTCAGCTTCCCACACAAACAAAGCTTCATTCACTGACCGATTGTGATTCATGCAAATAATATCTACATGACTGCACCTCAACAAGTAACAAGGCATAGGACAGTAACAGGTTTCTGGCTTAATTACACAAATGACAACCACCATCTCCTCCATAGCAAGGGTTTGGCATGTTTTACACACTAGAAAAATGAAGCATCATTTGACCATCACTTGAATATAATGACAATCACAGGATTATAACAAACAGCCAGAATCACACTTACTTCATCAGATGCAGAGCGGAGGCATTGCACGGCTGCTTGTTTCTTCATTTCCTCAAGACTCAGGTCAGTCCCTCCTTTCTTCTTACTCTTACCCCATTTCTTCCCAGTTCCCTTCTCCCACCCCAAGAAGATGTCGTTTTCCTGTCGGGCACAAACCAAGACAAGTTAGTTAAAGGCCTTTGGGTATTTCTAAGCATGTGTATGCTTAATAACAATTAACACACAGATCAGGAAAATAGAATCATGTGAGTAATCTGAAGTAGAGGAGTCATGAGGTGACAGAAAAGCCTCGTTGAATTTCCTCTAACAAGACTATACTATCCCTCACAACTTCCCCCCATAAATAAAAGTCACTTCTCATGCATTTGACAGTACACGATACAACTGTGACTAAACATTTTTAAAAGCTTTCTGGTTACACTTGACATTGTATTTTTACAGTTGTTGTACCCCACCTGGTCCTGCAGGTCGTAGTCGTAAGTGTCGTGCAGGAGAAGGCTGAGGACGTAGCGGGTGTAAATCATGGCATCAATCCCGCACTTCTCAAGCTCCTGGCCAAGCCAGCTTTGCACAGGACCCAGGGACTGGAGAAGGGACATCTCTGAGGCAGGCAGGGGGCCCACGACGGGGTAGGGGCAGGAGAAGTTTTCAGGAGGAGCAGGACCGTCTGAATCGGTGCTCACTGGACGCATGGGACCTCAGGTGTTGGCCATTCTCAAGCGGAGCAGCATTGTGATGGGTAATTATGGGTGGTTGGTGGAAAAGGGTATGGAGAGAGGATGAGGCAGAACCTATCTGGAAGAGGGGGCAGTCACTCCAGCAGGATGCACTGAAGGGACACTACATGAGGAGGCATGTAGGAGGGTTTTTTTTCTTCTTCTTTTTTTTTTTTTTTTTTTTTTTTTTTTATTGCTTTGAGCAAAAGGTTATTTTACTCGTCAGGCATGGCTTATGCTGCTGATAGTTCTCAGCCGCTGAGAGAACACAAGATGTGCCTGCGTCTCAGTCGGAGGGGTCCATTTTTCAGGCCACGTCTCACTTCACCGGCAACAACCTGACAGAGAGCAAAGAAGAATTTACAAAAAATTGGGTATAAAATCATAAATCATGATGATGTGTATCTGCATCTCACATCCACATGGATATATCTCAGACAACTCAGATCTATGTATGTAATGTTTTATAAATGCAATCTAAAGATAACACAATCCAAGATATATGATAGAATGGAAAACAGTGAAAAAAAAAAGTCTAAAATAGGTGAAATCAAAAATAAAGAAGTGCATTTTACATCTAAAATAAAATACATTTAAATGCGAAGTAATGCAAAAATTAATAAAATAAATATACATAAAAATAAGCATGTAACATGAGAAAATAAATAACAATTGGCACTAAGTGGACATTTTAAGGAATAAGCAATAGGGGCTATTGGACAGGGTATTGAAACACTGCAATAAAAGTTTTTTAAAAATTGAACAACGGAGCATTTGAATTGTATTATTGCACATGAAGAGAAATACAAGATGACGTCTCTCCTCTCATAGTGAGAAATAAAACTAAAATGTCCCGGATTATTTTCCATGACACGGCAAAGCGTGACATGGCTCAGCTCATGTATGTGAAACGCTGTCTGTCATGTGCATGTGTTTCATATGGCAGCAGTGGGACGAGGGAGGCGACGCGAAGAGCAAATGGAGGCTGTGCTCGTTTGATTGGCCGGATCGCTCGCCAGTCTCTTCAGTGGCACACTATGGAGTTGCCCGATCGAGACGTCAAAAGGGCAAAGATAAGAAGCTTTGCCGCATGGAGCCACGCGATCTCGACAGTCCACGCCATTGTTCAGAATAACAACATGTCGCTTCGACACATTAACACTGATCTTAACAGCCGATATGCCCGCTAGCTCCATCGATGATTGCTAAACATGGCTGACCAGTGACAACTACAGCCCAGCTGTTTCTGCATGGATCTTAGCCACAGACTGCACCGTCCACAGCCAAACTTTACCCCACACGGCAGTGTTCACATCTCTCCAACAATTGAATACATTTAGTGCAGGGTTAACCAACGAGTGTTTTGCTAGCAGTGTGCATCTCTGTGCAGATCCTGACTGCTCGCTTGCACCAGCGATCCATCGCTTGGCTACACACGACGTTTGAGATTAATGTCTAATGTCACCATTACGTTAAATCACAACAGAACCGGTGAAGTGTCAACCGACACTCGGACGACGTCTTCGGTGTCAACTTCGGGTTAGCAAGCGTCACATAGCAGTCAAACGACAAGGTTAGCTTCGCCACCGACCTTTAGCTAACGTTAGCTAAGTTAGCCAAGTTAGCAACCGGGAGCTCCGCGTCCTTCTTTCCCAAATGGCAGTTTCATGATCTAAATGGTTGCCTGATAAGCATCACTCACACGAGACGCTGCTGGTTCTGGGTTAAAGTCGTCCAATCGCGCTGTCTTCTCGAAACCACCGAGGCTAACGCTAGTTTCTGGGGCAGGCAGGTGAGCGGAGGCTACTTGTATAGGTGACATTAAAGCCGCGGCGGCTCTCCGTTAAGGAGTTAGCCGGACAGCAACCCCGCTATCGTTAGGCCAAGTGTGGCGTTTCATTCGAAAACGCGGGGCCGACATGAGCCGACGGTCAGCTGAGAAAGCGCATAACGTTCGCTGTTGTTTGTTGTGACCGAGGGCGAGGAGGAGGAGCGGCTGCCCCGGCGGACTACCACAGGGCTGTCAGACGCCTTCCCTTCAAAAATGTGCGCCATATCGTCACACGGCGAAACAGTGAACTCACTAGACACGGGAACGCTAAGCGGAGACGACACAGTGCCAGACAAGATGGGGCTCAGAGGTTCACGTACCTGCCGTGGGCTGAAGTAGAGAGGAGCGGGGAAAGGGGAGCGGCTATTTCTCTCCCGCTGCCGTTCCGAGCTCAGGCTCTGGAATCCGCTGCGGTAGCATCGCGTATCATGGACGCCGACAGAAATGGCGCTGTCTTCACATCCAGCGCTTCTTCAACAACGTCAGGAAAACCGGCGACATTCGGGCTCCGACCGCAGTGGGGTCGTCCCTCGATGACACATGCCACCTCGAGCCGCAATGTCCGCCACCGGAGGCCAGTTTCACTCCGTGCAGGGCCACCGAATGCGCCGCCCTCCGCGTTCGTATCCAGGCAACAAGGCGAACCTCCGCTGTCCTGTTCACGCAGGTTTGATTCCTCCGCCAGAGGATTGCATCAGAAGTCCAAATAGTGCCCCTGGCCTCTTGTGACATGTTAAATGAGTCAAATGAGGGTTTGAAGACATTATTAAAAGACAAAGAACCCATGGGTATTCATAATATGTTAATATATATAATGTACATTGAATAACAATCATTTATATGCATATAATAATATAATGGATGCTGAATGCAACGTAAGTTTCTGAAAAAGTGACTTTGCATTTTGTATATTCACACATTTTTCGTAAAGACTAATGAATATATATATATATATATATATATATATACATATGCATATACATATATCAGATCACATTGGTTTGAATTATAAAACAAAGGGAACTGCTTTACCACACATCCATGAATTGTGTGTGAATGCTGGGGGTGGTGCATGATGCTTTAGATGGACCACCTGCCCTCTGTCATGGGTCTATAGTGTGGCACACTTCATCTGCCCTCTGACCCCAGGGGTTATGAACTCTGGGACAGGAGGTGTAAAGGCCTATTGACCAGCTGTTGTCACTCCACTACTACAACACACACACACACACACACACACACACTATACAAGAGCATCAGCAGCTGTCCCACCCTGTGTTTTTTACCACCATAATGTCCATCTGCTTTTCCTTTTTATAATTTTTATTATGTCTGTGTGTAAATGTTGGCATATTATATTGACAACGTGTGTAACATATAGGACAGCACACAAGGTCCCTCAGGGCTTGTCAGTAGAGTAATGCTGTACATAAGATCTTTATCTGAAGCCTGGAGAGCACTGCAGCCAAAGGCTTTATATTGACAGCAACACACGGGACCGATCGATCAGGAAACTGTGTCAGTATATGTCCATCCAAATAAACACTGACACTGAAATAATGAACTGACTTACTATAGTTGTTGGATTTTGATTCTTTCACTGCTGCCTCACCAATTCACCAGCCTAGTTTTTTTTTTATTGATAAAATCTCATCTGAACCTCAGCCTCGGGCGCAGCAACACGTAAGCACTCTAACATTCGCTGGAGACATCTCGGCCTGCGCCGCGCTCCTCATTTGCCTGTGTTAATTGAAAGTCAATTTGGAGCAGATGGCACAGTTAAAAGATGACCCATAATCCCCTGGCTTGAACGGGGTTGGGGGTTGTAAGAAGCCTCCGCATGATTTCGCTCTTTGAGGTTGTTAAAAAGCAACAAGGTTTTCCCACAATGCTTTGCCAGCAGGGTTCATTGTGTTGTCTGAGGTGAGGACACGGCGGTAAAGCCTTTATTAGTCCCACCTCACGAGTTATGTGGTGAAGACTTGGGCTGTCTCTCAGTCCTGAAATCTGACTCTCCAGCCAAACAGTGTCTGAATGACTGCAACACTAAGAAATATGAACTTAATACAGCTGTCAGATGATTTTTAAAAAATAAATTTTCCTGCTATTTGCCCGTCTTTAAATAAAATATGCTGAATCATGCTGAAAACACACACACAAACAAAAAGGTTATCTCTTAAATCATGTTTCAGACTGTTTTTAAAACTCATGTAACTTCGTCATCCCCAATATCCAGACAGTCACATGACAACATTCATCGCAGGAGGGACTGATGCCATATGTCCAGCAATTCTCAGCTGCTGTCAAGTTGACACACTTCCCAGGACACTAATCCTTTCAGAGAATTTAAATACTTCCCCTGGTGACCAATCACAGCTTTGAGTATTAATCAAACACACCAATCAGCATCTTTGGAACGGAGTCCCACCTTGAGCAAAGCCATGTGACGCTGGTTCCTCTTTCCTGTCTCCGGGGCTGTTTACCACTGTCTGCTCTCTGCGCAACCTTTTTATGTGCTCTCACTCACTGTAATTGCTCGTGTGTTCTTTTGTTTCCTGCACTTGTAGTTGTGCAATGCTTCCTCTGGCTCTCAGCCTGTGTACCCTACCTCCTCTTTCATATTTCTTTTTAATGACTGGTGACTGTAGACATGCCGTTACTTGCAGATGCAGTGCAGACTATTACCAAGAAGCAAGGCATTAAAACACAGCGAGGGTGCAGTTATGTTCGTCGTGTTGTCGATAATTAATAATAACGTTCAGTGTTTGTGTTTTGACGGAGATGTCAAGAGAGTTAGTGGTGAGTCTGGTGAAGACAGGCATGTGACCTTCACAGTCGTATTAATACGTCACCTTGGCCTCTGTTTGCCGCACCCAGATGTTGCTGATGCGGCGCAGAAAACTTCCCACTTCCCTCTCCCGACAGTGTGTGCAAATCACGCCTGACAGTGACGACAGATTCCTTTGGTTTCTGAAGAGCTACCCTATGTCATTACATAAACAGAATTTAGCCTAAAGCTCCTGCAGAGTGAGTTCAACTGTGCCTAAATAGGTCATATTTGATTAGCCACAAGTCATCAGTCGGTTTCTGTTCTTTGTGTAACGATACGTTTCGACAAGCAGCGAAGTTCGTTCTGCCACCGGCGCCACATAACGCACAACGCCGTCAACGCTCAGCTCCGGTTATAAACAATGTCGGAAGCTCCTCTTTATCTTTGCTTCGCAGCACATGACCGCCCTGTGACGCAGATATTATCCCAACACAGGCCTCAATCAGTAGGTCAGTAGATACAGATCATTCTGTCTCATGGCTCCAGGTCATTGGTTTCTTCCTAATGTGACGAAAGCTCCGTCATATCTCCGGGCTCCAACAGCAGCCCTCCTGTTTTAGAATAAACAGCCAATATCCTGATTTTGTTTGCATGTGGGTTTCTGGGGTGAATTCAGAAATGTGGTGGCTGATGGTGACGCAAGAAAGCTAATAACACGTAAATGTGCCTGTGCCGACTTCATGGGGCTGTCAAAGATAAAGTTTCCTTGTCTTGTTTTTTAATGGGTGTGTTTGTGAAAGAGAGAGAGAGACAGGGGGAATGAGACAGAGAGCAGGATTGTCCAGGAAATGGTTTTAATTACATCACAGGCAAGTGGCTGTAAAAGCAGGAAAATGTGGATTACGTCATGGAGCCATAGTTTATCCACAGAGGGCCCGTTATCAGCACAGAGCAGCCGGGAGTCTCAATGCAAATAGCATGGCCTCAATGCCCTCTGTTCACCTGTCTGTTGTCTGCAGATGATAAGACACCGCTGATAGTCGCTTCAGCAGGTTTTCGATCCAGACCTCGAACTTTTCTGTTCCTGCGCTCAGAGATCAGACTCCAAGACGAGGACAAGACCCCGGAAGTGTCCTCTGTCGCCACCTCCTTCAGAAGCCACAGTCTACGCGCCTCACAACATCGGCGTTGTTCCTAGTTTGCATAGAGTGCAAAGACCGGTCTGCAGAGGGTTTTCCGTGATCTCAATCGCCAGTTTGTTATGGCCGTCGCCTAGCAACAGAGCTGCAGTTGGACTCGATGGTAATGTTTTGGTTGACGGATGATTGAACTAGGATAAAGTTGGAAAATAATTAGAATGACACACATGTTCCAAAATATTCAAATAGGAGTGACGAGGACGGAATAAGCAACTGCAGGTAGATTCGCTCATCTCAAGTCGCTTTCAAACATGACCCAGAACCAACCCCAACTACCCAGAAATCTCAGCATCTCAGGAAGTTTTCCGGCAATCAACCAGCCAAAAAACAACGCACAGAGGCCAAAATGTAATCTTCTTGGTGAAAGTAACAAACACAGTGCAACCCAAACAAACAAAGAGTTCATGCACAAGGAGCCCCTCAGCACCATAAGCCTGCTTAAAGCGTGTGGAGGTCAAAGGGCACACTGGGGCTTTGTGCTTCTCTGCCACTTCCAGTTCCCAAGCCACTTGGTCATGTTAAAAAACAACAACAACAACAAAAAATGTATCGGCAAATCCCAGAAGTTGTTGAAAATGTGGTGGAGACAGTGTTGCTCAGCCAGGGCTCATAAATCAGCAGAGACTTTAGTCCCAGGAGTGGGCGGGTACCACCATCCAGAGAGAAATGCCCTCAGTGACACTAAGTTGAGAAGAATGTATGGTATGGGAGGAACTCTGTGTTCTTTGAGCCCTGGCAACTGTTTGTTAACTGAACACAAACCTCCAGTCAACAGGTTTGAAGGTGAAGAGGAGCAAAATTCTCATGAACAGAGCTTTTGTTTATCAAAAGATTTTTTCAGTGCAAATCACAGAGGTTATTCCAGTCAGCAGGAGTTTGGTGCAGGGTTCATGTGCATTTACTGATGTTTGCCACTTGGAGGCAGTGCAATCAAAGTGAAATTGCAATAAATGAAAGAATTTTGACTTGCAGGCAAATCGATAAAGTGTCAGAAAGTCGTTAGCAAAGGGGAGAGGTGTCTAACTTTCCAACAAATGTACAAAATGCTAAATTATTAACGGAGTTTGGCAAAGACGATTCCAGTGAATCATGTTTGCTCCACCTTCCCACCTGGATCTTTTGACTCCAGGGCCACATCCTCCACCACTCTGGACCCCTAATCCCCATGAAGCCTCTGTAATGCCCCCACGCAGAGAGAAAGCGAGGGAGCAAGAGAGGAAGTGGTGAGAGGAGAGTCTGATGACGCTGCAATCTGATTACAGGCCCGCCACGTTTCACAATCGGCACTGCGAGGCCTCAAGACTCTGGGCTGTCAGATGCAACTGGGGGAATCATGCAGATAGCAGCAATGCTGTTTACACGGTGATTGTAACAAATCCCTGCTCTGTGCTAGACCAGTGCCAGTGTGAAAACCCTTGAAAAGGACAGTTTATTTAACACTAGGGGGCAGCATAGGTCAAAAGTAGTGTGTTGCCTGATCTCAAACGTCTATCATAAAAATGACAAAAAATTATATTTAAATATAAATGTTATATTATATTAAAGAAATCATATTAAAGAATTTCCCCTCAGGGATGAATAAAAGTACTTTCTATCTTCTATGTTTGTGTATGATGAGGCAGTGTTTATAACTTATTCATATTCTTGCCATGTGTAACCACCATCTTGACACCACTCATGACACGCATGACAAACATGTACAAGTAGAACAAGTTCTTTATTCAGCAGTTACAAAGACTCCAAGAACCATCCTACAGGTACTGCATGCTGCTGTTGCCTCCATTTGGCTGCACCCATGGGTGTGGCTGGCCTGCTCATTTTGACTGCTCTTGGCAGCATTGAAATAAACTGTAGAAGATATAGGCGTACGCTCCAAAGAGTGTCATGAATTCACAGAAGTCGATCTTCTGGTCACCATTTTCATCAATGTCCTGCATCAATTTCTGGACCCGGTCTGGCTCTTTCAACCCCTGTAGATATAGAATATACAGAATCATTTTTTAAAACATTCCTGCCTGATGCCAACTACATCACCAATCAACTCTTAATTCAACAGGAACCTTACATAATGCAGAGTGTAGCAAGTTCAGTGGATTATACATTACCTCCGGTGGTTCAGGCATCTCAGCATCCAGCAACTCCTTGAACTCAGCCTTGGTCAAGTACATTGCATCACCATCCCTCGATGCATACTTTTTAAAGGTCTCCACAAGCACTAAGCCTGCCAAGCTGAGGTTGTTGCCCTCCATTGCGAGGTGGTGAAACAAATCGGATGAAGCAGCCGTCAAGAGTGCAAAAGAGATGTGTGAGGAGTGCAGGAGCTCACAAGCTCTTTATATGCGTGAAATATGAAAAACCGGTTTGGGCGTGTGACTTAAGGTGCAACTATGCTGACCCATTTTCAGTTCTACAACGCCCAAACATTACACAATTTGCTACAGTGACTTGATCCATTTGAGGTGTTTTTACCATGTGTGGCACGGATACAAACAATGGGCGTGGGGTCAGATAAGCCTTACGTTGTCCTATGGGCAGAACTAACAAGAACCAACAACACCACCCCAGGATTTAACCCAGGGAAAAGGAAAGAAATAAGGAAATGGATTAATCATAGAGAGGATAGAAAGGAATAATTTTAGTCCAGAGGCACACAGGTTCACTAATACTGGGGGGAGGCCAGAGACATGGTTTCATTCATTACAAAAGTTTATTGCATAACAGCTAAAATGTTTCTTATGGTTAATAAAAAAACAATCCACCATACGATGCCACAATTGCAATTAAACGCTGCCAGGGCTGGAACCTACCAGATCACGGGGGACGTGAGGGAGAAGAGCAACGATCGAACCTGGGGAGAGCACCACGTGTCACACGTGGCAATCACACGCACTCACAGCACGTGCAGGATAACGCAAAAAAAAAAAGGAGAGGGGGTGACTGGTAGACTACACCCAGGGAGGGACACCGTCACCAGTGAGGCCCCAGCACCTGGATTAAATAAACAAAAAGATCATTAAGTCACAGAAACAAAGAACACGAAAAAGAAAGAACAAAACCAAATCTTAAATCAAAACTACCACAAAGTTAACAAATCAAAATAAACCAGAGGACACAGAATTATACAGGGAAAACAAAATAAATCATGTACTGAAGCAAAAGGAAATCCAAAGTCAAATTATTGCAGCAACATTGACGGAGGCAGCCTCGGCAAAGCCGATGGGGCAGTGGTTCGGTCTCAAACCCGGGAGGAGAAGTGGGGCCGAACACGAGCACGGAGCCTGCATTGACGAAGACACCCAGCGGGACCGCGCACCACGCGATAGCGAGCATCAGTCGATGTCTCACGACGCTAAAAGAAAAGGGTGAGGAGAACAGAACGCTCTCTGCCTGCGGCATCCTAAAATGAGCGTGTGTTTGAAAGAAGTGGCGGCGGGATGAGTGCACGCACACGGCCTACCTGGGACCCTGGACACGGGGCATGCGCCGAAAGCCGAAAAGAGGGAGCCCTGCCCTCTCACCCCTTATATACCGGGGCCTAATTAACCGAACACCTGTCCGCCGATGTCATCAAAGGACGAACCGGAAGTGGAAGCGTGCACTGGAAGTTGGCGTCACCGTGGCAATGGAGATAAACAGACCGGTCTGCACCATCATAGACCGTGTCCAACATCCAGCACACAAACAGCAGCATATTATAGAACCTGTTGTCACGAATGACAATGAATACAAGTACACAGGAAGGTTTAAAGATCTGCAAATTTAAAAGTGCCCTTCTCAAAAAGATCGGACATTTTTGAAGTTTCCAAGTGGTCTGAACTTGAGGGGGTTGTTGGGCCTCGGTGCAGTTCTCCATTTCTGCATGCTTTCTTGCGGTGACTTTTCACAGCATCTGATAAACAAGCCTTCCTGTGAAATGACCACCATCTGCACAAGCTGCTTTGAGAGCGGTGCGTCAACCACTTGCAGATTCTTGTGCAAGTCCCCCTTTTCGAGCAAGAGAGGAAATGTGGTGAATGTACTTAGCGTGGTTTGTTGACCAGCTGCTGCGACACAATTAAATCATTTCCTGTCGTTTATCGTCTTGACGGTGCACACATGTATCAGAGCACACAGGAATATACATTGTACATTTGTGCTTTCCATAGCGAAGGTAAATTCGCTTTTCTTTCATATATTGGCCAAGTATTCATTTTTTATATTCACAATTATTGAAATGGTTCTCATCCTTTTATTTTTGTTTATCATGTGTCTTATTAAATACACGTATAAATGTACACAAACTGCTCTACAAAATCTATATGAATCTACATTTAATCCTTCCACTACTACTGCGACTAGTAGTCGAATTAGATCACAACAAAGGCACAGTCTTTGATTGGTCTTTGGTTTTGAGATTAAACTTTGCCATGTTGGGAACGCCCTACCCGAAGGCTCGCAGAACCAGACTAGGCGTTGGCTGGGGGCCTGATTTCTGAGTAATACAAGTAAAAGGATATTTATAGGTAAAGGGAGTAACAGATATCCTAAATACTTTGACTGGGTTTCTAAATGATAAAAACACGACTGACATTTTGCTCAGTTCTCGCTTTGTGACAAACCGAGCTGTTTCCTGCTCAAGACTTGGTTTATGCATTTGGCAAACTGGTACAAAATCAGTTACCTGGTTTGTAAGCTGTGGTTCTCTCACGGCTCCAGTTCTCGCACTAATCACAACTCCACGAATCGGTAGATAAATTACTTTATTCAGCTTCTTCAGAAAAAAATGATGGCAGGGATTTTTTTTTAAGCCACTGCTGCCTCCCTGTGATTCCATCCAAGGGTGCGACCGGCTCACTTCTTGCAGGCGCGGTCGTGGGCGGCGCAGGTCAGAGCGGCTACAAGCACCACAAACTCTGAGAAGTTAACCTCTGAGTCTCCATCAAAATCCAGACTCTTCAGCAGCTTGTCCACCTCACCTGGATTCTTTGCGGCCTGAACACACCAACAAAATCATCCGTTACCATAGAAATACTTTTTTTTTCCACACACCCAAATTATAAAATAACCTCATGCAATGCAGAACATTAAAGAGTCTCAGTGTTTGTACGATACCTTGATCAGGACAGGCATCTCCTTCTCCAGCAAAGTCTTGGTCTCATTTTTGGACAGGGTGTCTGGTTTTCCCTCGTCCGCAGCATAAGTATCGAAGGTCTTCATCAGAATGCCCATGGCTGACTCGAGATTGGTCATAGTTGCGGCTTGAGAGGCGATCAACGAGGCAACGAGGGAAATCGGACAATGGCAGAGAAGTAGATGTGTGTGAGTGGAAGACCCCAGCGGGGACTCTTTATATACCTGCCAAAAGGTCAGGAATACCAGTTCAACTGTTTGTTTAAGGTGTTGGCTTCAGCTTTGTTAACACAAGCACAATTCTGCAACACCCTACGTACATATTATATCCCACACATCACGTGAAAGGGAAGACTTTGGCCACAGGACAAAGGAGCAACTGATTCTGATTTGATTTGCACAGGGGTTAATCCCAATTTTCTCAGTGTGAATGGCAAATGGTTGACTGTCTCTGCATGTAGGTTAGGTTAAGTTTATTTCTAGTTTGAGATCGGGGTAAGTCTCCATCAAATTAAATTTCCGTACATATATAAGTATACAGAAGGACATATGTCGATGATGGGAATAATAACTTTCTAAACTTATTAAACTAATTAACAATATAATAATCAACATCATCATCATCATTCCTGACTGATGGCGGCCTGATTTCTGAGTAAGACATGTTCAGAGATAAATATGTAAAGTGTGTTGGTATGTGGGGAGCAGGAACTCAGCGAGCTCACGCAGGGGAAGGGTGGGACAGCCTCAGGTACATGTGAGGAAGTGTTTGTCTGTCACCTTTATTTCAATCTGCAGTCGCGTGACTCATCGGGTTCGTGTCGCTGTTTGAGAAATCAGCACCTGCCAATGAGGCCGAGGTTTATCAGCTTATTGATTCAATTGTTTGTTGAGTCAATTTTTTGTTTAGACGTAAAGTGTAAACCTCAAGCCCAACTCCAGTTTTATAACACGGCCGACATCCTGATCAGTGTGGAATAATTGCTGCTGAGTGTCATTTTGAGAATGTCTTGACACAGAAGTGTGTGTGTGCTGTGATATCAAGGATGTGAAGGTACTGCAGGGCATGCATTAACAGTGGGCCTCACAGGCGCTGTTTCCACTTCCTGTCACTGACCTATTATGCAACAGCCTCTCAATACCACAGTTTCCACTCTGTGTCCTCACCTTCAGCATGTGCATCATGGGAGCTGCATCTTGGACTCAGTCTTAATACCACAGTATGTGGTAAGACACGTCAAACCCTTTTAGTGAACTACAGTCTAATTGTCACACTCGCCATTAGAACTGAAATGAATGTAGACACCAAAGATAATAAAGAGGCAGTTTATAGAAAAATATCAAAACATTGGCACGTAAGAATTATTTAACAAAAGTTCTCCATTATTTACATGAAGAAAAATACTGCTTCTGCTTCACAGTCGATCTACAGATAAGTACATCATTGTACGTTATTCACATGGAGAAACATGAACACAGCACATACAGGAGGATGAAGAAATGGGCTGCGTAGATCCTTATTCACTTGATTTGCTCTGCAACCCTTCAAAGTATTCAAAGGACTCATACACCAGTACCTGGCACTGAAAGAGCGAGGAAGAGAAAAACTCAGGTTTAGTGTAATAGTATACGGTGAAATGCTTGTGCTGCTCAGTGTTTAAAAAGACTCCAACCTTAAACTATAATGTTGTCTCATTAACAAAGGCCAGAATGAATTAGGAAACGCGTGTGTGTGTGCAGCTGACATGCTGACATTTGACTCACCCACTGAGAGGAGCCTGTGGAGGAGCCAGTGCTGTGTTTGTCCATATTTGCCTCTTCAGAATCAACGTGGGGAACCTCATAGATCACAGTGGCTGCCTGTGCTGAACCTGTGGGACACAAACGCACACCGGCACACGCAGCTAATTAGCACGACTGTTGCCCAGAAATGCAATGACACACACACGGAAGCAACACCGAAGCTACTCTAGCTGCAACAAGCAATGTTGGTTCAATTCTGATTCCCATATATTTCCAGGGCAAAGAACCCCATTCAAAAAGAAAGTGCACTCACATTGAAAGTGAAAATGTGACGGTACTAACTAATACTTGTTACAGTGAAACAGATGGGTCAGCCAAAACCCACCATTAAATTCATTTTACACATTAGATTTAAAAATCAGACAGAAATATAATTATTCATAATTCAGAAAGATTAAGATAAGACAATGTGTAATCATGGTAATGTATTATGTAAAAGAACAACAAGACAACATTTTAACTTTTACCATGTCTTATTCGCAGAGAGCTGTAACCTCCGATGGTGACGAGGAGCAACAGGCCCACGACGACCACGGCAAGTATTACAGGCAGGTTTGAGGAATGATTCGAAGCTCTATCTGGATATTGTGGGGATTACATTTCTCATTTAGAATGGAAATTGAAGAGGTTGCAATTTAAGATAAGGAACAAAAAATGTGTTCAACGCGTTGCACTTCCTCGTCTTTAAAAAGGCCTGATCCTAATTTTGAAACCAACATCATTATCAGTTGTTTACCTTAATTGCAAACCAGGTATTCTTTAAACTCTTAACACAACATTATCAAGCTGTGATGTCACCTACCTGCGCTCGCTCTGGGCACAACTGTGACGATTATACCATTTCCTGCTTGGTATGCAAGGTGTTTTTCAAGCGTGAGGTTGCAGATGTATCTTCCTGACTTTTCTATTGTGATATTCAAAATGGTCAAAGTTGAACAGAAAGGAGAGCTCGAATTTTGAGCCGGCTTATTGAAAATGAGGTCACGATTTCTAATCTCTGTCTTGTTTATCAGCCACGTGGCCCTTATTCTGTCAGCCGTCGACTTGATGCAGCAAGTGATGTTTAGATCCCCGCCCTCTGCGACAGAAACATCAGGAGTCTGGGTCACAAAATCTGTAAATAAAGCACCTAGCAAGAGACAGAGAGGTGAGTTCGGCCGTGTACGCTGCATCATTTTTAATAACAAACAAAGAGCTTTCACAGGTTTCTCAGCGAAACCCTCCTTCTCTACCAACTGATATTTCCCTTTTAAAAACTGAAACTGCAGAAATGCATTCAACCAAATACAAAAAAAATTCCAACCAATATTAGCATGAATTTTTAAAGACCAAGATTTCCACATTTACATGGATTCATTTGGACCCTCAACCCTCTGACACCAAAAAAGGACATTAGAGGTTTTGTTGACAGTTTTCAGAGAATTCTTGCAAACATGTTGTTGTCAATATTATGACTGTTGTGTACTGTACGGAAACAACTTGTGTGTCTACTCACCGCGAGATGAGATGGTGCAGAGAGAGCCCAGTAGCAGACTGCTCAAAAGAAGCTTCATCTTTTCACTGATTCATCACAGACTACTGCCTCTCATCTCTTTCTCACTTCTCCAAGTCCCACCCACACTTCGTGCACTGACATCGATTTCCTGAACCCTTACCCCGAACCAATCTTAGCTTGGCCTTCAAACAAACGAAAAGACTTTTAGTTCCCAGAAAGAAGACAAGTCCCAAAAGTGATATTAAAGTGACCCGCGCACACACACACACGCTTTCTTTAACAGTGTTAAGTTGAGCAACACTTCCCTTAGTTTCTCTGAGAATAATTCATGAGTGTTTGCACTTTCATTATGGATCCAAGTTCCTAGATTGTACCAACAGAGGGCGCCAGTCACCAACTTGTGTGTGTGTTTCTAGACGCGTGTACTGAGTAGTAGTGAGGAGTGCAGAGAAACTCGATGTAACTTTCCATGGCTGCACCCTCTTTACCTCCTGGAAATAATCGTACTGGGTATAAAATGAACGTTGTGTTTTCCATCCTCAAGTTAAAACAGAAAGTCATTGTGGTACATGTATGTGCCAACAGACATCCACAGACATTTATATATATATATATATATATATATATATATATATATATATATATATATATATATATATATATATATATATATATATATATATATATATATATATATATATATATATATATATATATATATATATAGAGAGAGAGAGAGAGAGAGAGAGAGAGAGAGAGAGAGAGAGAATAGAATAGAGCGTTTTTTAAAAACACACATTTACTGCAGCTCTGTGTCATAGTATGAGAAAAAACGATAAAGATAAAAAAAAAAATATTATGTACATCAATAACCCAATTTACATATTATAAACAAAAAAAAGAGAGAGATTAGCTGAGGGAGTGGAAAAAAGAAAGAATATCCCCGGGTCAGTGGAATGTGACATAGACGCCTGTGAATGTCGGTGACCTTCCGTCTGTTGACTCATGCTTCGCGGGAAATAAACGCGTCACCGGAAGTGTTCGGCGTTGTGTGACGTCACGCCCAGAAGAACAGACGCATCTCGCGGCAGTCGCCATTCTCCGGATTTCCGCCACGTGCAGCGGACGAGAGCGGGTCCAGCGAGGGACACACCATGAGGACACAGTGACAACGAGGCCAGCGATCAATCCGAGGTGAGTCCGCTCGGGGTCCGAGGAGGAGGAGGAGGAGGAGGGTGTATTGATGAAGAGTCACTGCTCAGCCTGTCGTTCGAACTCCATCT
The DNA here is from genome assembly GCA_016785235.1 of Pseudorhombus dupliciocellatus. Taxonomy (NCBI): domain Eukaryota; kingdom Metazoa; phylum Chordata; class Actinopteri; order Pleuronectiformes; family Paralichthyidae; genus Pseudorhombus; species Pseudorhombus dupliciocellatus. Next base: position 242,539 of record JAFBJW010000116.1, read on the forward strand.
GCATCTTTCATGCTACCTGTTCAGACGTGAGCCGTGTTTCACCCATGATGCTGCTCGACATGTGCTAGTCCCACGTCCACATATTACACGTGTGCATGTGCCGTGTAGTGGAGGTAAATGCTGTGTACTCGTGTAGTAGTACAGCTGTAGTACTCGCACGAGAGAGCCGGGCAGTGCTGGTTTACTGTGTTTCTGTTGGTGTGAACGCTTTGTTGCCGGGTCGCTGTAACACACGAGAAAGGTCAGTGAAGCACATCCGGAGTCACGTGAGCTCGTTGACGGGTCATCAATACTGTTGGTGCTCTGCCACCCTGCAGCCGCTTTGACTCAGCTTTCTTTTCCAAACCACATTCTCCACCCTCTTATTTCTATGTCTTAAAAACGAACGAGATTATCTTTCCACTGGAACAAATCACATCCTGGAACCCGCAGCACTCCTTTCTTTTCTTATTGTGAAACATCAAGTGCTGAAACAACGTATTTAGCCAGGCAGATTTTGCTGGGAGCATTCAGGTGTTGCCCTGGATCTTGTCTGCTGAACATACAATGAGACAAAGTGTGATTTGTACGGTTTAAATTAGGTTTGGAACCTAGAGCGAGCTGCTCACAAGTCCATAGACAAATACTCTGAGTACCTATTTGTGTGCGGAACACATAAATACTATTTGCTTGATTGATTACCTAGGCTGTGATCAGAAAGGCAAACACAAATAGTGTGTTTGTGCCTGGGGCCACAGCAAATAACTTCCGTCATGTTTTGATGAAGCTGTTTGTCCCTCACTTACACTCACTGTCTTACACCAGTGGTTTTCTCACATTCCCACACTGACAAAAAGGTGTCAGCCCACGAGAGGAGAAGAGCCGCTGAATACAAAGTGGCAGACATCTGGTTTGTTTCCCGACAAAGCCGGCTATGCTGGTAGCCACCTCTAGTGCTCCTGCAGGACATTTTTCTCACGTCTAACATGTTTGCCTCAGTGATGTGGGAGGTGCCACTTCTCCTGTCTGTCTGGTGCATGGTGTTGACGAAGAGACAGGGAGGGATGGATCGACCGGGGGAATAAAGGAGGAGAGTTAGAATGTTAAATGGGTTTTGTCTGTGCTTCACAGGGTTCCCTAACTGCAGAACAGCCACTCTGTCTGCTTTATTTGATTTTCAAGATTTCCCTCCTGCCACTTTTGTTTCCACGGAACTACAGAACTAACTCTTATTAAAAGGGCTGCAGGAGAGACACTGAAATGGGGTTGAATAACAAGAGTGGACACCTCCTTATAAACATATTTTAGGGGCTTAGTGAGATTATATCAGCTGACATTCCAGTTGACACGGGCGGGCGGGGGCGGTCTGTACAGAACGTCTGTGACTGTCTGTTTTCAGCTTTCACCTGAAGTGGATTCAGGATATGTTTTCAATGTCAACCTGACTGTGTCTTTGTTACACACACTAAACCAAACCGTTGCTGGTGTGCTTGGTTCCTGCGAGTGTGCAGTTGGGATAGGAAACTTCCTTGCCGTCTCTCAGCTGCCTCAGTTTGTTTGTTTTGTTTTTTTTTTTTATCTTCCATGATAAGTTGGTAAAACAAACACAGCATAATGTGAGTCTGGTCCATGATTTACCAGAACATTGTCATTCGTTCTGCTCCGCCGCGTTAGACAGCCTTTCTGGTTAGACAGCAGTGAACCTTGACTGAGCCGACACCCTCCAAGCCCTGAAAAGCTACAGAGGAGTGTCTCATCTTATCTGCGTTACACCTATTTGGAGGAATCAGGAAGTGTCACCTGGCAGGGTTAGGGAAGTGGCTGAGCAAAGCAACATCAAAGGAATAGATATGTGCAGTCAATGGGCTGTTGGTGTTTTGTATAAGTCTTGTTTTGACCTGTAGGAGCTATTTTCAACCCCCATAGTATCACACTGTGTCCAGTGTGATCCTCCAGCAAGCATAAACAAGTCGAGCAGCCATTCCACACACTCAGTGTGAGGGCTCTCCCTCTCTCTCCAGACAACGGCCTGCAGTGTGTGTGTCTGTTTGAACACAAGGAGTGGATTCTCATGTGAGACAAGAGCACACATTAAAGCAGGTTGTGTTCCTGGCTTCAGGTTGCTGGTTTTCGTTGCCAGTTAGAGAGCAGCTAGGTCATTGGATTGGACATATACACTCGTGCTATTCCAAATGCCTCAGGGGGCTTTCACACCTGCTTTGTTCAGTCCAAACTTGTCAGTTATGTCCAATCCGAGACCTGGAACACAACAAACTGCAAGTTATCTCATTCCAGCTCACGTGAATCAATGCAAAGCTCTTAGGTTCAGGCTTATACCACACACTCTGGACCACCCCTCACAGCCTCATGTCAGGACGAAAACACATTCCTGCGCCTCAGTGGTGAAACCCACAGGGGACCGTCTTGACTTCACTTGTCCTCGGGCATGTGGCTGACCTTTCCCCTCTGCTGCTGCCGTCCTCACAGATTCACCAGAAGCTCCTACATCAGGATGAAGGAAGGGACAGATGCTCCTCAGGATAGGTGAGTTAAACGAGGAACTCCTCATTTTGCACTTTGTCTGCGTTGTTGAAAATGTGGCTGGGGTTATAATTGAAAGTAGTATGGCTTGGCCTCTGTGATGTTTTTTTGTCTCTAGCTCTGTTTGATTATGTACAACAGCTGAACAAAGCCTCCACACTGTCTTTTTAGTGGCTGCCTGTTCTTTAAGAAGGAGTCTGTATTCAATCACATTTGAGAGGAATAGCCAATATTCACAAATCAGTTGGGTGTCGGACAATTTTCTCCAAATAACGCGTCCTCATCTTCTTCACAGGGGCTGCTTGGCGGGAGTCAGTTTCTTCATTTTGGGCCTGGGAACACTGTTACCATGGAACTTCTTCATGACTGCTTCACTGGTAAAAACATTAATCTTCAACTAAATGTCCTTTGGGATGAATAAAGTATCTATTTAGCTCCCTATGACGCAGGTAGATAAAAACATGGCCTCAGTTAAACTTAAATTGGGACAATGGTCTTTTGGAAAATAAGCTGGAATATGTGTGTTTCAGTGGACATGTGGGATTGGATTAGTGTTAAAGTGATTTGTCGACGTTCATGTGATGCATTCTGGGTGAAGGGTGTTGTTATGACCTGCAGGGGACCCATAAATCCACCCAGCCTGTCATGTGGGTGCAGGCATGCGCACACACATGTTCATGTGACGGAACAGAGCCCGTCTTGACATGGATGTCAACTCCGTGTGCAGCGCCACAGCGGCTCTCTGACTCCTGCTGAAGTTAACAGTCGCCGTCTGTTGCTATTGTCCTCGAAATGAATTACCTTCCTCAGTTTGTAAGGTCATGTGTTGTCCAAGGAGAATTGGGCAGTGATGCTCTAATTTCTGTCCCACTGGGTTTGTAGTATTTCGAAAATCGTCTAAACACAACGGAATGGATCAACGGCACAGCGGTGGCCCCCAAAGATTACTTCTTCATGAACTGGATGACCCTCCTCTCCCAGCTGCCCCTGCTGCTGTTCACCCTGCTCAACTCCGTCCTCTACCACAGGTCAGTGGCTGGGCTCCCAGTAAAGGCCCTGAGAACCAGGGGTTTGTTTATCTGGAAACAGAAAGATAGTCAGTCATGTCCACTGTTTTTGTTTCAGGATATCGGAGGCGATGCGTATCGCAGGTAGCCTCGTCTTCATCCTGCTGCTCTTCCTCCTCACAGCAGTGCTGGTTAAAGTGCCCATGGCGGCTGACCGCTTCTTCTCTGTAACCATGGCTACCATCTGGTTCATCAACTGTAAGTCGGTGTGAAGGAAAGCCTGAAATAGCCGTCAAATAATTGTTGACTGACGTCCTTGTTTGTCCCCTAGCGTTCGGAGCCGTGTTGCAGGGCAGTCTGTTCGGCCTGGTGGGTCTGCTGCCTCAGAAGTACAGCACCATCTTCATGAGCGGCCAAGGCCTCGCCGGGACCTTCGCCGCTGTCGCCATGCTGCTCGCCATAGCCAGTGAGCCACCCACACAAAGAAGCACAGGGTGCCAAAACCCCAGTTGCCTAGGAACAGAGGATATTGGAAATGCAAGCGTAGCTAGTCAAATCAGGAAGCCACTCAAAGGACTGGTGTCAGGTCCCTTCGAGCATTTGCATCATGCTTCTTCCTCCCACAGTGAACTCACCTGTCTGCTTCGTCTCTCAGGTGATGCAGACTCGGAGTCGGCAGCGTTGGGTTACTTCCTCACACCTTGCGTGGGAACAGTGGTCACACTCTTAAGCTACCTGCTTCTGCCTCGCCTGGTCAGTCGGCATTCACATTACCCACAATCCATTTGACCCACATAAAATGCACATAAAAAAATAGCTGTTTAAAACGGTGTGCTTCTTATGTTTTGGGAGTTAGTCGGCATTGAAATGTTGCAGTTTATTTTTTGACGAATCGCCCCCAACCCGTGCTGTGTTTCGCCAGGAGTTTGCCCAGTATTACCTGAAGAAAAGCAGCAAGTATGAGGCAGGCACCACAGAGGAGCTACTGAAAGGTGAGGTGACGGAACTGTCTCCAAGGAACAATTGTTTCATTATCATTTACGTGTGCTTGCTTTTCCAGTTCATTCCGCCTGAATCAAATCAATTCAGTTACTTATTAAGTCAGTTGACCCACTGTTTATCCAATTAGAGTCCCAGCAGCAGTTGGACAAAGGCAGAGCTTGTTCCACTGACACACACACACACACAAGTTGTGTATAATGCTCTGTGCTCTACCAGAAAAAGATATATTTGCTCCTTAGTAGGCTTTTTTACTCTGCTTTTAAGATGGCATTAAGACATATTTACATGCTCAACAGAGGAGAGCAGCACTGCAGAGAACAAGAGGCTGAACGGTCATGCTAATGGCTCGGTGAGCAGCAGCGGTCAAGTCGAGACCTCGGTGGACCCCGGCCCGGAAGAGACGAAGCAGGCCTTCCAGTCACTGGAGCAGACGGAGCAGGCGGAGAAGACGCAAGCCAAAGCCTCGGTCATAGAGGTGTTCAAGAAGGTCAGTCTCATTGATACTACCAGAGTCAAAGGTTCTTTGTGTCAGACATGTCAGTGTCTTGATTTGCATCTGTCACACGCACATAGAACTAAATGTTTATGATTAACATTTAAAAAGATTAATCGCCGTCACATCAGATCTTCTTTCTCGCTTCTTGACTCCTCAGATCTGGGTGATGGCGTTCTGCGTGACGTTTGTGTTCACGGTCACTCTGTCGGTCTTCCCTGCTGTCACCGCAAGAGTCAGAACATCCTTCCCAGGAAAATGGGGTATGACTGAGCCTTTGTTGTAGATGAGTGCAAGTGAACAAGTGAACATCACTTTCACCATTTTAATCCTTTCCCCAGAGCGCTTCTTTCTGTCAGTCTGCTGCTTCTTAATGTTCAACATCAACGACTGGCTCGGCCGCACCATCACCACCTTCATACGCTGGGTGAGCTTTAATGAATCACATTACCTGTGTCTTTGTTACACACACTAAACCGAACCAAAGGTTTTGTAATAATCAACTTTTTGTAGCATAGTATCTTACAAACATTGGCACAAATTCAGCTGTTTTTATTTCCATGTCCTAACAGTGCTGAGATACTGTACTTGTACTTTTATAGTTGGCTATTGGGCCTTGATTAAAACAGCAGCTCTCTCTTCTTTTTTTTTTATTGTGTCACATTTCACACTGCTGTCAACCTCTAGCATATGCAGTTCTGTGTTTACAGAGCATTCAGGTGAGTGCAGTGATTAGAAACAGCTGCAGCGAGTGATGGAGGGAACGTGACGCACCGCCTCTGTGTCCTCGACTGGAAATGACCTCATTCGTCCTCCAGTGGAACAATGGGCGCCTGACGGGATCTCTCTATTTTGTTCACACACATCCACAGCACCGCTGATTGCTTTGTGATGTTTTCTTTTTCTGTCCATCCTCCTGCCGGACAGGAAATCGCGGCATTATCTTTTTTTATTGCGGTCACTTTGAGCGACAGGCTGCGGTGCTCTGCAGGAGATCATAGGACGAATAAGTCCTGAATGACCTCACTCTACCTCTCCTATATCAACTCTTCTTCCCGGTCTTCCTCTCTCCAGCCTCGTAAAGAGTCGCCTCTGTTCCCGACGCTGGTCATCTCCAGGGTGGTGTTCATCCCTCTGCTGATGCTCTGCAACGCCCACCCTCGCACCTTCCTTCCTGTCTACTTCCCCCATGACGGTGCATTTGTTTTCATCATGGTTCTCTTCTCTCTGTCAAGTGGCTACTTCCTCTGCCTCTCCATGTCCTACGCACCGCAGTGAGTACACACCCGCCGATGCTGGATGGTGACGGGTGACTTAGAACTGTTGACCCAGTTGAGCCATGATGCTGTCGAGTTTTAAACCATATTATTGGTTACTGATGAAGGATTGTGCAACTTATTAATTGGTCAGTAGTTGAACATCTCTCTCTCACCAGGTTAGTGGAGCTGAAGGATGCAGAGACGGCAGGAGCCCTGATGACCTTCTTTCTGGCCCTGGGTCTGTCTGTAGGAGCATCCCTGTCCTTCCCCATTAGAGTTCTGATTTAGACTCATACACACGGAATAGAAGAGTTCATTTGTGCGATTATTACACCCACACTCCGTTCATGAAGTGTTTTTTGATCATAAATGACAAGATTCCCCTCAGATGTAGGAATAAGGGAAACGTTGCATGTTCCTGATAACTATTTCCTATTTGTTCATGTCTCATAAATTGTTTTTGTTGTGTTTTAGTTTATAGTATTTATGTTTAGATTGGCTGCTTCATTGGTTTAGGGCATTGGACATTGCTGTAGATAAAGGGAAAAACTTCTTCATTTCAATGTTCTGCAACATGTCTCGTGTTTCCACAGGTGATCTTTGTTTACACTGTGTTTGGCTTTAGATATTATTATTGTTATTGACTGATGGCTTGAATAATTACAGTGAAGCTATTAACTTGTGTTAGGGTCAGTACGTTAGCAAATTTTGACATAGGATAGGAGCTTTATAGGATTATTATTATTTTTTTTTTATAACAAACTTGCACTTTGCTGCAGATGTTGGAACAAATGGCAGGTAATCGACCAATGGAAAGTGAATGAGCTGCCTCATGGACATGGATGGACAGTAGAAAGGGGCAAAGGGACACAGGCTCATGGAGCCAAGGGATCCGGAGGCCGCTGGGCCAAGGCGTGAATCCATCCATGCTCATCGGGCCCTGTGGCAGTGGCAGTTTTTATTCTCCTCTGCATGCCTGCCCCTTTCAAGCATGCATGTTGCTACTGCCATCTACTGGTCAGACGACATAAAACAACTCCCTCTCCCTTTTTGAGATGAACCTAAAAACCCTGAAAGAGTAAACAGATGTAGTTTTACTTTAAGGGGAGTTTTTAAATCTGGATCTCTTGAACAACAGGCAGCTGCACTTGTTTTTGTAAGCCATTACAAACAATTTAAGAATTTATATTAGTACGGTAGAGAATAAAATACTAATGTTTTTCTCTGTAGAATATTGTAGATATTTATATTGGCAATGTCAAGTAGTATTGTTGTCTTTTTTTGATGTTGCTACCAATGTGCTATGCTCCAGTAACAAATGTTTTTTCAGGTTCACATGTAAAGAACTGAACTTGGTGTTCTTCAATGGTTTTCTATCATAATCTGTGAGGATTGTCAAATAAGCCTTTATTTTTATTACGATTATCCAAGTGTGCATGTTTTTCTTACTGACAGTAGATGAGTGGTTGTTACAGTACGTAAGTCAGTGATAAAATGTGTTCAGCTACTGCCTCAAAATTAACCAAGGGCTGACTCCAAACAGGCAGAGTAATGTTAGTTGGATTTCTATTTGATATTCAAATTTGTTTTTTAAGTGTGAGTTCATGAAACAAATACAGAAAGCAGTTGTCAAGGTACAATTTTATTGAGCCATGTAGAGAAAAAAGATTCAGTCGTTTCAAATAACTTAATTCTCCCAGTGTCTTAATCTTTCTTCCTTCACACTCACTTCCTTCACGCTGACATATGAGCTGAATGTTAAAGGAGAGGTCGGGGAATATACATTTCCTCCGAGAAAATATTTCTCGATCTCTGCGATTTTCTCTGTGGTCAGAGCTCTGTCACATTCAGCCTTAATGCTAAAACGTTCACGTTGTGTTTACGTCACGTTTTTTCACTGACCATAACATTGCCTCAAGTCCACATGTGCTCCGTGCAGGAGGAGTGACAGGAAAGGGAATCTGTGCCTGTGCATGTTCTTTGTGTATGTGTAGAGATTGGCTGTAAATAAATGGCAGTTTCAACGGCGTGTCTGTCTGGGTGTCATAAGGTGGCGTGGCGGGGCGGTGCTGTCACTTCATACTAAGGAGCTTCTCGAAGTCAGTGGTGACCCATTATGTCTGAAGAAGTGGTCGGCAGTTACTTCCTCTGTATGAATGACGAAGTTGGTGAGGTGTAAGAACGACACGGAACATCCATTTGGATTTATTCCCTGTATTATTTATTGAAAACCCAGCAGTTGTCATTGATACCTGTGTGTGTGTGTACTGGCAGGGAAGTGAGATGTGGTAAACTAAATTAGCTGTCATTCTGTTGTCAAGAAAAAAAGGCAAAGGACAAAAGACAAAAAGAAAAAGGAAACACTCCGATGTGCTACAGAATGACGGCCTCACTGTGTTCTCATTTTTTCTTTTTTAACACTTGTTTTTAAAAATGTTACATGGATGAAAAGCATCGAGGAAGATGAAGAAGAGTGTGTGACAGCAGTTCAGAGGCAGATGAAAATAATGAGAATTTGTATGAAAGACAGGGGTGCGTCTTTTTAAAAAAAAAAAAAAAAAAAACAGCCGCCGCCTTCTGCTTCCTCCTCTGCCGAGTGTTGCTTTTACTGAGAGTTGTCAAAAGCCAACTGGAGACGATCACCGACGATCAGCGCTCTCATTCTGTCTCTCCCTCCCTTTGCCTTCTTCATCGTTTCTTTGGGGGTTGGGCTGTGCGGGGTGGGGTGACAGGCCGTCCCGAGTTCATCCCCCCATACTGGTATTTGGCTTTCTTCTCAGATGGCTTCAGGATCTGGGAAGAGGCACAGGAGCTTCATTTAACACCAGTTCCTCCTTCTTCATTGTCATTCAACTCAGAATTGAATTAAACTGTCCCAGTCAGTGTTGCATACCTGGAAGGAGCACATCAAGGTTTCATCCACGCTCATCATGCCGCCGGCATTGTCGAACTCTCCACAGTAGTTTGGAGCCGAGAACAGAGTCACCAGCTGCCGCTTGGCGAAGAACTCATAACCGTCTTCCACCACCTGGGGGCGTCAGATTCAAAGGGATTGACCCGCCGCAGCCCAGATGCATGGTGTTTACATGAACATCAGTATGTGAAGTGAAGTTTGTGGCTTGCTGTGTATTTCTATCACTGAGTGATGGGGAGGGGGGGGGGGCGTACCTGGTGGGCTCTGCAGATCAGGTCCAGGTCGTGGCGGTTCAGGAACTTGCTGACCACGTCTGCTCCGAGGGGGGGGGGGCGTACCTGGTGGGCTCTGCAGATCAGGTCCAGGTCGTGGCGGTTCAGGAACTTGCTGACCACGTCTGCTCCGAAGGTAAAGGAGACGCCGCGATCATTCTCCCCCCAGCCCTGGACGTCCTTGTCTGGGTCCGACCACAGCAGATCGCACAGGAGGCCTGGGGCGGGGGGGGGGACACACAACTCTCTAAATTTTAGAGTCTAAAGCACATCCCTCCACCACAGCCATTGAATGAGATGAGCCTTGTCTGTTTGACCTTTGATCAAGGTCTTCAATTCTCTCTTTGGGACGACCGAAAAGTTGCCTTTTGAAACATCAAGGCTCCCAAACGCACCGTCTTCACACCCAGACACTCGGAGTCTCCCCAGAAGACCATAAGAGGATCTGAGAGCCAGTGGCAGCCGGCGTTCAAACACCAGCTGCCTTATAAGGACAAGAAGAGGGCAAAGTCTCCAGTGGAGAGAGGCTTCACCTTCACTGGTTCGTCATGAGGAACGGTGCTCGTCTCAGCGGGAAAGAGAGATTAAGAAGTTATACCACCATTTGATTCTTTGGAACGATCATGTTCACCAGCGACAGAAAAAACCTCCCAGTGCCAGCGCAGTGAGCACTTCCTCACTCGTGTCAGGAATATAAATGAAAGAAAAACAGCACAAGCAAATCTATCAGTGGCTGAGCTCACGAGGGACTGGACCTGTATTTATATTCATCTCAGAATCACTCCAAGGGAAACAGGACTGGGGCATCGAGATTTAACCGGAGCATTTTTTCCGGAGGAGGGATCGAAGTTTGATGCATTACTGCAGAAGCTGTCCGTTGCTATGGAGCCAACTCATCACAGTTTGCAAAGCAGCGTCCTCCCTGTCGCCGTGAGGTTTTGGGAATTTGCAGCGGGAGCGGGGTGTTTTCTGCGTGCGTGCGTCTGTGAGCTGAACCCGTGCATGGTCAAAGGAAAAACACTTTTCAATAACCACGCAATCGTCAGTTAACATCTCTCCTCCCACAGACGGCGAACGCATGTTGGCGCCTGAGTTGGCGGTTAGATTTCACCCACTGAGATGCCCAATTTGCCACCATCGGTTTAGTTTCATTTAGTTGGATTAATTGTGTGTGTGGGTGCGTGTTCTGACCCACCTGTGTCGGGCACATCTGTGGGTCTCATGATGCGTCTGATCTGCTCCATCGACTGCAGGTCGGGGGAGAGACCTGAGGGCAGCACAACAACACAATGACACAAAACACTTTGTAATTCTCATCACCATCACCGTCTCTTCCTCCTCCTCCTCCTCCTCCTGCCTGCCAGTGTTAACCCACAGCACTGAAGCTCTAAACTGGCTCTGACCCATTTAGCTCACATCAGATTAGTCAACGAGGCCCAGTTAAACTCACAGTGTGAGTGTGAACACAGAGAGGATGTGCACGTGAATACCTCCGTGGCAGCAGAAGATCTTCTCGTCCACTATGGCGGCGATGGGCAGGCAGTTGAAGCAGTCGGTGAACGTCTTCCACAGCTTGATGTTGAACCTGCGTTTACCTATGGAATCAGCACACACACACACACACACACACACACGTCTTAGCCTCACCTCACTGGACACTAACTGGTGCAGTGTCTGTTCCAAACCTGCCTGTCTTGAATGGGCTGTTTTCTTTGTCTACTCACTCAAGTTTGTTTCTTGAAATACAGGCATAATGGAACTGGAGGGGTGGGGTGGGGGTTACTCACACTCGTCGTAGAAGCCGTAGATGCGGTTGATGGAGGCACACTCGTGGTTGCCCCTGAGCAGGAAGAAGTTCTCGGGGTATTTGATCTTGTAGGCTAACAGCAGACAGATGGTCTCCAGCGACTGCTTCCCTCTGTCCACGTAGTCCCCCAGGAACAGGTAGTTGGCCTCTGGGGGGAACCCGCCGTACTCGAAGAGCCTCAGCAGGTCTGTGTACTGTCCGTGGATGTCACCTGGGACAGGGTTGGAGGTTTGAGGACGGGAGAATGACCGCACGGTGGAATTGAAAGGAGCAAGGCCAAGCGAGGAGGTTACTGACCACAAATTTTGAGCGGAGCCTCCAGCTCCAGAAGGATGGGCTGACTGAGGAAGATCTCCCGGGACTTGATGCAGAGGCCCCGCACCTCAGCCTCTGTCATCTGGACAATCTTCCCTGGACGACATCCTCGCACTGTTGGGGGGGGGGGGGGGGAGAAAGCCAAGGTCGTTATTAATGCAAAGCTTAATGACAGTAGTTTCTGTTCCTCAACCAGACGCCATCATGTCACTGAAATAACCCTGATCTAAATATGGGAGGCAGAGTTTAGTCAACAGACGGTGAATGGAAACGGCCAGTGTCGGCATTGTTGATGTTGCTGGGGGTGTTTGTGTTTTTTTTTAGACACATCCTGAGGAAAAGAGGGGGGGGGGTCACTTAACAAGAAGTTGCTGTCTGGGTCTGAGTCACCTAAATGTGTAAGGACGGAGCAGGTTAATGAAACCTGATGAATGGCATTAAACTACATGGGGGGGGATTTTAGAGAAGTGACGCAGCCTGAAGGTGATTTATTATTCTGCTCAAATTACAACCGTGGTGTATTTATAAGCTTTAGAACTGACACAGCCAACGAGCGAGCTGTGATTCTGCCTTCAGTCCCTTTAAAGATCACCAGGCATTTAAGATTCAGCACCGACTTCCACCAATTATAGCCCAAGAGCAATTTCAACTTCCCCTGCACTGTTTCCATGAGCTGCCCTATATTTCTCTCCTCGTGCTCTGGTGAACAGGGGAGTCGCGGACGCCTCCTCCTCCTGCACGGTACAGCACAGAACTGGGCCAAGGCTGACTGAGGCAGCTTCTGTCAGACGACACCGAAGCAACATGATGGAAATCCTAGCAGGTGTCAAAAACGGCAACTAAATCAGACGTGGTCAGAGCAGAGCGTTTTTCAAAAACCAGAGGAAATAATGACTCCACAAGTGTCACATTCCTGCCGCTCCCACCTGAGGGCAACGCAGGAGCAGCTCGACTGTCACACGCTGTAGAAACGCAAACGTTGCACAATTGGTATTTTTGGAGGACGGATCGTTCGGCGAGCGCGTCGCACGAGCAAGGAGTGCCTGGACGATTTCACAACCCTCCCTTTTAGCTGTGTGATGACGGGCTTGCAGGTCTGTGCTAGCTCAGCTGACAGGGAGGGAGGCCTGATATAGGACGCACACACACACACACACAGCAAGTCTCACTTGCCTGGAAGATCCCCTTTCATTATATGGTTAGGGCAGAGCCAGGACCATGCACACACTCTTTTCAAATTCTGTCTCCTGCTTCACACACACAGTGATCCAGTGACCTTGACTTCAGAGCGTACCACTACGGCCTGGCGGGGAGGTATCCCAGCATCCTTTACTTTGTCACCACTGCAGTGCAGCTTCCCCAGTGAGGAGCAAAAAAAAAAAAAATGAGGGAGCGAGAGACACTGAGAAATAAACGGATGGAGAGTGAGAAAGAGAGAGAATAGGAGGTGGTGCCCAAATCCCATCACCATGGCAACCCAGCAAGACCAATTTCCAGCCTGTGTTGGTGGTGAGCGAAGCCGCTGCTGTATCTCGAGGGAGGGAACGGAGCTGATTTGCAGATAAAGTGGCATCACCGCCAGCCCACGCCCTGCATACTAACACGGAGGAAACCCGACAGGCCACCTGCGCATGTGTGCTCTCGGCAGAGTGTACAGAAACACCGTGTCCACACACACCCACCCCGAAAAGGTGTGAGCGTCGCGACGCGCCCGTCACCTGAATGTTTGACTTGTCGTGTCACAGCAGCCTGAAAACAGCTGAGCAACCTCCTGAGAAAACAAAGGACAGAGTCACGAACAGGTTGGAAGTGCAGGATGCAGGGGTTTGTTTGTTCAGGAAATGTGAAAGGTAAACTGTTGTTATTATTGTATAAACTGACTTGATTATTGAAAAATAACTTCTAAAAGTGACACCAAAAGTCTCACAGACACTCGTCTGTGGAGCCTCTCTCCATGACAGCTGATGCTCCAGCTGCTTCTTTCTCTCGATCAGAGAGAATCACCGCTTCACGCTCCACTTCATCTCTCCAAATTTGGTCAGCTCCATTTGTCTCCCCAAGTTTTTTAGGCTCAGCTTCAGTCACGCTCTGACTCATTCCCTGGTTTCCTTGCCCAGGCGTATGAACGTGCAGATGACTGCACTGCAGTCAGCTGCAGCACCCCCCCCCTCATCCATTTATCTAAAAGTTGTATTCTTGGCTACGACTGAACTCCTGGGTCACTGCCCTCCTCCACCTAGCCAGTCATCTGTGCTGACGTAAGACGGTGACGACGCCTCGTACCCCTCCCAGAATGCTCTTTGCATTCCAGACAGCTCCCCGGAGCGTTCACACGGTCACAGCTCTGGCTGCACCGAGGACCCTCTCTGGCAGGAGCCTCTGCAAATCCCAGCAAAATCCGTGGTTTCTAATATGTTAGTTCTCGGTGAAACTGTGATAATTCGCTCACAAAGCCAGACCATGAAAACCACGGCATTTACACATTCACAGGTGGATCAGCTGTTGTGTTCGGACAAGAAAAAGCAGGTTATGTTGTGATGGCAGAAACAGTGCAGTGATTAAGATCAGATCATGATCTACTTATCACAAATAGCCACGTAAGTCCATCAGGACTAACGTAAAGTGTCTGCTGTTCTGCTGTGATTGGAACAGACCGAGGTAGCTGGTTAGTTAACCCGCCATCCCCTGACATAAACAATATAATAAATATTTGGGAGGATGTCTGATTACTGCCCGGCCCACCATTCTGGACACACCGTGCGAGCACTCCGTCAAACTGTGACTGAGGCGAGTGAGTCTAGAGGCAAAGCACGTAGCAGGGGCAAGTCTGCGCTTCCAGTTTTCGGAAATAGACCGAGGGCTGGAGCTTTGTACAGAGTCACGGGTTCAAGCGTTTCCTTTTTTATTCTCTGTGGATAGTTTAATCACAGCTTCTCCCCCCAAAACTGCCAGTAAAGAGGAGGAAAATGAAGACGTGTGTATGTTTTAAACACAAAAGACAAAGGGAGTCGGGATCCAGAAGTCATCATTCCTCTGCTTCACTCCTTGTTAAGGGTCAAGGAGGTCAACTATTTTTCCATTCATTTCAAAGAGCAGAGTTCGCGTACACAGTGTGGGACAGACTGAAAGATAAGTGACTTACAGACGGATCACTCCTCCAAGGCGTTACCATATATGGGCTTTACTCCACGGAGGAAACAGGCGACTCGGTCAGGACAAAGAGGGTGCGCTGGACGGCTCCGTTGTTATTATGTGCTGGAGGCCGAGGCAACAATGTAGGCGCTGTGAGCTGCAGCGGCAAAGAGCTGCGTAAGCGCGTTCACGTCAACAAGAAAACACACACACACACACACACTGATGTCAGCACAATATCTGGAGCTGAAAATAAGACCGTTGAGCTGCTGTTGCTGCATGTGTGTTTGCCGGTACTAACGTCCATAAAGCTGTTATCATCCTCTGACCTCTCCCTTATGCAACCAACTGTGTGTGTGTGTGTGTGTGGCTGCTGTTGGAGGATGTGTATATTAGGGCAGGTCAACCGTCTTGAACTTTAAAATTGAGCAAAAATATTATTTTAAATTTTCTGGAACTGCTTGGGGAAAAATATCCGCCTGATGGGTCAGACGGAGCCATGCATCTTTAATCGAGTATGACTGTGCAGGTTTTACTGACTGCCGCACCAATAAAGATGCCCAGTCAGACCTTTTTTTTCGTTCTCAAACTCCATTCTCTATTCTTTCCAGCTGGGCACCGGGCCAGCCACTCCCCTCCGCTCCTCCGTCTCACCCTCACCCACACACTGGCTACGGAAAACAGTGACCCCTCAGTGAACACGACGCACAAAGTGACTCTGGCGAGGAGAGTGGGAGCGAATCTGGAGGCCAAAATCCTGACTGCTGTGGCATTTCTGCGCAGGCTTTGCATTTTCAGAGGACATTTTGTTTCGCCTTTAAGTGCCACGGGTGAATGGGCGTCTTTGTGGGGCGAAAGAAAGGATGAAATTGAGAGGAGAGACTGGGGGAGAAATAAACTGGAGGCGCTGCTAAGCAGGCAGAAAAAGGGGAGCGAGGAGGGAAACTGAAGCCTGCGTGGAGGAGACACAGAAGGCGAGGGAGTGAATAGAGGGAGAGGGAGCGGACGGGTTTGAGCTGAAAGGCTCGCCGGACAGCTGAGTGAGCGCTGTGCCATGTTTGGTGCCAGGGGGTGAGCGCTCACCACTGCGCACAGGCTCCACCATTGTTGTTTCCACAACAGAGTGCCACGCCAGCAGCCCGAACACCACGCAATACAGCAGCAGTCCGAAGAAAACAAGCACGGTGGCACCGATACAAACGCATGGTGAAGCAGAAAAAAAGGTCTAATGGTCCACGATAAACTTAATGATGGATATTATACTGCATGGGTATATTTATACCTCCAAACAATATCCACATTTAAAGTGAAATTGTGTAATGTTTGCAAGAGCACAAATGAAAGGTTCAACATTTACACGTGCACGTCCGAGAGCAGCTTCCAGGTGTGCTCGCAGATCCGTGCAAACTCAACCACAAATCAAATGGCGAGCGCGAGCAAAACAAAATGGGCTCGAGCGCGTCTCATCTGTCAAAACAACGTGGAAAGTTCCTTCACGTGGGCATCAGTCAGACTCTTGTCTGGCCTGTGTTAATGAGCAGGAATTACACACTGCCCCAACAAACACTCTCACCACTGGAGAGACTGTGCAGCTGAGTGATACTGATGTAGTACTGCATGTGCTGCTTTTTTGGAATATGAAAAATCTGTGTTTTATGAAGCACAACATAGTGCACAGTTTAACCCCTGTATGTTGACCTTTATCTCAAATCTGTGCTCGTAAACCAAAATGAGTTGGAAAATGCAACGCTCCATGCTGCGTGTCCACCCTCGCTGGTATGAGGCTGCAGTCCCACATGGAGCCTACGGGCCACCTGTGCTGGCCAGACACACAGAGGGCCTGTTGTTGCTCGAGCACTGGGCCAGCGTGGGCTTAGCATGGGCACACTGGGAAAACTGGGGTCAGTGGATCACAGCCCACAGCACAACAAACTTGTGAAGGACAGGTTGATGATATACAAATATAAAATACAATTGACAGTCTGATGAAATCATAAAAGTGGTACCAACTAGTAATACTGTATCCCAGTATCACTACCCTTCATACACTGTAATCCTGTGCATGTGTGTGTGTCATCTAAAAGGGTAGGTTAATTTCTACCAGGGACAGCTGTGCATGTTGACATTTACTAGATCAGGGAGCTGCAGCTATGTGTAGTGTGTGTGTGGGTGTGTGCCCTTACTGGCATGAGAGCTGGGGGCACTGTCTCTCTGTTGAAGCGGTTTAAGGAAATCCTTTCCTACCTGAGGGAGAGCTTCTTTATTCTTGCAGAGAAAGAGAAAATATTTTGCTCTGCACTGTCCCAAACAACTGTGGGTTTCTCTAAAAATAATGAGCTTATGGTAATATTGGGAGCTTCTTGAACTGAACACCAGGAGAAAAGTCATGGAAGTTTAGTAAACATTGCAGATGTTTGGCTGTATAGGTTAATCTGGAAAGGAAACCAAGACGATGCCGTATCGAGCTTCCATCAGTAAGAGAAGCCTGTGAGCGGTCTTTGTGTTACCCAAAGGTCAAGTCCTAAAATAAAATGTAGGCCCTAGGAAAACAAACAGACACACCAGGGACGGTTTGAGTGTGTGCATTTGGAATTCTGCTTGTGTCAGGGCCCAAATACGTCCGCATGCGTTAGACCAATGTCACGCCGCCCGCTGTCGCTCTCATGGTAAACAGAGAAAACGCTCAGCAGTCAGCTCCGACCACCTGACCCGACACCGTGCGATTACGTCTTTTGTTTGCAGTGCAGAGTTATGTATGAATTCAAGTCCCTCCCTTGCTGCCCCGGGTTTGTAAATGTAGCGTGTGCTTTGGTCCAAGAGGATGCAAAGTCCTATTAGTGGCTCCTTAGAAACTGTCAGGTGCAGGTTTCATAAAGGGTTGTTCAGCCAGTCTGGTAACCATGAGATGCAGAGGACAGGACAATTCCAAAGAGGAAAGAGAATTTTCGGATCCAATGCTGGGTGCTGAAAAATGATTTGATTAAAAATGTTAATTTATGGAGATTAAATTCCTTCGGCAGTCGGGAGCTGCACAAAGCGCACAAAGCGCACAAAGTCGGATTCACCCATTGTTTGTTATTTTTACATGGAAAGGACAAGGATGGTAGGATATATCCACGGTTTCCTACTCACTGCCTGAACAAAAAAAAAACAAAAAAAAAAAAAAATCAATAAATATGGAGTCAGCTAACCCAGCTGACAGTAGAGACTCAGGCAGCTGTGTTAAACACACAATGACCAAAACAAGCCTAATTATCTAACCAGTCCCAGTCAGTCCACATGGTTAGCTTCTACCGACACACACAGTTGTTGACAAACTGTTATTGACTGTTATTGTTTGTGTGAGAGGGCATCAATCACAACTGCCCAGGCAGAGAGGGACAGGGTCTCCGGAGAGAGCCAGACAGCTCGGCTCACCTGTGTCAGGAGCCCATATTTGGCAGTGCCAAGAAAGTCACCCAGTGCTACTCAACACACAACAGAGGCGCGGGAGCAACGAGCAACACATTCTTCGAAAGTCACAGAAGTTACGTAAGTTGTGCAGCAATCCCAACGGGAAAATCAGGAAGAAAAAAAAAGACAAACATATGTAGTCAACCGGACACATTAGCTGCCTGGGTTGATGGGAAACTTTACATTACATGCAAATTTCCTCCTCCAGAGGGAAACTGGGAAAACATGTTATGTTATGGATGTGTAATATGACACATCATCAAAGATCAGGAGAGCAGCAGTGGCACTGACGTGAACATATTTGCAGGAGACACTGTTCTATTATTGAAATGTTTGAAAATATAATGATGATCTATTTGGGTATACATATTACCATGTATCACTGAAGAGCCCTGTCTCTTCTTATGCCTGAACTCTTTGAAAGATAATGCTTGTTCTGCTTAAAACTGGATATAAGGTGCACGGTGAATAGTAAAATAACTCCTTTGCGATTTATTTACAGAGAAATGTCAACTTCAGGGGCTCCTGGGGCCACAAGCTGCCGCCCATCCTGGCGTTTGTTGGGTTGTAGAAGAGAAAAGCTTGTGGGGGCAGAGACATTTTTGAAGACTGAGGCACTTTGTATTGTAATAACAGACTAATGTTGCAACGAGAGCACTGAAACCTGAATCAGGACGAGGACTCACTGCTGCAGTTGAAGGGTTACTTTCTCCCTGGAGCCCCAAACTCAAACTGTTATGACAACAGCGCAAATATTATTGATCTGGAGTTAAACTGTGATCAAATTTGAAAACAGTGAGAGGCTTGTGCCTTTGATCCGCGTCACCGACTGACGGGACTAGTTTCTTCTCACTCCGAGCCGCGGCTCCGAGAGCGAGTGACGCGGCCGCTTTTCTTATCAACTTCCTCCCAGTTAATAAAAAGATCTAAACGATCGACCCCTCGGGGAAAACACCGCGAGCAACAAGGACGCCGTAAATATATTCAGGCGCTGGACTCACCCTCTAAAAGCCTGGAAATCAGCGAGTCAATGTCCAACTCCCCCTCCGCCATTTCTGTACCCAGCAGCTCCGGCCTCCCTCCGTAATGTGTAGCAGCGAAGGCACCGCCTACCTGCACTGAGTATAAGCACCGACCTCCTCCCATTGTGGAACACAGCGCTGCCTTCACGGACCGCTCGGACTTTGTAGGGGGTTTGAAACTATGCTTTGAACTGTCACTGTGGCAGTTCAAAGTGCAAAAAACAAAAAACAAAAAAACATATCAAACCCAGAAACCTCCTGTGATGAATGTTTAGAATGTAATAAAGGAAGTCAGATAATATCAAAGGATGGCGAAAATGCTGTTGTCGCAGCAGCAGACAAGTCAGACTGAGGTAGTCAACAGAAACAAAACAAGCAATACAATAGAAATGAAATATTAAATAATAAAAATACATGACAAGTAGACAATAACACCTTTCCTATCTATATATATAGTGAATTTAAAAATCACAGATATATATGTGTAATAACACTAAATGAGATTATTTGTATGCAATATACACATTTATTTTTTTAAATGGTCATTATTGTCACTCTCTTGTCTGCAGCAGCTTTCCATTGGTTACCAAAGTACATTACCTATTTCAATTAGTGGAAAACAACAAAGCTGCAACAATAAAGAACATAACATACGATGAAGGTGAATATATTATGTATGTTATATATGTATTATTTCCTACAGCGCAAGGAAGGTATCAGTGGGGTCTGCTTCAGGTTGCTGTGCCAGTGAAATTATATAGCTGCTGGAAATAAATTAACTTCGTTGGCAACTTTTGCAACAGTTGGATAATTCATCTACTGCTATCTCTTGTCACGTTAGAAAAAAGATTGTGTGAAGTTGATGTTTCAATTTATACCAAATGAAGAAAACTGGAAGAGATAGCAAAAAAGGAGAAACATGACATGGAAAGAAATTGAATATGCTCATGGGCCAAATAAACAAAGTAGATGCTGAACTATGCAACAACAGCGCCCTCTCGTGGTAAAAGTATGTCATGCATGTACGTGCAAAGATTACATGTGAACTTTTTATTTATTTATCAAATCAAATAAATATTAGAAATGAATAATGAGTGGGGAGACGTTTGTTATGAGTGCTGAGGACTGTACTATCTGTACATGGTTCTCTGTGCTGACTGGAACATCAAAGGGTGAATAATAGTTTGAAAATGTCTCTAAAAAACTGAATAAGTTCAATCAGAGCTGGGTGTCAGACATGATCAGGGTTTGTTTGGTGGAGAAACACTGTGAATAAAGTTCTGACAAGGACTGAAGTGGATCCGGTCTCAGTCTGGCTCCCAGATTATGACTAATGCCAGAAGTTATGTGGTGACCTCTCCCACTCTCAAGTCACTGCGTCATCTGGGTATTTCCGCACTGTTTGGAGTGGGTGGAGGAAAGTTGCAATGCAGAGGAAAGAGAGAAGGGTGAAGCTGTGTCAAGCCACAGTAGGACACAGGAAACATACTAGTGTTCTTCAAAATAATAGCACAAATGACGACAAATGGCCCTTTAATATTCCCTTGAGTGCATAGATCAAATAACACCAATCAATGAAATGATTCAACAACTCACTGAGTTTTTAATATTGAAAACTTTATACATATATATAAGGATACATAAATCACAAAGTACAATATTGAGTTACTTAACTGAATTACTTTTTTGTTTCTCCAAAATAATTCATGCAAGTTATCTGAGTATAAAGTGTGTGTGTGTGTGTGTGGGGGGGGGTGTATAAAGACATGATACACAGGTTGCATTACATTAGGTATACATGTCAATATTTATACTTTGAGCAAATAAGCAACTTCACTGAGGTGAAAGGTGGCAGTGTTGGGTCTGACTCATGACGCACAGACTGAAAACACAGACTGAAAACAAACGAAACAAACAAACAGTCGCAGCACAGTGTTCCCCAAACATCCGCCGGGGGGGGGGGCTGTTACCGGAACACGCGCGGATGTACCTGCCTGCAGCTTGACATTTTGCAACCAGCTGTAGGTGGAGCGAAGGAAGCGACGGAACCAGCTCCGTGACAAGAAGTTTGGAGAGTGTGCAGCGAGCTGAGGCCCGAAAAACAACCCCAAACAACAAAGATCGGGAAAACGGGGCCGTGGAGGGAGAAGCGTGAGCGTGACGCGGACGCAGCCATGGAGGGTGAGTGGAGCTGCTGCGTGTTTGTCCGGAGGCTTTTCTCGCGGAGGCCCGTGGAGGTGAAACTGTTCCAGGGAGCTGTTGTGCGATCGGTCGGTCGGAGGGGGGGAAAGCCCCGAGGAGGAGTCTTCTGTTCTTCCCGGCCACTAACGCACAACGTGATTCACTTCTGCTTCGTTCCACCTCTTCGTCAAATCATATTTGATCCTAAATCATTTTCACCGATCTGTTCCTCACGTGACACGCTCACCTGGCACTTCTGAACCCAAGGCCACGACGCGTCATTTCAGATTCAATATTCCTTTGAAATACTTGGCCATTTTAACAGTATCTGCACACAGGGGGGGAATACTGGTCGTCATTCATAATATTATTAGTTCTTACCCCTTACGAAGACTGTCTTCTCAGTTCGGCTACTGAAGCAACTCAATCAACTGTCATTCGTTTCAATTAACATTTCTCCTGAGTGTAATCGGCGCGCGCTGTTTCTTCCGCCCGCCTCAGTTTAGTGGAAATTACGTGTGTTGTGTTTTTGTCACCCACAAACCGTGGGCTGTGTTATGTGACATATGCACGCCGATGTTTCCCCATTGGCCTCCTCTTTGTATTTCCCTGTGAACGAAATAATAATAATAATAACATTCAACACAAACTGGCGGTGTTTTTATAATGGCCATTCTTGCCATTCAGAGACCTCCCAGTACAGATGTACTTTGTTGATAAACACGATTAAGTCATCTCCAGCTAATGAGTGGGAGTTGGTGTCATAATGAAACACAGAACATTCAACAATGTGTGAGACAAACAGGCTCAACAAACTGTGACTCACACGTGTCTCAGATGCTGCACCAGTGTTGAGTCCCTGTTTCACTGCTGCCTCCAAATAATGGAGACACTTTCACTTTCCAGTCTCCACAAAATGGCAGGGAATTCTTTCACCATAAAAAGTCTAAATTGTCCCACTTACTTGAACTTGTATGTAAAATAGCGACCAGTAGTGACTGTTTACATCTGTCGCTGCTTTGAATATAGTCAAGAGGTAAAAAAAAGTTCACACATTCTGTGGCTGGGTCACAGGCTTGTCATGGCTGAGAAAGCATGGATCCCGCTTGTGCTCTCATTTAGAACAAGCCCTACTAGTTGCA
The DNA here is from genome assembly GCA_016785235.1 of Pseudorhombus dupliciocellatus. Taxonomy (NCBI): domain Eukaryota; kingdom Metazoa; phylum Chordata; class Actinopteri; order Pleuronectiformes; family Paralichthyidae; genus Pseudorhombus; species Pseudorhombus dupliciocellatus. The sequence goes on from JAFBJW010000116.1 coordinate 265,058, forward strand.
GGGTGGAGCTCTGACCATCTGATCCAACGTTGCAGCGCGCTTGTGTCTGTGAATCTCAACAATTCACTGACCGAGGAGCTGAAACGAGAGCGCTTCCCTCTCAATGAGCTGGGTAATTTAAGACTGATCTCACACCCCGTCCGTCTTTGTTTGCCTCACTCTGTCCTTTTTTCTTCTTTATGGGTTCTGGCAGGCACTTTATGATGAGTAAATATATTTAGCTGGGAAGCTACTCGCCGTCCCTTGACCTCTTTGGACACTGTCTCAAAAGATTTCCACCCAGGCCACAGCACAAATGACAAACTCGAACTAAACCACAAATATGGGCCTGTGCTGCCTCTGGTCATGCACTAAGTGCATGAGTCTAAGCGGTGAACTACTCTTTCTTCTAAGAATTGAAGCTAACAGTTTCTTCTCTTGTTTTCTCCCCGTCACAGTGTATGGATGGGACATGACCCAGCTCAACCAAGGTACGAAGCTGTTTCCCGCAAATGTGAATCAATGCTGCTGACAGACCTTTCCTGTTCAAACATTTCAACACGCTGTTTATCGATGACCAGCGAGTTCCGTGTTGACACACTGACAGAGATAAAGCCATAAAGATAGCAAGTTCTACTACCTGACCGCCAGTGTTTTTGTTTCCAAAAGTGATGACTGTATTTCTTAAGGTGGACTCTCTCTTCCTCCTCTGCGTCTCTTTCTTCCAGGGCCCTACATAGAGATCATTGAGCAGCCGAAGGCGAGGGGGATGAGGTTCAGGTATAAGTGTGAAGGACGCTCTGCCGGCAGCATCCCTGGAGAGAAGAGCAACGAAACCACTAAGACTCACCCAGCCATCAAGGTGAGCGGGACCAAAATATTTGCCGCACGTTTTCCAAAGTGTGATCTGTTCAATGTCACTCTGCTAACTTAAAAAGTTTATTTTAGATTATTTTATAACTTATTGATCCGCGATGACACTTTGTTATAATTTAAGGTTTTTAACCAAGCTGATAATATTTCTCACTCCCACTGTTGGCTCAACACTCCCCTGACCAAACCGCATTGAAATTCAATAGATTAAATATTCACTGAAGTGCGACACATTCCTCCCACAGGTGCACAACTACAGCGGCCCGTTGCGCGTTCGCATTTCGCTGGTGACGAAGAACACGCCATACAAGCCTCACCCGCACGAACTGGTCGGGAAGGACTGCAAACATGGCTACTACGAGGCTGACCTGCAGGAGAGACGGATACACAGGTAAATGTCACGTGACGCCGTCGGCGTTTCATGCATTTTGGATACACATAATTCAATTCTGCTTGTGACTTCATTTCAGTGTTTCGCTATGCTGCCTCGGGCGGGAAATGCATTTCAAACTAGAACAAGGTGGCATTTGTTAGGGAACTGGCCTAGAAACAGGGTTGATGTGTTTACTGTCGCTGGCCCCCGCTTGAGTTTGGAGCTGGAGTAAAACATTAACAGCGTAAAGTAATTAACGACAAGCCCAGTTTCCCTCTCCAGGCTCGGTTCTTTGTCAGCTGCTCGTTTTACATCTGTAAAGATTGTTAGTGTCTGAGGGAAGAGACGGCAGCCGCATTGACTGACGAGATATTTTAATTACGTAACACTTAAACGTATTATGAAATAAATCCACCGGTCTGTGCGGCAGGAGGGAATTTTATATGCTTGTCTATGCTTCACAGACAAATATTGATATTGATCTCTTGGCTCCTGGATCCCCACCAAAATGTACCGGGTACGGTATACATATGAAATATGTACAGTGCTCTCAAAAGTCAAGTGTTCCTATGCTTCCACACACTCTCTCCTCCTTCGCCTCATGAGCCTGGGATGTGGGTAGTGAGCCACAGTCACAATGTGTTTTTTATGGGAGCAGAAATGTCCAAAGCAGAGGTGCGACAAAGATTAAATTGGGGGTTAATGGACCACACCGTGCACAAAACTGTAAGCTGACTATTTGCAGAGTGGGTTCCGGACTGTTAAAAAGCTCATAATACCAAGTACTGCAAATTAGAGGGCAGGTATATGCTTCTGTGGTTTTTGTCTTAGACATTCTTTTCTTTTAGTTTTCAGAACCTGGGCATTCAGTGTGTGAAGAAGAAGGACGTGACTGAGGCCATCACTTGCAGGCTCCAGACCAATAATAACCCCTTTAACAGTGAGTAGCCATGGTAACAGATGAGTGTACGGCACAAAGCACTTTTTGTGATGTTGCCCTTTCGGCAGTAAGGGGCGCTGCATGGGGAAACTCTCCAAAGATCCCACTCAAATGCAAAGACAAAGAGTTTGCTGAAATATCAGTGAAATGTAAAAAGGGACCAATATTTCTAAAGTGTGGCATTACACTGGTAAAGTGCTTTTGCCACTGTACAATTTTATCAGACGTGTGATCTTGAAATGTCGTATCATAGACCGTAACCACAATAATCAACAGAAGTGTGATTGGTTGCTGCCCCCTGCTACTGATACTTCACTACAGACAGCCTGCATGTGACAGGAAGCCGTGCTCTGCCCGACCCATGCCTCACCCTTCCTTCTCTCTGCTCTCTCTTGGCTGCAGTTCCAGACGCGAAGGTGTGGGAGGAGGAGTTTGACCTGAATTCAGTGCGGCTTTGCTTCCAGGCCTCTATCACTCTTTCTACAGGGGAGCTGTTTCCTCTGGAGCCTGTGGTGTCGCAGCCCATTTACGACAACAGTGAGTGGGCAGCACACGCATCCACACATATATTATGTGTGTATACGTTGAATTGATTGGATTGAATCCCACAGATTTTCAATTCCATTTGACAGTAAAGTACATTTGATTTGATTTGTCGGCCACAGCCCAAATTCCTCTGAATCCATTTGGTGTCTGTTGGTTTGTTTATGTTCCTAATGGTTTGTTGTGTGTTGCAGGAGCCCCAAACACAGCTGAGCTGAAGATCTGCAGAATCAACCGCAACTCTGGAAGCTGCAACGGAGAGGACGAAATCTTTCTGCTGTGTGACAAAGTGCAAAAAGGTACAACAAGTCTGCGCCGGACAAGAGTTTCAGACTTCGTCCTGTCACATGGTTAATAAAGAATTTCAGTGCAGACAGGATTTTTACAAGATAAAATAAAACCACCACAACCACCACAAGCATCCGGCTTGAACATCCACTCCTTGGTCAAATGATAAATGTGTGTAATTGCATGTAGAGCGAAGGGAGTGAGTTGGGTCACAGGAGACTGAGAGCTGCTCACTCGTGATTAGATCTCTCAGGATGGATGTTAACACCAGGGCTTGAGAGTACGAGTTGGCTGAGGAACCAAATAAGACAAGAAGACCAATGTTGAACTTCAGTCAGCGTGAAGCTGTGTTTTCAGGTTGGGTTTCGTCAGTCACTGAATCATTGTGAAAGGTAAAATGCAAAGCAGCCTCTGGAAGGAAAAGCTTTCTTCCTGTATTCAGACACCTACTTCTCATTTCGTATTTACTAACAAATCACTAGTGTGTCTCTACCAGTCACAAGAAACTCTCTAGTGACTCACTGGATTTCACCACATCTCGGCCTGTCCATTCACAAAAAGTGAAAACAGCTTTGTTCTCTGTTAAAGCTGATGCAGATGGGTGAACTCAGTTTTATCTTATAATTAAGATGTTTGGTTGATGAGGAGGATTAATTAGGATTGTGTTGTTCTATTCGTCTCGTCTTAATGTTTTTTAATAGTTTTAAATTTCTCCTTATAGAGGACATCGAGGTGCGTTTCTTCCAGGACTCTTGGGAAGGAAAGGGCACTTTCTCCCAAGCCGACGTCCACAGGCAGGTGGCCATCGTGTTCCGCACGCCTGCCTATCGCGACACTAATCTCACCAAGCCCGTCACGGTGAAGATGCAGCTCCGCCGGCCCTCTGATCGCGAGGTCAGCGAGCCGATGGACTTTCATTACCTGCCATGCGACCCAGGTAAGAAGCAGCGTTGCTCATGCCGTGTGACACCTCGAGGTTGAACTCTCTGTGTCTTAAACTGCTTTTTTTTTCCCTTGTAGATGAATACAGGCTGAGTGAAAAGAGGAAGCGCACAGGAGACATGTTCCAGAGCCTGAAGCTGGGACCCATGTTGTCTACTGGTATGTTGTCTTGTCAAAAATCAACAAGGATCACATTTTCAGGAGATAGTTTGACTGGCTCTTCAAAAACAATGGCTCACGCGCGCACATGCGTGCATATGTGTATCGCAGTGTTATATAATCACGTCTTTCCAAATTTCAGTGTCTATTTCTCAAGATAGACGGAACATAAGCACAGCACGGAGAACAGTCACAGCCAAGCCTCCGCCTATGAACGCACCAGCTGGTGAGTCTGTTGAGTTTGCTCACATATGCTCAAATTAATTTATTTATCAAGGAAATATGTCAGGTTGAATGTGTGTAGGAAGAAAACAAGTTCCAGTGTGCAATATTTAGAGGAAAGGGGATAAACTGGCAGAAATAAAATGTAAAATAATCCTTGTGATGTTTTGTCAAAGTTGTTCTTTTTACCCTTGTAATTTAAATGTTATGTAAATAGAAATCAAATAAATAATTTCTGTTTACATCTGGGGAGTCAACAGAGGCCATCATGTTTTTGTTGATGATTTGGAACTAAAATCCTTTGTCTGCTGTGTGTATTTAGCAGCTACGGTGCTCCCTGGTGCCAGTGCAGGGAAATCTCAGCCCTCCTACTCATTCAATCAGCCCGGTCGGCTCTTCTCAGTCCAGCCCAAGGTAGAGGCCTCCCCCTCCATCTCTGCTGTGACTACCAGCCAAACATGGAAGATCATGGAGAGCCTGAGCCTGGGCAACCAGCCCAAAGCCACGCCGGTGGCCAACTTCTCGATGAGCCAGCCACCACCATCATCCTCCTCCTCCTCCTCCACCTCTACTACCACCTCTGCTGCCAACCCAGACTACTCAACCGTAAACCTGTCTGATCTGCATGAATTCTTCCCCAACATTTCCTCCGCCATGGCCCAGGAGCCTTCCGCTTCCCTGGGCAGCACACCGTCCTCGCAGGCCAGCAGCACCTTCAGCCTCCAGAGTTCTCATTTCCGTGTGGACGCACCACTGGATGATGACATGCCAGAGTTCCCCAGCTTTTCCGAGGCTCAGGCCCAAGGCACCCTGGACAGCCTAAACATGGACGACTTTGTGGACCTTCTGAACCCCCGCCTCATGAGCGAGGTTGGAAATTGCAGCTCAATGTTGGCTCAGGCTTCATGCCAACAGGCTCCCTCTTCCAGCTCCAACACCGTTTCCCAGAACTCTTCTGATTCCAGCAGCACCCCAGGAAGCACTTGGATGAATTACCCCAACAGCATCGTCACCTTGCTCCAGAACGAGGGCTCGGTTGGCGCACCCAACAACATCCACCATCAAGCCCCTGTACTGGATGAGTTTGATGAGCTGATGTCTGCCGACGAGGATCGTCTTATTTCCATTCTCAACAACGAAAGCCATGTTGGGTTTGTGTCCGGACACCACACTTAAAGCTTGTCCACGTTTTGAATTTTAACAGACACGTTCAGAATGACCACGTGTTGCTGCCCATTTGACCTTCAGAGCTAGAAGTCCTTTGCTGTTACTGGAAACAAAAAGGAAACAAAGTGGATATGAAGGGCTGGCGCAGACAGAATGTAGCAAACTGCTCACTGTGGATGTGCTTATTGAAATCACAGAACAGACTGTAGATGGTGTTCAATGAGCCTGTTTTATATAATGACATATAAAGATCACAGGACACAGCATAATCAGATTTGATAGCCGTTATCAAGCCGATGTTAAGCATCAATCATCAACTGTTTTTCTGCCTGTGTCCATGTGACGGTGGAAGATCTGCTCATGAGACAATCAGATGCTGTAGGCGTCTGTTCAAATGTTCATAAGATATTTTCTGTGAAACGTGTTAAGCATGTTTTTTTTTTTTTTTTTTTTGCCGTTCCTGTATCAACCCCGGTGGCTGTGGTCAGTGTACATGTGTCGATCGCTGTCTTTAACTGAAATGTGTTTAGTCTGCCTTTTCTTAAACACAGCAGCCGGTGTGTCTCATTCAGACTTTAATCAAGTCTATGCAAATTTTAATTGAACTTTTAATCGTCTCCATGTGTTGGTCTTTTCACTTTGAATTTTTTTTTCTGCAGGTCAGCAGCAACTGTAACACCACTGTCTCTATACAGGTGCCTTTTACAGGGCAAATGAAGGCATATGTAAGTAATTATCCAAGAAAAGGAATATTAATGAGCTCTCATCCAGAGCTCGGCTTCCTGTGAATATGATCATTTCACACCCACAGTTCCACTCGCTTTACTCTACAGTTAAATTTGCTTTATTGAGACGGCATTAGGCAGCTTTATACTACTTTGATGTAAGCTGGATTGTACCATGAAGTTTTTTGCTGTCATAAGTGAGTAATTTTGTCCAGATCATGAAACATTTTACATGACAATAAAAACAGCACATACATGTGGTTTTTCAAAAGTATTTTTTATTTGGCAACTCTCAAACTCAAGTGAATGAGATGTATATTGTCAAAAAGAAATCATCAAATGCAGTTCATAAGGGTACAAACCAAGAACTTCTGAACAGAACCTTAAGAATACAAATATTCTTACTTATGAATACAAGATCTTCAATACAAAATAACATGACTGTATTTCAGGTCACTTAGAATGTATCACAGCATGATAAGACAAAACTTAAGTGATTTAGTGCCTTTTAGGCAAAAAGGAAGAACTTGACATTTATAGCCATTTTTCAGCCCATCTGATGGGATCTTAAAGCGCCTCTTCATTTACCCATCCTGCAAAACTAACCCTCTCATTCCAAACTGCTTATGTTACTTCGAGATTGGTGACCTTGTTGATGATGTGGGAGCGCCTCGGTACGCACTCCAGGTCAAATTTGCTCTCGTAAATGGTTGGGCAGAGCTTCCAGCGGTTGCTGCGGTATATTCCCAGGTGTGTGTACACGTCTGGCTTGTAGGACAGAGGGCATTTGACCCCCGTGGCACGGATGGCAGAGTCCAGTCTGATAACCTCGCTCTCATCAGTGAAGTTTTGGTTATAGGCACATATGACCTGCTTGCCATCTGCCTTGGGATCGAAGGGAGTGACTTTAGCCTGGGAGATCTTGCCATCCAGGACTGCTCTGGCCACACACTCCCAGGCATGGTCCATCTTAAAACCAGCGTCCAAGTGCATCAGCCACTTGCCCGAGAGCACCCCGTGGTTCAGGGCCAGCTCCTTCACTGTCTGGAAGGAGACAGGGCGGCCACTGGCCAACAGTTTCTCCCAGCTCTCCTGGAGACCCGCCACATCACCACCACCAGGACAGTAGTTCGGGCCCTTCACGGCGATCCAGCCCACTGGGCGGACCCCACCTTCCTCGCTGCCGAATCTCTGCACTTGCGAGGGCCTGTTGCTCTCCAGCCAGCCATCGAACTCGGACCTGGGGGTTCTCCTGGAGTCGAACACAATCCAGGGGTCCATGTCTGCAGCCATGGCCTCAGCGGCGTAGGTCTCCGAGGCAAAGGTGGCCTCCACCTCGCCTTCAACCGGGACCTCTTCCTCCTCCATGACGCCGTCAGTGCGAGAAGCTGGTCCTGTGGGGATGGTGGAGTCGTGTGTTACACATTGACGCACATCCACAGCCTCTGTTTTGGTCCAAACCCAAACACAAGGGGGCAGCTGCTGAGGCTAGTAAACAGTGCTGCTAACTAGCATGCTACATTAGCGACACTTGTTCCACGCCTGACATTTGCCCACGCTAGACTCACTTCCGTATTAAAATGACTCATTAACCATTTCGTGCGAGTGCACCCTCCACAGCGGATACGCAGTAGCACCATGTAGAAATAAAAATGTTTTAGCTGTCTAGTCTCAATGTTGCTAGCAAGCTGGTTATCCGATTTAGCGTCGTCCGTTCTCGTCTTCTTGGATGACAATGATCGACTGCTCCAACTAACATCACCAAGATTCACTCAGATTTACTTTGGGACAATTGAAATTAAGCTGCATTCATACTTGAAATGTGGTCGTATTAAATCTGGACCCACCAGCAGAAGTTTGTCGTCCAGTGTTGTTCTTCCGCACACGCGCAGCGCAGATGCTACTCCCCTCTGGATCAGATGGATCCGACAAAGTCCAATTTAATACCAGCTCATGCACCTTTGACACACACTGGGTCGCAACTTCACGTGACTATCGAGGCTGAATTATTGTTGCTGTGGTTGTTTATTTGATTGGTGGCTGGCATCCTGTTATCGGGGCTGAATTTTCACTGAAATCGGTTTAATTTACCAATGTAAGCACATAAAGGATAGAAGGATAAAAGGATGTCGTTTTACGATTTTGTGGATTCATCGTCCATTGGTTCGATGTTATTGACCAGACTGTGTAGAAATCAAATGTCTCACGTTGTTTATCACGATCAACAACTCTCTACTTCAGAGTTCTCGTGTCGTCCAACTCGGCGGCGCTGGGACCCCGCGGAGCCGAGCTGACGCGCCAGGCAGGAGGCGACGAGTGACGACGACGTGCTAACGTGTTAGCCGGCTAGCCACCGCTATCTGGTGTGTGTGTGTATGTGTGTGTGTGCACGGTGGAGGCGATTTACATATGATATAGAGTAAAAATCCAGAATATAGTGCGTTTTATTTTAGGTCGTCCCTCCTCGCGATTTAACTATGCCCAGCAAAAAGAAGAAATACAACGCCAGATTCCCCCCGGTAAGTTTGAACTTCGCCCGACCGGCGTAAAGATCTGCTAGCTTTAGCAAACTGGCGTGAATAATGCTACGTTCTCCTCTAGCTAGCTAGCCTGGGAGGATTTGGCCTGTGTTCTTGCCTGTAGAGCTGAAATAAAGTCAGCCAGTAAACACAAGAGCTTTACTGCTGGAATGTAAATAGTGCTAATGAGACGTTACATTTCATGAAAGGCCGTTTTTGGTTTGATTTGCTCTCCAGTGTTTACTGTGGTTCATTAGAGGGCTGCTACGTTAACTAGCCACCGACCCCACCAATTATGTTAGTTTGTTTTTTAGCATGGCACGCTAAATGTAACCAGACGGGATAAATCAGTTGTTTTCAGCTGCACAACTGAGCAAACTTGGGAGATACCCACATGACACATGCGAGAGTAGATGTGATCAACAAGAAGGGAGTGAATGTTGTAAACGTGCAGGCTGTTGGAAACACCATTAATGATCTAAGTTCCAACTTGTGTTGTACTGTATCTTGCCAACTTTAATCCAATGGATCTGGCGTATGAGTTGCTTGCTGTCTGTTTTAAATACAATGATAAAGCTTTGTTTTCATAGTGTTCCATCGCATTAACTCAACAGTCAACCCTTTTCTGTCATTACAGGCGAGGATTAAGAAGATAATGCAGACAGACGAAGAAATAGGAAAGGTGGCTGCAGCAGTCCCTGTTATAATTTGTATCCTTTCTGCCAAATATTTCCACAGCTCCATGGTTTCAACCATCTGTGATCATCCTTATGAGTGGTTGAATGCTGAATTAGGTCATTTCATTCATTCCAGGGACCCCAAACCTATTATTTGACATGAAGCTGAAATATTTCAATTCATGTTTCATCAACAATATTCATTATCAGCCTCAGTGCAAGCCAGGCCATGTAAGGTAAATGCATTTATTGCAACAATGGACACATCCGCTGTATCACACCTTCCTTAACGAAGACGTCAGCGAGAGCCCTCGAGCTCTTTTTGGAATCGTTGCTTACAAAGGCCTGTCAAGTCACCCAGTCTCGGAATGCAAAGACGATGACAACATCACATCTGTAAGTTCCTGTTCCTGTTTCTCTGGTTGTGTCTTTTCTTGTGCTGGATCTTGCTCTGGATTTCTATGACATCCTCTGCACCTTTCTTTCTTTCTTACACACCTAATATGTCACTTTGTTGGACAATGAAGGGACATTGTGTTAAATTTGCATGCACCTGAAAGGTCCTATGTCTTTATTTTATTTAGCAGGCATTTCTAGGTGTCATATTCCACACATAATACATATCTGCAATGTGATTAGGGATCAACTCATATTTTTTTATCAGAAAAATTGTCTCAGAATGCTCCAATAATTGCTTTCCTCCTGCTTATTTAGGAATTAAAGTATAACACGGGTCAAATTCAATTGAAGCGGCATCTTAAACCAGTCAGGTATTTAGCTAAACACTGGAGCAGTATCCCCAATGTTATTACTAGATTTAGCTGAGTAGAAACATAAACGAGGCAGCAACAACTCTAGACCACTTGGTGGCAATCATGCACCTCTAAGTGGGACTGTCTACTGCAAATAAACACAAGATAAGAAGCAGCAGCAGCAGCAGAGAGTGAGGGTGCAATCACACATACACATGAATGCAGCAGTAATTCAATTCCCATCTGTAAGCATGGGTGAAATTATATTTGCTTCTTGTGGCAAATAAAATCTGCAGGAGGGCTTCATGTGGAGTTTAACTTTGGAGAACTTTGATCCATAATATCCACATGCATATGTGTGACCGTTCCCAGAAGCAGCAATACTGTCACTGCGCTCCCGAGTGACTAAAAATATTTTATTTGTCATAACAACCATTAAACCATGTCAGCGTTAAATCTGAAATGCTGCAGGATCTTTTGTCGTTATCTCTGAGACAAAGTGTGACACATCATGTGCTGCACTGTTCCCAGTGCCTCTGCTGACACTTGGGCACCTTCACGTCGCCTCTCAGAAAATTTATGGTAATGAGTAAGATGGTCTTACTCCTTCATGATGTTGGAATGAATATTTAATTCTGTTTTACCTCCCGTTCAATTCTGATGCTAGGCTGACATTTGGCCCTCTAGATGTGTTTTAACTGTACAGCAAGGTGAGGTCTGACTGAGCAGGGTGTGTTTGTGTCGTTCACAGAAAACAGTGCATTGAACTGGAGCAACAGTTTGATTTCCTGAAAGACCTGGTGGCGACGGTGCCAGACATGCAGGGTGAGGGGGAAGAGAACCACACCGAGGGGGGAGGAGAAAAAGTTTCCCGCAGGTATCTCTCTCTCTCACACACACACAAACACACTAACACTCACCTTTATTGGCTATCAGTAGGCACTGAGGCCTCTCGATTGCTTGGGGTTTTCTCTGGAAAGGCTGTATGTGCTTCACGACAGAAGCAAAAAGGAAACAAATGTTTAAACTTCTTTTGGTGAGCCGACGCCGATATCGATGTCCTGCTGCACGCCCTCCCCCTCACCTAAATGCCCCAAGGAGTTCGGTGTTGTTGTGAACCTGTCTGGGCAGAGGATCTCCTGCTGCGTTGTGATTTGTAAAAGGCAGCCTCCTCAGAAAGTCAGAACCAAACTCTACGGATGTCCTCCAGAGGTCATGTCGGAAAACGTCTTAACTGTGCTGGATTTCAACGCAAATCAACCCTAACCTTAAAAATATCTTCACCTTGAAATGTAATCGTTTAGGAAATGATGACCAAGTAGTGGTTCAGAAGCAGGAGAGAGCCACAAGCATTCTACCTCCTCATGAAACAGCTTCCCCTATAAAAATGAAATTGTGTGAATCGTCTTTGCACTCTTACGTTATTACTTTTCCCTAGTTTGTTTTCTTACGCAAGATTAACAACAGCAAGAGAAGAAAAGAAAGGGCACATTTATTCATCTCCACAGAGGGAGAACTAATTACGGAGGATTGCAGAACAAGAGGGAGCAGTATTGACTGTCAAATCAAAGGCCGTCATTGCCCGTAAATTGAAGCAGAGTCTGGCAGAGAATCACACACAAAATAAATGAGCGAGAAGTCTTCTTTTCACTAAACAGTGTGGCCATTACATTCAGATTAATTCAAAGTGGTTGCAAACTGCTAATATTGAGACGTTTTGCCTGTGCTTTGAGGATGAGGCCTGTGGAGTCACGGTATCTTTTGAATATAAATGGCTCAAAAGAATTTTTCCATCAGCAGTGTTGGTCACAGTATTCTCTCCTTTGAAATTATCTTCAGTGATTTCAATGTTTCATGTTGGTATTAACCGTCCTGCAGATTTATGCTGCAAATTGACTTTCTAATTTAGTTTCATGAGCTGTTAAAGCATGCTAATATTTAATATTTAAAATGTAATAAGTGCAGTATTGTTTCGCACTGAACAGAAGAGTTGACCATTGATGAATGAATGACACTGTTTTTTACGGAGAATATGTGCGATAACTTGTTTTGCATTGATCTTTGAGTGATCATAATAGAATTTTGTAGCACCTGTCAACTCTTAAAAAGGTTATTACGTTCATGTGTCAGTATATAACATATATACATCAAATTACTCCCAAATCCCAGGGGTCGAAAGCCAGGAGCTGGACGCAAGAACGGAGGGGTCGGCTCCAAAGGCAAGGACAAGAAGTTGTCTGGCACCGAGTCAGAGCAAGAGGTGGGAGCCGGGTCTGCATGCCAACACCACCTGCCAGAGGTCAATAACTATCTGCAGTCTGAAAGATTTGTTGAGAGGTGGCTCATTGTTGTGTTCCCCACGATCGATGCAGGATGACTCTGAAGACAGCGAGACCGAGGGGGACGAGGAGGACGGCTCTCAGTCCAGCACAAATCTACAGGCTGCAGCCAGGTTCCTCAGGTAGGGTAACTCTATAAATTTTAATTAGTGATGGTGGACACAACAATGTCTGACGGCGGACGATTGTGTTTCTTGATGTGCACGTCCCTGATCTCTCACACGTCTGGCCGTGCCCCCGCAGCACCAGTGCGCCCCCCCAGTACACACACATGGGCAGCATGGCACCAGCACAGCCCCAGGGCACCATGGCCTTCGCCCCGCACCCCTCCATGATGAGCGCCGTTCTGCCGCCGCCTGCCCCCGCGCCGCACAAAAACGAGGATGACGACGACGAAGACTATGACTCTTAGCTCCGTTGTCCCACCTCCTCCACCAATCATTCTCACACACACACAAACACACTTTCAGCTTTATTTTCAATCTCTTGAGTTGTTGTTGCGGCGGATGCTCTAAACAGAGGAGGGAAAGACTCTTCACAACAGCCTGCTGGCAGAAAACCCCTCGACAGCCGGCTGAAGGAGACTCCGCCACAGGAAACAAACTGGTTGTATAATGTGTTTTAATTTTCTTTTTTCTTTTTCTTTTTTTAAAGGGTTTTATTTTATTGTAGACGAGAGTTCAACAAAGATGTTTTTTAACAAGTCAGTCTTTCTATTTTGACTATTAAAAATGGCAGTCATAGCTGTTTTCCCCCATAAGCCCCTGGCAGACAGGATAGGTGTTGTTTGTGTTGCCTCGTAGCTTTTTCTTTTGGCACTTTCCTTTCCTTACTCCTGTGTAATAGACTTAATGAAGGGAACGTTATCAGGCGTCATGCAAACCCTCAGGTTAGCTTCAAGGAAAATAAATCAGAAATTGGTTTCGATTGCTCATGCAAAGGAAATTAATCAAGAAGAATTCAGGACAAGAGCTTGTACAGATTGTAGAAGGTGACCAGAAATGGAGCTCATAGTTATTGTATTAGCGGTTGGCTATGAATAATTACTCTTCGTGCTTTTCCTCCTCTTGTCAGTGATCAGACTGTAACACGCAGCAAGGACGCAGGTGTATTTTTATAGTTTAGCAATTTGCAGCTTTTTTTGATTTAGTTTCTATTTTTAAATCATGTTTTTTATCGAGAGGACTGTAAACCATCATGACCACAGCTCTGGAGACGACCATATCAGCAGGTTAAAGATTTACATTGTTGTTTTTGATGCTTTCAGGCATTTTGAGCTCCTGTATTGTTTTATGCGACCATTAAATTCCCTCTGAATCGCCCATCAGAAGATTAAAGAATAATGACTTTGTTTTTAAAGTTGTTCACCCCCTCCCCCCTCTTCATTTCTCCTCTGGCCACCCCTCCAGTCAGTTTCTCCTTTATCTTAGATTGTTTTAGATGTAAACCAGAAACGGGGCTCCCATTTATATGTCGGTCTCAATATAAAATGTTTCCAAATAGACATGGACACTGTATTGTAAACTTTTAACATTCTTTTTATTTTGTATGGGTGAAATAAAGTTCATATTTCAATTAAAAAAAGAACAGGTTGTTGTGTTTTCCATTTCGAGGAGATGATTAGCCTGAATTGCTTCCTTGACAGCGTTCACCTTCAGACGCAGCTTTTTGTTCAGCAGGTGGAGGAGCAGACCGTGGCTTCTGCTCGTTCTCCTGACTCAGTGCCATAGTTTCTTCACTCCTTTTTTTTTTTTTTTTTTTAACTTTGTGTGTTGCAATATTGAAAAGTTTCCCTGTGAACGTTTGTGACTCATGCAACCTGAAAGACAAGAGCTGTCCTGCTGGCATTTGAAGCACAAGACACTACAGGTTTGTGAAAAGGTAACTGTCACCATCACAGGCGTGTGTGTGTGTAAGCCTGCTACACTTGTCCTTGAAACTGATTGTATGCCCAGCCTCCTGTGGCCTCTCATTATTTTTTTTATTTTTGCAGTGTAAATGTAGCTGCCCCTTCCACCCCCACCCAACTGACAAAGCAACACAGAGACATGGCCGCATAAACAACTGCATCCTTCCTGCACAAGCGTTGACTCAGCGGACTGTGAGGAGGGTGGAGTTTGATGTGGTTGTGTGTGTGTGTATGGGGGAGTGGGTCTTAGGTGGTTGACTTTAGGAGGTCGGTGTCCAAACAAGGGGCAGCCATGGAGCAGGGGAGGGAAGTAGAGCCATCAAAGGGCCGGCAGGAGGAAGCACACTGTTTCCACACAGCAGCCGGCGGGGCCAGAGGTGGCCCTGTGATTCCTAGCCCCTCCCTCCGGTGAAGCCACTGAGTCACTCTGCAGTGCTCTGTTACTTTTGAAAACATGGGAAAATGTGGCAAAAAGAGGAATTCCCCGACCTTTGGGAGAATAAAATCCTTTCACATGTGCAGCCACTCGAAAAGCACGTGTTTAAAATGCACCTTGTGTTTCAGTCTGTGGCCTTGATCACAGGGAACAGTGGGAACCAGCCCACTAACTCTGATCTCTACTGTTTTTTTTTATTTTTTTTATTTCCAGTTCTGTGACCTGCTCTGGTTGCTGGTGGAATGAGGGGGCAGTGAAGACAGGGCTAACTTGGTTTCAATTTAAACACAGGGCTGAGAGGCACAGAGCACAAAGCAGATATGAACTGCTGAGAACTGAGATAACAATCAGAGATCGTTTGCCCAAGTAGGAGGATTTTCCACTACATGTAAAACAATGAAAGTACTATCTACAAGATGCAGTCTAAATATCAAAGTGTTACAGGGCCGGATCTGTGAGTGTCCTAAACAGAGGGACCAATTCTATGTCCAACATCCACAATTCCGCCTGAAATCGTGTCTGATTTGTCTGAATTGTGAAATTTAGAGCTGCACAGAAATTGTTGTTTGAAGACTGAAGTGCAGTTGAAGTAGATGAATACACACATGAGTTATTTTCTTGTTTGCGTCCCTTTGCTGGAAACCTTTGGATTGCTGTGTTGTGTAACCTCTAACTAGCTGTCAAACTGTGATAAGATGTGATATTACTGTCCGTGCGTCATGTTTATGATTGGACACTGGGTGGCTCTTGAAATCAATTGTTTTATGAATTTGTAGAACCTTTTATACACATTTACATTTGATCCTAGTCTGCTGCGTTTTTGACTATTAAATTGTAGGGTTGTACATTTTTTATTATACTTTGCTCAAATAATTTGCAACAGGAGGGTGAAAGCGAGAGTAAGAGTACTCTCTTTGGACTTAAACTATATTTCACTTTGTCTAATGTAGAATCTTACAGCGGTGAATCTAAACCTACTCCAGCGAGATTTCAGTGAAGACTCCTCCAGCTCAGTTGGGTAAGTTGCCCCCATCAAACCGCATAAAAAACGTGAAACCAGCCACATGCTGAGGTCTTTTAAATGTGTTGCTTTAAGAGAGGCTTCAAACTCCCTATTCTTGTTCAAAGTGACAGCAGACAAAAGGAAATCTTCAACAAATTTCTCCTCAAAGAAACCAACAGCAGCACTTTGTCCTCTGCTCTGCGGCTATGGGGGGAATTTTAATGAACTCATGTCCTTGAAAATGTAGTCTCACTAAATTGTAATACTTCAACTGGTTCCACAGGAAAACAATATGACTATAATATAATACTGTTTTATTGCAGCAGCAGATGAATTCAAATTACAAATCAGACTCTAAAGCACAAGAGAACACATAGAATGTATTTAAAATAACCTTACGCACGTTCATATACACAGTATACTTTAATGCGAGTGTGTGACGTGACATTACAGTTACATGTTGTCATTGTCAACTGTACATACAATCCGCGGCTTCTTCTTGGAAATTAATTTTGTTTCATAGACATGATGGACTTTGAGGGACCTGCTATCATCAATTTAGGTCATCCATGCACAACAAGAGCTTCTTGGGGGAATTTCAAAATAAGGGCCCGGTGAAAACATACATTTATTTCCAAAATAACAGACAGTTGCATAAAAACGATTGTCCCGCTCAGCTCCACACAACGACAGCCTCTAATAAATGCACACGTGGAAAAGAAAATTCAACTCTTAATTAATACACTGTAATTAACATCTAAATAAATTTGTAATTTTACTTCAGGCTATTTTTGTGCAAGAGCATTTTGAGTATTATTTTAAGTGCATCATATTGAATGTGTCTGCTGTGTTTCACGTCCTTCAGGTAAAATAGGAGAGTGTGTGATAGTAAATGTATTTTTCCAAAAAAGCGAGTACTGTGAGACCAGCAGAATACGCTCTTCTTTTATGTTATAGCTCGAGTCTATTCATTTTTATATATATTTTTAATATTCCTGACATTTATACACTGTATGTTAATTATTTCTTGGTGCTAAAAGTATACCCAGAGAATGTAAATAAAGAGTTTTACATTGATAGCGACAACCGGAAATTGCGCCGCTGAATTGTGTCCGGCTTGCCCCTGGTCTGTCATCTGACTCTTTTCCTGTTGGGACAGAAGAAGTTTAGAAACCCCACCCTCCGCACGGACTGTCAGCGCACACGTACGAGTGGTTCGAGGTCCTGACGAGTGAGCACCAACCGAGGAAGCGGAGCGTGGAGAGAGGCGGTGATGGAGCCGCAGTTCCGGTGAAACACCGACTGGAACACCGGGGCCACCGGGCAGCACCAGGCCACGCGCTCAACTCCAACAAGGAACTAACGGAATCACTTATTTCTTTCCCCTGCGCGCTGCTCCCTGGGAAGCCGAGCAGGTTTGGTTCGCTCTTCCTGTTACTGAACTACTTTTTTTTTAATGTCGCTATAAAGGCGCAGCTTGTGATCATGGATACTCTGGCGCACTGGGATGCGGGATTTCCTGCGGGGGCGCAGAAAAGTTGCGGACAGAAGCGGTTATTGGAGCTTTGGGCTTGATGCGAACTGGCCCTGAAAGTAGTCGTAAAACTCTGGTTGGCCGGACTGAATGCTCCTTTCCTGCTATTCTTCTCTGCTTCTCAGTGCTTCCTGCTTGTGGTGGCCGCTGCACTTAATGGCTAAAAATACATAAAGCTCAAAATGGACAACCCAGCGCTGTGGGAATCTTAATCTGGAGTTGCAGTAATCTAAGGACTTCCCAGCAGACTTTGGGCTACTTTTTTTTTAGTCAAGAGACGCCTGGTCCACAGAATCTCAACTCAACAGGTGGCAGTTTTGACTGAGGGACATATTTTCCCATAGTGATGTGAATCAGAAGCCTCTCAAGTACAGGCCGGTGAATTGATATTGTGCCCAAACCATGTGTTGGAGAAACCACACACCACATCACTCACACACAGAGAAATCCAGAGGCGACAGTGCTCCCGTTACGAGCTTTGATACACTTCAAGAAAACAAGAGCGGTCTCTCGGCTGGTTCTGCTTTTTCAAATGTAGAGCTTTCCATCTCACGTGAAGACGAATGAGAGACACTTGCTGTTCAGTCATCTCCGAATCCTCTCCTGCAGCCCACTTGTCGGTCAAGCGTTTGAAAACATTCCACTGGTCCCTGATGAACCAACAAGAAAGACAGGAAAGGGAGCGAGGTTCAATAAAGTACTCCTTTGTACTTTATTTTCAAACCCTTGGGGTGCAAAATCTGATCCAGTCAAAATATCAGCTTGAGGCTCCATGGAGCCACTGAAGAACATATTCAGCCGTGGCCCCCTGTCAAACTGCAAAAATTTGGAACAATCGCAAAAAGGGAACTTCACCAATCCCGTGTGGACGGCCTTATTTGACTATGAGGCTTCCTGTAAAGATGAGCTCACCTTGCGGAAAGGTGACCAGGTGGAGGTTCTCTCTCTGGACTCTGAGATATCAGGGGACGAGGGCTGGTGGGCCGGAAAGGTCAACAACAAGGTGGGCATCTTCCCATCCAACTATGGCTCCTTCAAGCCCACTGGATTTGGGAAGCTTCCAGGCAGCGGCGTGGTCAGCGAGCTTGTCCCGGCCGCGGTGGGGGAGTTCGAACCTGATGTGCTGGATTTCCGGGAGCTGAGCCTGGAGGAGGTCATCGGCGTCGGGGGTTTCGGGAAGGTGTATCGTGGTACATGGAGAGGCGGGCTGGTGGCCGTGAAGGCAGCTCGCCAGGACCCCGATGAGGACATCAGCGTGACGGCTCAGAACGTGAGGCAGGAGGCCCGTCTGTTCGCCATGCTCACGCACCCGAACATCATCGCCCTGAAAGGTGTCTGCCTGCAGGAGCCCAACCTGTGCCTCATCATGGAGTACGCCTCAGGCGGCCCCCTGAGCCGCGCGCTGGCGGGTCGTCGCATCCCGCCGCATGTCCTGGTCAACTGGGCCGTGCAGATTGCCAGAGGGATGTTGTACCTGCACAGTGAGGCCATTGTCCCCGTCATCCACCGGGATCTCAAGTCCAACAACAGTAAGTCGCTCATGTCTGCCCTGCAAACAAAGCATTGATCAGTTGTGATGAGTCCACTCACTTCTCTGTTTGGAAAATTAAAGCTATAAACATTTACTTGGGCTTTTTGAGGGCAACATGCCCCATGACAGCAATGGAACATAGTGTACTAGTAAATATAAAGCTGGAAGGAATCTCCTGGTGTTTACAAAGTGGTGTTTATAATAAAGACCTTTGAGATTCTCAAAACAGTCAACAAACATCTGTGCTGCAGTAGACTTATTAACTCTTTATTGTGGAAAAAATTGAATCATCTCTCTGTTGTCTCTGCCCTATATTTGTTCCAGTCTGATTTATTGTGCTCTGGGATAATATATCAGCTTTATCCTGAGCGCCAGTTCAAGATCATGACAAAGCAATTGAGACGTGCAGTATGACAGCACATCTTTTTGGACTGAGGCCCAGTCATGTGACGCCCTGGCTGTAAAAGATAGGCCAAGAAAGGCCCGCAAATATGTGTTGTTAAAGGCACAAAATGCCATGCTTCTCTCACAAAGGTCAGGAATTCAAGGAAGCTTTCCATCTCGGCACCATCGCAGCTCACACTTTGGACTTTGATGCTGTTCCGGGGGTAGAAGAAAATGTCTTGCGTCAGTGTTTCGGGCCCTCACAGACACGCAGGCATTGGACCTTGTCATTAAAGCTACACGGGAGGGAGATGCTGATAAAGCTCTCTGGCCTCCCTTTTTGAGGCAGAACAAATGGCTTTCTCAGCCCATCGCTAACCTACACGCTGAGCCACGTTGAGTTGAATGGCAGCATCCGCTCTGTTATTATCATTCTTGTGATGCTGCTCATATAATCCCTGTCAGCTCTGTGTCTGTATCTGTTTTGGTCCCGAGCTTTCTGATCCCTCTCAGCTCTTCCTGTCTGTTGCTGCAAATATGATGGTTGCTACTTTTTTTTTTTTCCACAAATTTACACAGGTAAAAATGTGTAACTGTTTCAATAGTTAAATAAACATTTTGACAATATGGCCTCAGTTGTTAGAATATGATTTAAGTGTGTTTAAAGAATAGGATCAACACAAGTAAACCTCTCTCCATGAGGCATCATCATGTCCATCTCAAAGTGTTTCACAGACCATCAAGCATCCCTCTTCCTATTCCCCCTCAGCATCTGCTCACCCTCTCTTTCACCCCTCGCTTATCTTCGCGCCTGTGTCAGGTTGTTTCCCAGCTAGACCCCCAGCTGGAAAAACCTCTCCTGTAGTGCAAAGCAGAGTTATTGTTCATACAATCTTTGTATATGAGGCAGGTCAGGGCGAACACAATCCCTCACTCTGTGCGCGGGGAGATCCTATCGCTCTTCAGCCTCCTCCAGCCTCTTGTTTTTTATTTTTTTTTATTTTATTTTTTTATTCTTTGTCCCTGGCCTGCCCCTACACGTCTCTGTACGACCATAGCCCTGCTGTGCCACTGAGCAATATCCTGTTATGGCGGTGGAGGGGGTGTGGAGGAGGCGAGCGGGAGCAACAGGGACGGGGACGGGGAGGGGGGGGGCTCATTTTGAGAGAAACCCTGTCAGGGTTTGCAATAATGTCCTGCGTGGCAAGTGAGACGCTGACAGGTTTAATCCACAGGTGCGAGGGCTTTTTAGGGGAAAAATAGAACGTTAAACACAGAAACAGAGCAGGGCAGGGGGGGTCAACAGAACAAAATGTACTAAAGCATTAAACTTCAGATTATGGCATCAGTTCCTCACAAAAGTGGTGCAAGTTCTTCTTTTTAGATGTGCTGGCGAGCGGCCGGCACTCTGCAGTCACACAGGAAGACGTTGTGATAGAGGCACAAACCCTATTTCCAGCTGTAGGATGTGTTCTTTACGGAATGTGCAGGAAATAATTGAGAGGAAATGAGTTTAAAATAGGACAACTCCTTATTATATATGATATGACGATCTTTGCATCATATTATACTCAAGTAAAGTATCATATCAACCTAACAGAAACACTAGTTGAGGATACAGACCACCAGCATACGATTACATTTAAAAAAAAGAGAAGGATTTGAGCGTGAATGCAAAGCTGTTACAGTGATGGATTAAGGCGAATAGTCATTATCCCTCAAGAGCTCGCCAAGAGTTGCAGTTGTAGTTAATGAGCAGCGGAGCGCTTGGGGTTGTTGGGAACATGCTGATGAAACTGGATCAATGAAGAAAGTGCACAGTGCAGAGCTTGGGTTGGAGCCAGGGACCATAACTGGAATTCCAGCAAAGGTAAATAGAAGAGAGGAAAAATAAAGGAGCCTGTGTCTGTCACTATTGTGCCTGTCTGTCTGGGGGTCTTACTCAACTCAGAGGAGTTATGTGTATCTCGTGGTTATTTTAATTGGTTTCAAAAACAAAAATGTTATTTTTAAAGAGACTTTCCACTTAGTTTGAACTTGATCAGAAAGACGTTCATCTAAAGCTTCCTAGTGCTGATAGTAATGGTCACACCGTGGCCACTGGGTCAGAGAACAGCAGGAGTTTGGCGGAATGATCCAACTGAGAAGTGCATCGCTATTTTTTTGTTTTTAGGCTGGATTGCTGGTAGCTCTTCTAAATTTATAATGGCTTGTAAGTGCACAAAGGAGCATCGTTTACTTCGGCACACTGTCAGTTGTCTGCACAAAACCTTCATAGATCCTGAAACATATATAGGCTTCACCGCACACCATAAAACTCTGCACAGGCTTTACTTAGAGCTGGTGGGGAAAGTGCCAAGCTAAGCACTCACTGGGCAGGAACTCACAGTCCCTTTTTTTCCCAGGAAGAAGCCACAGTTAGATCTTGGATCAACATGTCTTTTTTTTCCACGAGCAGACAAACATCTGATACATCCCTCTACCGGCATGTTTTCATTCAGGGCCCCCGGTGCCCCACACTGCAGTGCACTCAAAACATCCCCTGTGTGTGTGTGTGCCTGAGCATACAGGCGGCTGGGTGTGTGTGTGTGATGTTTGCATGTGTGTGGTGAACTGCCCTCCTGTTACCACGACCCTTACACACATACCAATACCCCTCCCCTGTCCAGCAGGAGGAATTGTGGGGGCACTTTTGTTAATTGTGTGCCATTCAGTAAAGGGGATATGGGCATTTATAAACTCAATGTCATGCACGTGTATTTTTTAAGAGAACTGTATGAATGAAATTTATTTGATAAGTCACATAGGAAAGGGTTAAGGTGGTAAATAATGATGAATAATCCCTGTCTCCTCCAGTCTGTAGGATTCTGGATCCCAAATAGCCCCTGACAGCTGCATGTAGAAGCATTGCATTGTGTAAACAGTTCTGTGAAGGGGCGGATGCAGCTTCAAGTTCATCCACCTTTGGGTGAGCGGCAGAGCCTCAGTGGGACTGAGGGTGTGACCAGGCCCGAGGCGGCCGCGAGGACTGACTGTGAGAGAGCTGTCAGTCCGTCTCTTGATAAGCTCCGCATGCTTCCTAATGGGCCAAATGTAGGACTCACTGCCAAGTCAAACTTCAGAGAGGAAACTGAGGCGTCTTAGTAGAAACTCTATTGAAGCCAGCATCACTGTGTATGTCTATAAAAGAAACTTTTGATTCTTATCTACACACTGGCTTAATTATTGAGCCAGTAATGCTTGTCAAACAAGGAGGGGTGACCTGCACTGTGTGGCATTTCAGAATAAAAGCACGCAGAGAAACAGTACGCATGATGTCCCTGCATGGCCTTGTTCACGGTAAAATCTTTGAGCAATAACGCATAGTTGTTACTACAAACATTATCCTTAAATGGATGGTGACACAGTATTTATACAAGAGAGATGACACAATGTCCATGACTCAAATTCCTGATTTGAGTGAAGACACTCCTACTGTGTAATTGGTTTGTCAACATCATGTCACAACATCTGACATTTCTCTACTTCTCATCAGCAAATAGAGTTCACTCAGTTTTTGTGGTTGCTGCGTTTACATGCGTTAGGTATCAGAACTCCTCATGGATATTGATATGTCCTTTAACTGAAAGCTCAGTGGAATAAATCAGTAAATCAATTTTAAGGTTGTATTATTTTATTACAAAACTGGCGATATCAAGACTGAATCATCACTGAAGGCTAAAAAAAACAGTTTGATTAATGGATTAGTTAATTTGAGTCTGGTGCTATTTTGAGGTCAGATCTGCTGTTTGCTGACTATTTTTCTTTCATGATATAAAAGTGTTTGTTAGACTGACCAAGACAAATCCTGTTGCTCTTATCCATTTGAAATGAAACCAGGCATATTTCTATAGTTGCTGTAAGTCACTTAAGGATGAATCCGTTATCCAAATATTTATAGTTTATTATTTTTGATGATTTGAAAGCACTGTAGCTTCTGTCCGCCTCACTGCTTTATCACACTTTGCTCAGATGAGCTGCACATGACGTGAAGCAGGTTTGTTTTTATACATTCCTTGTTTGTTTCTTTACTATGATGCATCGCGTGAACAGCTGGCCCCAGATGTTGAACTGGCTGCCATGTCTGTCAAATTCTGCACAGTAACATCTTTTCTACCACGAAAAAGGAACTGGAGCATGAGAATGAAGAGCACATTCAGCAAATGCTCCACCGACTCAGTTGATCTCAGTGAAGAAATAAACTCTTTAAGAGGAACCTTTGCATCATCTCTGTGTAAAACAATATCCCTTTAGTTTCGTATCAGAACGGTGAATGCATTAACATTCAGTGCTGTTCCAGACCCTTTTATTACCCACTAAGTGTCTGCCTTCAAACTTTTTGAATGACTCAACTAGCTCATCACTTTTTGATCCTCTCCACCGTGAAGAGCAAATTTATGCATGGGCTAAGTGTTTTTGTTCAGCAGGAGGCGTAACCTCAAAAGTCAAACATGGCAGAAGCTGCATCATCATGAAATAACCCATCCATAAACACGGCTGCATCTCCAGCGCTGCTTCTGCTGACGGGCCGATGTAAGGGGTGCCTGGGGCGTCCCGAGAGGAGGGTACGAGAGGGCTCAGCTGCGGAGCTGCTGGCTTACAGTGTGTGTCAGCGGGTGATAAGGTGGAGGGGAGTTCACGAAACGCCAAACTTAATGTATGGCTCAGTCAGCGGCCTGGCTGGACCATACTCTGTTTATTCTGTTTGTGGAGGAGCTGGGCAGATTCCCACGTGGAGAGATGATTATTTATTTATTAAATCAAAGCTTCCAGCCCTTTATGTTTATGATTGTTGTGAGACTGGGTTTTACTTGGAAAATGATTTTGGTCTATTCCTGCAATTTCTGAACATTATAAAATATAGAGACCTCAAAGTATATCGAACATGTGCCCACACAATGACTGCATACCCACGCTTAGTCATTAAAGCTGCACAATGTATATATATATATATATATATATATGTGTGTGTGTGTGGGTGAAGTCCAGGCAGGATGAGTGAGGGGAAGAACAACAGAACTGCCGGGGAGTAGAAGAGGGACAGAGGAAAGGAAAGAAAAGCAGACGCTGAAAGGTCAGAGCGCACAGGAAGTAGAGAGGTTGAAAATCTGCCCTTGTTTTTTTTTTTTTTTTGGCTGTCTAGTCTGCAACTGAATCAGCGCAGCTAATTTTCTTTTGTACCTGCTTGAGCCATAATATTTACCACCCAGCCAGTCATCAGCCCTGCCCACTGCTGCTTCCCTGTGGGGGTCAACACAGGAAGGACCCCACCTGTTGGCCTTTGTTAAGGAAATAGAAATAATGAAGGTTAATTTTCAACATGTGAAAACTGGAGGCTTGTTAATGAGTGACTGTTTTCCGGACCCCTCAGCCTTCATACCTGGCACTGGAAATCATTTGTAACCCCCTCTGACTGGGTTAATGCTCAGAAACAGAATATTCTCCTGGGGGTTGTTTTTTGTAAATGTGCTGGTGAAAAACAGCCTTGTCTTGGTCATGTTATTTTTTTTTTAATTCTTGGATCCTAAAAAGTTGTAATGATTTTACACTAATTCATAATGTTTTCTGTACTGATTTGAAAGTGCTCGTGAAGATGATCACTCAAGCTGTATTTCTTTATGGTTTAATTGACCCAAGGGATGAAATTAGTCACCAGCGATGGTATCAGCCTGGAAAGAGGAGACCTGACGACGATCAGTGTTTCTCGCCTGCACAGGCTGTCTCACGGTAAATGAGCCACGCCACGCAAAAGTGAAACAATAAACTACTATGTCAGGTTTAACTAATGTCGGCGTGTTGTCGTGTAGTGGCACATTAAACATGTACTTGAACCTGAATCGAAACTTGAGCAAGAGAGAGAGAGAGAGAGAGAGAGAGATAGGCTGCCTCCGACTGATTGCAGAGACTTCTATTCTTAGTAACCAGTCAGTGGCGGCGTGGTTTGTAGTGAGTTTTATTATTATTATTATAGTTGTGTGCCTCAGAGCTAAGACGAAACTCCAGCGGAATGAGTGCTGGTTTCACCATGAGTTGACATCTGCTGCACTATGATTATGCCCTATCTCTCTCTCTCTCTCTCTCTCACTCGCTGCCTGGTCAGAGGTTGCCAGACTGTCTGTCAGCCTATGGCCTCGTCCCTCAGGGGACAAAGCTCCCGTTCTTCCTGGGGAAAGCCCCCACCCTGCTGGAATTCTCCCAGCGCCTACGGGTGCAGGGCAGGGAAGGGGGGGGGGATGTAGAAAGAGCATAGAGGAGATTGAGGTTGAACTGATCTGGCTATTAAAAAAAGTTCATGCAAATTCTTTTTGACTTGGACCGATATTGAGCATGAATTCTCCAAATTCTTGAAAACTTTGGAGTGATGGTAAATTCTCAGTTTTTCTTATCTTATCTTATCTGCCACTGAAAGCCGTTAACAGAGCAGTTCACATCCCCTATTCATACACACAGTGCTAGGACAACTGCCGAGGGCTGCTCCAGGGTTCCTTGCCCTGCAATCTGAGCACCGGACTGCCCGTTCAGAGGCCTCTAATATCAATATGGGCCGCATTTGCTTTCAAAATTCTCCATCTGTGTGACCCTTCCAGAGAGTGGGCCGCGAGGACTGATGGATTAAAAAATGCGATGAGAGACGGAGATGTAGCTCCTGCGCTGACTTATTCAGAGAGCGTAATAAAGCGAGGTGCAGAGTGAAGAGGCCGAGAGCGTCCCGGTGCAGCTGAAGTCGGCATGTGGCGTGTCGTCGTGACGGGGCCGGGGGGTTAGACAGAGACCTGCAGCTGAAAGGTTACTGCCTCTATCGCTGTTTGTTCAGAATTAGACACGTGTCCTTGAGCAGGATGTCGAACCTTTCCAAAGTTCTGTTCTCTCTGAATGTCAGACGCTGCAGATGTTTGTTACTGTTGCTTCTGCTCTAGTACGACACACGCTCAGTTCACAGTGATGACGGTGGCATATTTACAACGCGAAATCTTTGGAGCAGCCGGTCCTTGTTTTCAGGCAGCTGCGTGACTTCCATCACATGTGGCTTGAATAGAATTTTGCCTTGTGCCTGTATCCAGCATCTCTGAGTTTTTAATGTTTTCTTATTTTAAACCACAAATATTGAAGGACTGTCATTTGATAGCGGCATACACAGTTTTTCAGTTTCTTCAACAATGTGAGATAAGGCGTATTTAAACATTTTCACCACTTCTCTAGTGAATAATTCATGGATGTGAATGAAAAAAAATTCTTTGGCTGAACTCATTTCTATGAGCGTGTGAAATTGTTTTGCAGCTTGATTGAATTTAAGGGAACTGCTGAGCCTTGGTAGCAGTATGCGCCCGACTGAGTACCATTCTTGTTTTTGACTCCATCACCTAGCCCCAGGGAAAATGTAATATTAGCCTTTTACTTCATTCGAGCTGAGCCCGCCTCGTCGCCTGGCTGTATTGACTTTCAACATAAAAGAGTAGCGGCTTTCACGATGTGTGTTTGGCTAGCTCTGAAGAGCAGAACAGAGGTGTTAGGCTAAACTCACCATGAATGGCTTCCACACATTGCAAAAATTTGTCCTCTGGCGGCTGCAACTTCCTTGAAATACGAGGTCACTACATAGGCAATGATGTCACAACAAATTCCCTGAAACTGTTTGTTTTTTTCAAGTGGTTGAGCTGATTTGCCCATTAAGCCCTGGATTTATTAAACTATGATGAAGTCTGTTGTCATAAAGCACTGGTAATGACATTCGAGGAGCGTGGGAAATGTAAATAATCTCAATTTGACCAGGTTGGTTCTACTTTATCAGCCCTGGAATGTCTTGTGCAGTGATTCCTGATACTGGGATCCTCGCTAAGGTAACTGTTCCAGGGTTGACTCAGTCCCAGCACCAAACTCTTATCTAGGCTGCCACGCTGGCAGGAGTCTCGTCTGCTCCTGACACACTCTTGTTTCTGAACAACAAACAATGCCAAACAGAGTCCTGTTGCCATGGAGATCTGTCACGGTGCTTTTGTGGCAACACTGTTGGTTTCGTCTCTCGCCATCGGGGAGATGTTCTGTCTGGGCAAGACTGATCTAGTCATTACACTCAACGGCATCCTTTGAAGGAGAGGTGCGTTTTTTCTGCTGCGTTACGTTTGTTAACACGACCACTCAAAATGTGATATCAGGTGGGAGGTAGCGGAGGACGTAGATAAGAGAGGAAAGAATTTGTGTTGTTTTTTTGTAAACTCATGCTTTAGCTGTTTGCATCGGTCCTGTTTCCATAGTTACACTGCAGAGCATGGCATGGTGGGTAAGTTTTTTTTCTTTTTTCTTTTTTATAGACCACAGCTTCCTCCAACGGTCCCCCATCCTGAGTTCAGTGCTCAATTTCAAACTTCCAAAGTGTTCTCAGTACAATTTTGAAGAAGTCAGAAGCAGACTTCACGTTATGTGGGTCAGCGGCTGATTTGGACACAGCGTGTTACCACATGCCGTCCAGTAAGCAGCTGACTGTTGCGGCAGACAGCGTCAGGGCGATGGTGTGAGGAGGGAGGCTGCTGGACAACGCTGGACTGTGGATGCACTCCGCCTCTGAAACTGCTGCAGTGCTTTCAGCGTGGATGTGTTTCTATGCACAGTTGTGTGTGTGTGTGTTGCATGGATCCAGGCATACTTGCATGAGAGTGAGTGTTGTGCATACAGGTACATAAGTTCCAACTAATTTATATTTATAAGTCATGCAAATTGATGATATGGTATGTGTCAGCATGTTACCCATGTAGAATGAATGCTTTGTGTGTGTGTGTGTGTGTGTGTGTGTGTGTGTGTGTGTGTGCACCATTATCTGTAATTCTGCTTTCTAAGCCCAGACAGTTTCGGCTGCCTCACTCAATCATATGATAGCAATCAACACTCAGCACCTCTCTCTCACCCTCTGTCACCTCATCTCGCCTCACCACAGCACCACTTCCCTGCCGCCCGTCACTGTCGGCGTCGGGTGCGAGGTGACCCCTCTTAACCTCAGTTTCCCAAAATAGGTGCAGGTCCTTAATGTGCACAATAAACAGTGAGCAGGAACAAATGGGCCACTGTGGTGCTGTTTTGTTGTTGTTGTTGTTGTTGTAGGTAATTGGCTGATACCAGCGTCACTTCCTGGAAGTGAGGTCGTGACACAATGTGTGAGCAGCCAGGTGGAAATAGGGGTGACTGACCGTGGACTTGTTTTTACCAATTGTTGACCAACAGGCAAAACAAAATTGGAGCAAGGGTTCACACACACCCCCTCCCTGAGGGCCCGTGGCATTGACAGAAACAATGACTCAGCTGTAGAATGGACAGAAATTGATTTTCTGCAGAAAAATGACTAGGCACTTTTTTTTTTGGCGCGCTGTAGAGCTTGTTTTTGTTTTGGCCATTGGCTACTGTCGCGATTTTATTGGTCGTGCCTTCTTCTTGAGGCAGAAGTCGATGTGATGGACATACCATAATGCAGTTCTTTCCCCTATTTAAAAATATGCCACTGCAGAGAGAGAAAGCGTGCTCCCGTGGAAGGTGTCTGTGTGTAGATACACAAGCGAAGGGCCAAGTCTTCCAGCCCACCAACACACACACACACACGCACTCACATAGCAGACAACACAACCTCTTGTGATGCATTCCTTTGTGACGTCAAAGTCGCTGCCTCTGGGCTGTGAGGCACAACACAGGATGTCTGAGAGAGAGAGTGAGTCCTTTCTACACGGAGGCGAAAATAAAATTCACGTTAGTGTGGTGAAAAAGAAGAGAAACTGGTGGTCGTTTTTTTTTTTTTTTTTTTTTTTTGGTGAAAGGCATTCTCAGAAAGTGGCTGCAAATAGCAGGAGCCTTACTTCCCTATAATAAGTCAAATTCTTTGCTGCTTCTCCTCCCTGCGTTTGACGGCCAGCCTTGCCCTGAACGGTGCCCGGTCTGCCAGCAAAGGGGAAGAGAGGCACAGCTGCCGATCATTCTGCGACACGTGATCCACGATCACACCACATCCTTGGCATTATAATCTGTTCCCAGAGACAATTAGAGAGGACTTTCCAGTGCTGTGTGGCTGCATAGCACTGGCAGGTTACCAGGTATCTATCTGACGACTACTTTTTCAAATTTGTACTTATTGTATTTTGCATTTCTCTATTTACACCTCCCCCCCCCAAAAAAAAATCAGGATAGAGAAGAAGATAACTTTGCTGAGGTCTTCAGCTTGTAGGTTTTATTCACCTCTCCTTCTTTAATACTGCATTAGTGTAGTGTCTTGTTGAACGTGGCCTGAATATATTTTGTCCTCATTCTGACACGCATTATTAACTGGGCTGGTTTTGTTTGTTGCTTTGGGTCTTTCGTTTGACACAGTTTTAATTTGAGGGCGTGTTCGACCGCTCAGTATATCTGTGAGGCAGCTCTGCTCAGAAGAGAAGAGTGATCAGTTGTGTACTCTCTGTGAGAGCTTTGCATTTTCCAGCAAAACAAATAACATCCCATCCATCACCAGAATGGGATCTGTAAGATTTAAATAAGCCAAAGTCTGAGTCATATCATGAACGAAAACATACGACCCTGTGATGTCTGTGATCAGAGCTTGCGATGCAGGTGCAGTGTGGGTACTTTTCCATACCACCGGGAAGCAAGATAAGCGTTGCTGATTACCTCCGTCATTTGTCTGTGGTTGTGATTAGAATAAGAATCTTGCCCTCATCTCATCAGCTCACTGCTCATTAATGTTTTCTTATTTACTTTTACATGATGTCAAATATTATGAATTGTATTTTTAATTTATATTTGTGTTTGTATCAAAAAACATTTACTGTGGGGCAGCAGCATGACTGAAATATAATGGCAGCTCCTAAAATAGCCATGTTAAGGAAAAGCCACCTGTAAACAAATAACAATTAGAAGAAACATCCCCAAACAAACCAATAACACGAGGAAAAAGAGCAGCTGCCGGATTCTCAGTTGTAAAAAAGGTGCTTCCGCTGTATTTACCAGAGTGACGAACATTTTGAGCGAGTTTGCTGATGAGCAGGCCAGATGAAGGCGGGGCCTGCGGAACCATGCCATAGGCAGTAGGAAAAAACACATTCGTTTTGCGACCTTGCTGCCAAACACCTAGAAACCATATCCATTTAAAGGCCGAGAGCTGCTTGTAATGTGACTCAACTATCACAGGTGTTTAAAACTAGAACGTGTTTCCTTTCATTTCTAATCACTGCATGTCCGTCCTCCCTGCAGTTCTCCTGGCTCAGCCCATAGAGAATGAATGCATGGAGGGTCTGACGCTGAAGATCACCGACTTTGGCCTGGCGAGGGAGTGGCACAAGACCACCAAGATGAGCACCGCCGGCACCTACGCCTGGATGGCCCCGGAGGTCATCAAGTCTTCCACCTTCTCCAAGGGCAGCGATGTGTGGAGGTGAGTCCTGTGTGTGTGTGTGCGTGCATAGCTCAGAGTTATTTAGAATGGAATTTCACTGAATAGAGGATTTAAACAAGGGCCTGGAGGCAGAAGGTTTCGTTTCAATAGCTACTATTCTAACATTATCATTAGCCTCCTGACATTTGAAAACTGATCCCATGAAAGCTGCGAGGTGTCCATATAAGAGTTTCTGAGGCGACAGGTATCTCTGATTCCAAAGTTTGTGAATAATGCGAGATTTCTGGATGTTTTGGTTTTAAACGCTGACAGTTTCAGCGGCCTGTAAAGTGCTTGGGGAAGGGATACAGGCAGTGCTAAACCTCATAGAACCATGCACCGTCAAATTATGTGCAGTCCACATTGTCTGCTAATTACCCACAGTTCTTCAAATAAGTGAAGGAGAGGGGAAAGGGTGAAAAGTGCAGAGTAGTGAGCACTGGGGGCGCGTGTGTGTGTGTGTGTGTGTGTGGGGGGGGTGATGATGAAGAGATGCACGGACGGAGTGATGGATTGCAGCAGGGCCGCCGCAGCCATGTGATGGCGTCTCTTCAAAGACATGCTCTGTGCTTTGTTGTGGGACATGTGTGCCGCACACTGTCCCATTGTCTCCGGCATAGACAGAGAAGGAGGCCACACACCAGACCACACCACAGCTTTTTATCTGGGAATAGTTCTGTGTGCGTGTGTGTGTGTGCGTGCTCATATCTGTCTGTGTTTTTGGCCACATCTACACAGAGTGAGAAGAGTCCCTCAATTATGGTCTGTGGTTTCAAAATAGCGACTGTGATTTGTTGAGAGGGGATTGGAGATGGCTTCTAAGTGCTGTACGCGAATTTGCATTTGGAATGAAGTGAGCCGTTCTACCTCAGCAAAGGGGAAATATATAAATTATGAATTAAAGCAATAATGCATTCGCAGCTTTGCTGCTGTATTGTGGTTATTGCAGTTAGACATATGCCAGGGTTTAATTTTAATCCTGCGGATTTGGACCATATCATCCATTCGTAAAATTATCTTTGCTCACTTTGTGCATGCTGTGACAGAGAACCTCTTTGAACACGTCCTTGAGAACACTAAAAAAAGATTCTGCTATGGTACAAGCCACTTAAGGATTTTTTCTGGTACTTGAAAGAACCCTATTTTGTGAAAGTGTGTAGTAGTTTCTTTTTTTTTTTCCTTTTTTAATGGGCTCTTTGCTCTCTTTCACTATCTCGCACGTACATTCTCTCCCCTTCCCTCGACAACAAACCCACGCCACCTCATTTTCACAGCAATCACGGCACAATCTGGAGAACGGCGAGATGCGGCGGGCAGCAGGCGGGCGGCCCTGCTCTGAAAATGAAGGGTCATCTTTGTTCTACCATTCTTTCTCATTTGTCCATGGCCGCTTGTCTCCAGAGCTGCCACGCGGAGACGAAGACCGCCCCGGGGCGAGCCGGCGAGCAGCGTTTCTGCACAGTCACAGTGTGTGGAAGTTGTAATTAAAGAACTAAATAAAAAAGGGCTGCGGCCTGCGCTCTCCACTTAGCGAGCCTCCACAGTGCGTTCGGTCAGGTCTGGGCTGGGGCTAATTGACACTGTGGGAGATCTAAGTCTTGCACCGAGCTTCAGTGTCTTCGGACACAGGGCTGCTCCCATTGTGTGGCCTCCACAGTCCCGTTATTTATGTGTGTGTGTGTGTGTGTACTTTGCTTTGTTGTGTTCACTCACACAGCTTTGCCAGCACGTGCTTCATCATGCAAAAATATCCCAACGCATCTTGTTATCTAAACTCCAGCGATCAGATGGTTTGAAGTAGTATATGTATTTCTAACAGCTTATGGATATGAACACATTACCATATCGCAGTGTTGAAGACAGTATGAATTACAAAGAGTTCTGATATGAAAATCCTGTAGCGCTACTGCATGATGGTGTATCTCAGAATTCCTAATCATTCCGAGCTGGATAATGAGGCTT
Organism: Pseudorhombus dupliciocellatus; assembly: GCA_016785235.1. Taxonomy (NCBI): domain Eukaryota; kingdom Metazoa; phylum Chordata; class Actinopteri; order Pleuronectiformes; family Paralichthyidae; genus Pseudorhombus; species Pseudorhombus dupliciocellatus. The sequence goes on from JAFBJW010000116.1 coordinate 297,755, forward strand.
GCTGAAATATATATACTGTGTCTAATTCGCAGCTATGGTGTCCTGCTGTGGGAGCTGCTCACAGGAGAGGCACCGTACAAAGGGATTGACGGACTCGCCGTTGCCTATGGAGTCGCCGTCAACAAGCTCACGCTGCCCATCCCTTCCACGTGCCCTGAACCCTTTGCCCAGCTCATGTCAGGTGAGGGGGGGGGGTGTCCTCGTGCTGAGTCGTCTCGTGTGTGATCACAGGCGTCCCTGGCATGCTCTCTTTCCATTTCCCCAAAGCTGGGCTGAAATTGAGAAAACAAATTCCTGTATGCTAATAACTCGGCTGTGCAGGGGAAGTGTGTCGTGCCGGAGCCGCCAGCGTGTTTGTAACAGTTTTACGCTCTTCCTTTGTTTAGTTTCATGTTAAAAAGAAATGTCACCAGGGTACGTTCTAACATGTTAACTGCTTTGATCCGAGCGTGCGTTTGCTTTGAAGCAGACGCAGCGTACGGTCCTTCCACTTAGCCTCTCGTCTTGATGTCAGCTCGTATTCCTGCCACTGGATTCATAAAGGAGATCAGTGCACACAAACCACCGATAGCCACCTCAGAGGATTAATTAATTATCGGATTGGCTTTTGATCTGCTTGTAAGGCCCCGAGTGTTGCAGCAAATTATGCGAAACCCCCCACAGCCCGTTAATAAAGCGTAACACTTTGAATAAGCGATCAACCTGACGCCAGATGTTCACACACACACTCACGCTTGTGTCGGAAATATGAGAAAATAAAAACAACAGGTGTTGCCGCAGCATATTCATTCAGTGAACATAAATAATCAACTCTGTGTGTCACCTGGCCTGATTTGAAGTCTTCACATTTATCTGGGTGATGCAGTCGGTCATTTTTACAGTGAGTATCAGTGTGTGTGTGTGTGTGTGTGTGTGAGACTAATATGGTGAATCACTGAGCAACTTCCCTCTTTCACGACCCTTGATTCAAGAAAAATCTCGGAAGAAGTGAAACTGTTGTGGAGACAAGATTTTTCCATTTGTTTTGAGGAAACAAGACTTGGTAGCAAGCTAAATACAACTTAGAGTTATGTAAGGACAGAGAAGGATTAGAGTTGTTCCCAACACAACACAACTCCTTAATACCTGTTTTTCTTTCTTCTACCTGCTGTCTGACTATATCTGCTCTCTACATAACAGAGTGCTGGGACCAGGACCCCCACCGGAGACCCAATTTCAGCTCCATCCTGGCCCAGCTGACAGCGCTGGAGAGGCAGGTGAAGGACGAGATGCCACAGGACTCCTTCCACTCCCTGCAGGAGGACTGGAAACTGGAGATCCAGGACATGTTTGATGAACTCCGAGCTAAAGAGAAGGTACAAGGCACTGAGCGAAGCATTCACGGGCCTCTTTTTCTCAGGTGATCCTTGCTGTTCGGTCAGCGACGCAGAATTCTCCACGACTGCTAGAGGCTGACTTCTTATCTTGACTCTCTCTGGGCGAAGTCTGCGGTCACGCTCAGCGTGCTCAGCGTCTAGTGATATTATTCCATAAGGACTGATGGCGAAGCCACAGACATCAGCATTATTCTTTTTTTGAGTTTCAGAAACACATCAACACACAAGTAAATGCATGGGACCAGTAGCAGTACTTGCCACCAATACACATTTAACCTGAAGTAATTCATCTCCAAAGACGGCACATCAAAGAAACATTCATATTAGTTTTGGATGTTCATTTCACATTGATCTTTGAGTCTGATCTTTGTGTCTGTTCCTGGAGGAGAAGTCCACATACGGGACCCTTGAGATGAAACGCTAATCTGTGCGACATCAAATAAAATGTCAACAGAAAGCTGTTAGCCATCTTCCCAGGTTTCGCTGCAATCAGCGTCACTGTCACCCAGGAGGAGATAAGACTGTAAACCTGCATCACTTCAGTCATGCGCGATTGGGACCCACTGATATCAAACGCCTCCCCCCTCCTCCTCCCCCAACAGGAGCTGCGGTGCCGCGAGGAGGAGCTGAAGCGGGCGGCTCTGGAGCAGAAGTCCCACGAGGAGTTCCTGCGGCAGCGCGAGCAGCAGCTGGCCCAGTGGGAGCAGGACGTGTTCGAGCGCGAACTCAGCCTCCTCATCCACCACCTGAACCAGAACCAGGAGAAGCCCAACGTCAAGAAGAGGAAGGGCACCTTCAAGAAGCACAAGCTCAAGAGCAAGAACGGCGAGAAGATCAGCATGCCCCAAGGTGCGTGCCTGCGCCCGTGTTTGAAGTGTCTGTGATTTGTTCAGTCACAAACAAATATAGCTGGATTGTGTCAGCCTGCAGTGCTGACGAGAAATCCCATTCCTAGAGCCATTACTGGCTCAGTCTCAACAAGCAATAAAAACAACAACAACAACAGTAAAAAAGCAAGAGAGCAATGAAGAGGAAGTGTATGTGTGTGTGTGTGTGTGTGTGGGGGGGTGATGTTGTGTGTTGCAACTGTTTTGTACAGGATCACATGAGGGCTGGACCTCTGGTATTTGAAAATAGTTTTCTTATATTTTCAACACAAAAAAGCAACAACTCTTCACAAAGTTCTCTGTCACTTTATTCTGTAAAGGCCCCCGTAACATCGCTCAGAGTTTGACAAAGAGGATTCTAAAGCATCGATCTCACAGGTCTGTCTGGCTGTGACACTCATCTGGCCCCTGCCCCTTATGTATCCTCCACTGTCCCAGAGTCACATGGGCCACGGCAGTTCACATCCAATGGGGGTTCAGTGTGTGCGAATGTATTTTGGGCTGAGCAAGCATGCGTGAATGTGTATATGTGTGTGTGTGTGTGTGTGTGTGTGTGTGTGTGTTGTGGTTAGGCCTTTCCCAGCAGCAGCAGTGCAGTGATGTGGTGGTGGGGGTTTGATGAGAGGGGAGCGTGAGCCAACCACGCCTCAACACTTCCTGTCTATGGATAGGATGCGAGCCTCCCTTGTTTTCTTGCTCTCACTCCCTCTCTCTCTCTCTCCCTCTCTCTTGTTCTCTCTTAACCTTTTTCTATTCACATGTCCTCCTTTCCTCCTCTTCCTCTCCTCCCTAGTGTTTTCATTCTCCTCCTCCTTTTTCCTTTCCTGTTTACACCAATGATTAATATTATTTTCCTTTATCTTGTGTCCTGCACCTTTTGAAAGTAATCGTATCCCATGTTTTTATCAAAAGGTGAAATGAAAAAACTTCATAATCTGAGTGCCCAGCAATTTTTTCGGGAATTAGGATTTAAATCATTTTATATTTGGTCACAATCGCAGTGTTTGTGGTGATGTGCAGAGTGCTCTCAAGGCTGTGCTAAAAGGCTAAAAATAAGAACCAGGGAAAGAAATGGGAAGGATGAAAGATACTGAGGCTTTTCTGTCGCATCGCAAATTTGGCTCAGTCATGGTTATATCGCAGGAAAATGCACAAACAGAAACAAATTATTTATACTTGCAATGGAGAGATAGCGACGTTGGTGTGTGGCTGTGGCGGCCCATTTTATTAGCCATGTAACTCAAGGATACGTCTTACACAGCACATTCTGTCCGTCTCAAACATTTGAGGTGAGAACAAATATATTGCTTTGAAATTCCTCAGAAACTCTGAAAGTATCGTGACAGTAAGTCTGGGCTTTTTTTTTTGAGAAATAAGGAAGCTAAACACAAGTGTTGCAACCTTCAAAACAGCTGACAGCTCTTTGGCGTGTATGAATGTGAAGTTGAGCGAGGAAACTTAGACTTGTGTGTAAATGGAACGGTAAAATGGATGGTCTCTAAATAGCTCTCCTCCTGACAACGGCCACTCAATGTGCTTTGCTACGAGGCACAATCGCCCTCTCAAAACTCGCATAACTCGTACTACACCAAAAGTTTGGGTTCTCTGTCCAGTCCAGGGTCACAGGGTGACACAGAGGGGAGGGGCGTTGAAAAAACTGTAATGCGGGATTTCACCACAAGGCGGCGCTGCCTCGCGTAACAACGCACAAAAGAACCCGCGAGTAAGTGTGTCGGGTTTGACCACGTGAGCTTGCCAGGTGGGCTGCGCGAGGTGAGCGGCGTGCGGGGACGACGCGAGGCAAATGGAGGAAGAAAACCCTTCAACAGTATCCAGCAAACAACGAATCTACTCTGCTGGTCTTAAAGCAAGCATGTGGGTGCGTTTTGGTTTTCACGGGGAGTTTTCACGGGGAGTTTTCACAACACGTCCACAGAGCGAATGTTGCCTGCGAGCTTTGCTAGGCTAGGCTAAGCTAAGCTAAGCTAAGCTAAAGTACTGCGGTATATTTTATTGTTCGGTATTATTTGATCAATCTACTCTACTTTCTTCTTAGGTTTTGTGTTTTTATCACTGTGTGCTGTACAGCTATAAGGCTAAAGTCAATTGTGTGTAAATGAAATTAACTTTCCATTCACTTTTGCCATTTAAGTCACCATGATGGTGTTTGTTCTAGACCACTGGTTCGGTTCTTAATTACTCACAATGCTGTTTTGTTTTCTCTTACAGTGTATAAGCTACAGAAAGTTGGTTCTATTTCCCATTTAATTTTGCCATGAAGGTGCAAGGTATTTCACAGCTGTCCTGTGACCACAGAAAGCTCAAAAGCATCTGCTTATTTGTTATGTGGGACATTTATTCACAAGTGGGATTGTTTTTTAAACAGTGAAAGTCTCAATTGAAAACAAAGTAAAACAAAAATAATTTGGATAGCGCATTTACACTATGCACTATCAGTGGAATTGAGGTGTTACTCAAAAGAGAAGTCAATTAATTCAGCAGCTGACTGATGTTGGACTAATTGGACTAATTGGACAATGGGCTGATTCACCAGGCCCAATACAGAGTGGACTGGTTATTTAAGTCTGTGTGTGTTTTCATTGCAGATTTCATCCATAAGATTACAGTGCAAGCCTCCCCTGGCTTGGAGAAGAGGCGCAATTCCCCTGATCTGGGTTCAGGCTCCTCGCCCTCCTTCGGCCCGCGTTTCCGTGCGATCCAACGTGAGTGCAGCCATGTTTGCCCTGGATGTGTGCATGTGTTGGAATAAATGTAGCATCTCTGGCCTTGTTGTCTCACACCGACTCTGTTGCAACATTACATCTCAGTTTTCAATACTTTCATGTGCTCTCAACCACCCACTCCTCTTTTTTGTCTTCCCCTGTTTCCCTGTGGGTTCCCCCTCGCTGGCTTACTGCTCTCTTGGTCTCTCACACACACCCTTTTCCCTTTTCAATAGTCTGTTCCAGTCCAAATATTATCTGACTTCCTCTCAGCGGTTCCCAGCTGCATTTTTTCCCCCCACTGCAGCCTGGCCTCCGCAGTGCGCCCACTGCTGCAGCAGGGGGAGCCATGGAGCTGTGTTGGCCATGCAGAAATGCTCCACAGTTTTTATATGCATGTAGCGGCTACAGTGCGGTTGACTGAATTAAAAATAAGCTGGGAGGAATTCATTGCTGCAGGAGAAAGGGTAGAGAAGGGTTGAAGCAGTGGCAGAGAATTTCCAATACTCCTCTGCTTGTCAGGCTTGCGGACAGAACGCCCAGAGATCGAGCTTCCTTCTGAGGAAAACTGTAGGCAGTAGATCACGCACCGTCTTAACAAAACCCAAAAGGAAATTTGTGGTGCGGCAACAGGCAGTGAATTTTTTTTTTTAACAATTACCACTGGGGGTTGACAAAAAAGCACCAACTGCAGTGAAACATTTATCTGTAAAAGTGGTTTGTAAATCCAAAACATCTGTCGGCTTCATTTATTCATTAAACAGAGGGCTGGTTTTCTTTACTTTCTAATGACTCCCCTTAATGGCAATCACTAAGCCATGAGTGTGCCAGCCATTAAAATGTGTTTAGTGGATATTTATGCTTGCCCTCTGAGTAGAAAGCAGTGATTTATTGCTGGTGCTTTCCAAACATATTTGTCTAGACAACTGCCAAAATTATTTGCTTTAGTGCACCGAGCTTTCCCTTCAACAAGGTTTTTGTTCAGTGAATGCAAGTTGATACGGGGTGGCAGGAGGAAACTGCGATGCAGCTTTCTTTCGAGGTAAAGTCACCCATCCTGCCAAAGTCTGCTGAATTCAGTAACAAGAAAATTAAATCGAAATCAGCAATTTTTCAGGGACTTCTTTTAATTTGGGAGGACAAGGATGAGCATTTTAGAGTCCCGCTAGACTATTATCTAATAGATACAGCCGCTCATTTATTCTTGCAGTGATAGCAGGGTTAGTTTTCTCTCCTGTCTCACCAGTCTTACAGCTCACTCTGCCCTCAGTACCTGCGGTATAGAGGTTGTATATGCTATCCATATTATTATTACTTTTGTCCTTAAATATTCCAGCAGCTTTTGCATTGATTGAAATAACATTGAGTTAATCCTGTATAACTGGAGGAGAAATGCAAAATGGCGCTGATGATGAGTGGATGAGCTAATGGGGAGGCAAAAGAGAAATATTACAAGCATGCAAACATCAAGATGATGACATTTAATGCTGACAAATTTCAAAAGGAGCCGAGTGTTTGCAGAGGAAACAGCTGGAGATTTTCTTTTTGAAGCCCCAGTTTGATATTGGCGAAATTGCCACGTTGACACTATCAACTGACTTCTGTGGATGCTTTGAAAAACATTGTGTCGGAGAGTGATGGGAGGCAAAGTGTACATGCCTGTAGTACAGGCCAATTGAAATAGAATGGCTTGTCTGTTCTGAGAGCGTAGCTGCAATTTCTGAAGGTGCAATGGAAATGACATGAGCGAGCGGGGGAATGGCTGGGAATAAGCATCGTCAGAAATAAAATGATAGCTTTAAAGATTTAAAGTTCTATATTCCTTTGTCAAACATCAGCTTCAGTTCCATTTAGCTTTGTCAGGGGTGGGAGGTTAAAAAGTTTGACTGCAAGGTGTCATGGCAGGACGTTCTTTTGTTTGTAGCTCGGTTAGGAGGTTAAGAGTGTGAATGCCATTTCAAATACACAGCCGTTTGTTCACTAGTCCAAAGCCCCACCATTGCCTGTTCGACTAAATCCCTTATTGACGTCATAGTAATACAAATTTGAAGTTTCGTGAAATGTAGCTGGGGGGGGGGGGGTCAGTTAAATGTCACCATGTTGGAGACGAGTGTAGACCAACCTTAATTGTTGTTGTTGTGCAAGATGCCTTTTTAAAAAATGCCTCACTCACCTCATTAGAATACAGTCGGGTGGTATGAATACTGATAATGTGCCAGTTTATATTTACCTCTCCTCTTCTCTGCAGTCAGTCCCAGCGACAACAGCAGGGCGTTCGGGCTGAGCCCAGTCTGGCCTCTAGAGGCGTCCTCCCTCAAACAATCCAATGGGGACCTCAGGTTGTGTCCTCACTGGAGGCCCCAGAGCCCAAAGAGTCCCAAAAGCCCCAAGGTGCTGCGCCTCAGCCCACAGGAAAGCAGGTACTGCATTTCTTCTTGAACATTTAGGGTTTACAAGGAGTCAACTTAATTCATCACCACGCCTCAGTGTTATCTAATTTTGTGTCACTTTCAGTCTGTCGATGAGAGCCAAGCTCCTGGGCTCAGACAGCAACGAGAATGGAGAGTCCAAGGATGACTTTGAGGAGTACAGACCCTCCACCCCCAGCCCTCCCCCTGCTCAGAACGGTAGCCGGCGCCCTCCATCACCTGCCTGAACGCCAGTTGCATCTTCCATTAGCTGGTGTTATAATTCACGCTGGCATGAGTGTGAATTATAAATAGACGTTGAATGAATAATAAATGCACTGAGTGTTCTTTTTCTGTCTCTTTCTCCTTCTCTGTCTTTCTAAAACTTAAAAAATCATTTCTCTCTCTCTCGCCAGGCTCCTCAGTGAAGAACAGCCTGCGGCTTCCTCTACCTCAGGGAGACTCGGGCAGCGAGGAAGGTGGCTCCTCCCCAGCTGGCTCCCCCAGGCCTGAGAGGGGTTCCCACGGTGGCCTGATTAAGAGCACGCACCGGGTCCTGCTCGGCGGTGGCTCCCTCCTGGCCTCCATAGGATTAGGTCGCTGCCTTGATATGCCCCCAAGAGTGCCCCCTCGAACTAACCCCCCATCCCTCGAGGACCGCACCCCCTTCGAACTGGAGATCTCCTCCCCCAAGCCCCTCATTTCAGACCCCCCAGTAGTAAATGATCTCATCTCTTTCTCCACCTCTGAGCCGCTCCCCAAACCGTTCTTGGATTTAGCCCTGCAGTACCAAGATCTCAAACCCTTGCCGCTGACTCCGCCGCCGCCAAACCCCCGTGAAAGGAGTAGCCACTGGACGCCGCACAGTCCGCAGAGCCCCAGGACCCCCCTGCAGCACGAGAGGAGCAGCCCAGCGGAATGGATGCCGAGTTCCCCTTCCTCCAACGGGGAGTTTGTCTGTGAGCCCTGGGAGCACAAGGCTGACAGGAGGAGGAGGTCCAGTCTGGGCCTGCACAGCTCCCAGCTAGGTCAGTGTGTCACCTTAAAGGGGTATTCCACGAATTTTAGAGGGCAAGATCTCTGCAGCCTATAAAGTGTTAGAAATCCACTGAGTCATACCTGGGGCTAGAAGTCATTGGAAGTTTATTTTGAACATTTTTCTTCTGTCTCCCAACCCTCTGAAAGTACATCTCTTAACCACATTTCTCCAGGACACCCTACACTGAAACTGGGTCCAACTTATACCTAGAATCATAATTTGCATATCTCAGGTAACAGCTGCCCCCCCCAGACTTCACTGCTCATACTCGCTCGGCAAAGCCAGCATCCAGTCTTCTGTTGTTTTCCCTGAGTCTGAGATTCTGTTAAAGTTGACGGCGAAACATGAGGCAGCACGGCTAAGTTCAAAAAGCCTGGATAATTCACAGCCACGGCAATGTCTTCGGCTGGAGCCCAGCTGTGCATTATGATTGTGTTGAGTGCAATTATGCTGTTATCCGGACATGTCGTGTGTGTTGTATGTTGTTCTAAATATATGTGCGTGACACGTGATAAAAGAGCACCCTTCAGAGGGATTAGCATTAATTTCCGCCTTCTCGTGTGTAAATAGGTGATTGTTCCATTCTCGTGGGGCATATTTATACTTTTGTTTTAATTCCTGTATAGTGTCAGGCTGCCAGACATTATCTGTATACCAGCTGCTTTCATTTACAGTACATTCACATGTTTTTCCCAAAGACTAATATGCGTTTCTTAGAAGCACTGACACAGTTTCGAGCTATAACGACGGAGGCGTGGGTATTGGTTGTTTTAAGAGCGAGTTGGCTTTACGAGGGGCTTTGAGATTGCCCCCTGGGAAAATTTCACACTCTGTATCTGGTCCGTTTGACTCACAAAGCCGCGGATTCTCCACAGAGCCGTTCTCGCAGCGCTGCCCCCAGGTAGCGAGCAGACACATCTCGCCTGCGCCGCCGCCAACGATCTCACAGACCGCATGCGCTCATTACATGGAGCGCACAGAGGCGAAGAGCCACACTTAATTAAACAGGGAATGTTTTAGCTAAGCATCTTATTACGTTTATTGAGCGCAATGACTCAGATGCATTGACAGACTGCCACAAGGTTACTGGCTGTGAATCCTACACTGGTTTGCTCTCATGTGACTCCTGGTTCCACTCCCAGCTGAATAGGTTTTGCATGTCGCTGTTCATCTAAGTAATGCCATTTGGCTGACGCATTACATTTTGGACATAGCAAATGTTCATTCGAGGTGATTTATTCTGAGTTTAATGTTCTTGTCGATGCTAATTTACACTTGCTGCTTGCAGCTCCTCATGTAGTTACACGGCACTGTTGTTCACAGTGTACACTAATTACATCAACATTCTGCGCTGGTGGTTGTTCCATTTCTTTTTACAACAGTCGTCTAACACTTTCATGTTTCTGTCTGGATCAATGTCATCACGCATATTTTTTACAGTATGCATTTTTGAGAATTATGCACGAACAAACGCTGCATTGAGATGGAGGAGGAATGCATCAAAGAGCAGCGCAGCAGCCGTTTGAAAGCACATTCCTGATAAACAATGACAATTCTCCTCAGGCAAGAACATGAAGGATGATGAAGATGTTGAAAGTTTAAACTTTTTCGATATAAATATTAGTCTGTCCTTTTACTCATCTTGTTATCGAGACAGTTGTCTGGAAATTCAGGATATCTGCTCTATTTTTGTACTTGATTTTGTCTCATCCATGTGGCTGAGTTGTAATTCTAAAAGACTGCAGAGCATGTTTAATATTTTTCTTTCTCTTCCCTTCAGTTTTGGACCTGCCTTTGTGCCAGGACACACAGGACTCTGAGGACAAACCATCCGTGCCCTACTCTCTCCTCCCCAACCCTGCCCTCTGGAGCCCCAAAACCCGCCGCCTGGAGGTCAGTGTTATCCCCCGGCCCCGCCCATCACCCATCCGCCCCCGCATTGACCACTGGAGCTTCATCTCCACTGGTGGTGGGAACTCAAGTGCGGGCCGCAGTCCTATGCGCTCAGACAGCAACCCCCTGGGCTATCAGCCTTCCCCCACAAACCCTTTCACCAACTGTGACCCGTTCCCATCACCGGACTGTGATCCGTTCGCCCTCAAAGCTGACCCCTTGGGCAGCTCGGACACAGCCTCGCCATTTGACCCTTTCATGACTCCCTTTCCCACATCCCGCTCTGCCCCGTGCTCCACTAACGGCTCGCCCACGCTGCCATCATTCCGCATAGTCCCCCTCAACCCAGCCGACTCGCCCCTGATTGACCTGGGCTGGGCGGCCTGCAACAAGCCCCTGGATGGCACCAAAGAGAGGGCTCACCCCCGCCGGACAATGGGGCTCAAGCCTTTCAAGTCCCCCACTCAGCTGAGAGACGACCGGTTCTGAACAAGGCCTTGTCTGTGGCTTGTGACCGCCTCTCATTTCTGGGTGTTAAAAAGTGGAGTTAATATGACAGGAGCACAGTCCAGGACTGTTTGCCCTATTTTGTCCTGCATCTTAAAGGAAAATTGAACCGATAGCTGGTGCCCATTTCATTCTCCCCCTCTATCTCTGTTTCCCCATCCCTTTGAAGGAGCAGACCACAGATCACTAGTCCTATCTTCAGATCCTATCAGACTCATCTGCTCATATCACCTGGTTTCATCACCCCCTACCTTTGAAGCATTGTGACAATGCAGAGGTGGATAAGGCGACTTGCATGGCTTCATCTGCCTCTACCTCTCTCCAGACTGAAAGCATTCAGGACAATGGAAACTTGGAGTGCCTTATTTCATGAAGTGTTTTTAATATATATTTTTAAGGTTCCTTGAATGGATAATCTGGTGCGTAGGGAAAATGCTTTGAATTTGGTTTAAATTTGCAAATCAGCTTAGTGTTGCTCCGGAATGTGCGCATGTTCGTCTAGACTCGTTGTTCAAGGAAAGCTTATTGTTCTTGTTTTTTTAATTGTAAACGGTCTGCCCCGATGCATTATGGGAGAAAGCATTCTGAGTGAATATTTTAGACTGCTCAAAAAATCCAAGACAAAACCCTAACCCAGGCATTCCACTTGGAAGCAGATAACATTCCAGTCACATTCCTCGGGAAATGCCAGGGATTGGACAGATTCATTGGGCTGGCAGGCAACAGAGCACAGGAAACCAGACAGGGGAGCCCTCTGCGTACCCTCCATATGCCAAAGAATGCCACTGTGACAGTGTAAGAGCAGAGACAAAGAGTGTCTGCAGCTGAGTTGTTTTTTTACCTCCCCCAATTTCTCAGCGCACCACTAACTTTGTCATCAAACTGCTACTTGCTACCCTTGGATAGAGCCGGGCTAGCTGCTGATTTGAGCAACATATTTATTCTTCCCATCTGAATAAACATGTCCGATAATGTTAGAAAGTGTTTTACAATTTGGTTGTATCCTTCAAACATCAGCAGATGCTTTCTGAGGACGGGAGTTGCAGGCTGGCTTGTAATGCACAGTAGCATCCGAGGCTGTTTATTTTTTTCCTTCATGGCAGTGAGCCGGTTCCCAAGCGCGTTGTCCATTACCATAATTGGCGAAAGTCAAGCATGTGAGCAACTGGAAGAGACCCTTTTACACGTGGCCCCAAACTTGTCATGTTACCCATGTTTCCACTTGAGCATTACAAGGTAGAAATACTGATTGGGTTCATCACTGACACGGTGTCGTGGGAGGACAATAACCGCTTTGTTCCGATGTAGAGCGAAAGACCTTGTCTCCAAAGGGGGGGAAAGCTTTGAGATTAGCCTAATAATCCTTCTGACGAATAGAGGAGGTTGATAGTGATAATTAGCCTCTTGATAAGAGCAGGGAGAATTAACAATGAGTTCGGATATCTGCTTAATTAATTGTTCTCAGCGTCACATAAATGCCATTCATCCCCCTCACAAGGTATTGCCGTTGCCTCATGCATCAGCGTCCATCTCTGCAGAAGCTGCACACTTGTTTTTTACTGTGCGCAATGTTTGTGGACGCTCACCTTTCTCTGTGCTCTTGCCCTCAGGTGATTTAGTAGATAGCTGTACTCTTCTTTTTTTTTTTCTTCTTACTCCCATTCCTCTGCCTGCTCCCTCCACTATGGAAGCTTTTTCCAGAGGGCAGCTGCGTCCCCACACTGCCGTGCATCCAATTCAGTAACGGCCAGGTTTCTGTCCATGGAAAAAAAAAAAAAGAGAAAGAGATGGCACTCGTTCAAGGACAGTCCATTTACATGGCAATGCTTGGAGAGAATCAGATTTGTTTTGGATGGGAAGGGGAGCTTTATTTTATATTTCATTGCACATGAACTCATCTGCTCCATCTCCTCGTAGCTCTCAATGGTCAAAGTTCTGCAGCACTCAGTGATGGGGTGAAATGTCATTAATTTGGAAAAAAAGGAAGTAAAGTGCCATGAACGCTCTTGAAAGCATTAGTGGTGCAGCAATTGTTTGAACATATTGAAAACTGATGGAAGTAGGATTAAATATTCATCTTCATTGAAAACCCTTTTTAATGTCAAGGGGTTAGACAGTTTGAGTTTGAGAGAGCTCGCACGCTGCCTACTTACCCACCTCCGCACACCTGGCGCCTGCTTTGTGGAATGAGTCTGTTTCAGAAAGACACGGCAATTGTAAAAATAATTTATGATGCAGGAAATGTTGCTCACGAGAGGAATGTAGTCGATGCAGCTTCTCAGAATGGATTTGTTTGTTCCACATTGATTGCTGGTTCTCTTGGTGGTTCAAAGCCATGTGAGCGGTTCCCTTTAGCTGTCGTCCCCCTCAGCGTTGTTCCCTACCGTCCTCTGCTCTCGTCGCCATTTTTATAGACGTGACAAGTGATGAGTTATTGACTCGTCTCTGTGTCAACACACACAGTCACAAGAGCTGTCCTCCGATAGTCATTAGGCTCTGAGGGCTGTTATTGTCAACAGAGCTCTGTGAGGTTACACAAAGGGAATGGAGTTGATTGAAATGTCTGGCTGATTATTTCTGTCACAAATACAGTGTGTGTTTGTGTGTGTCCAGTTCAAACCACCACTCATGTCTCATCTGGATAATTTTCCCCCAGAGCTGATGTTGAAAAAGTGTTACCTGCCCTTTTCCATCAAGGACGCCCACACATGGAGGCTGACTGCTTGAAATATGACGTGGATTTCGCATGTAAGTTACTGCCTGTGGTCAGAGTTGGCCCGATTCTTTTACTTCTGGCAAAATGACCTGTTGATGAAGACATGTTGAAATGCTGCACAATTTGTCTGACACGGAAAGAGCAATTCTGAGTTTTGGCTGTCAGATTCGGTAACCATGGCTGCCACTCATCTGCCGGCGCTTACAGCCAGCGCTCCCATAAGAAAGTCCTGATGAGTTGTTTGACTCCCTGCTCTTGGTGGCATTGCCACATCCGGCATTGCAAATCAGCGGCCCTAGAACAAGCAGCCGGGGAGAATGCGCAGTGAATGCTCTGCAGGAGAGCGCCATATCTGGCCACCAGCGATCCGCTTTCAGCTCTGTGGGGCGGCGGGGAGCGCAAATGATTGCCTCACCCAGCCAATGGAAAATTGTCAATACATTGCATGAATAAAACCTAATGAGACGGCACAGTGGAGCAGCCCAAGGCTGTGGCCCTCATCATGCCAAGAGGCCCCAACTTGTGGCAGGTCAGTTTCAGAGACGCCATCAAGAATGGGGGGGGGGAATAATATTGCAAGTTAATTATGTTTTGGCTTTGACAAGCATTTGGAGTGAAAAGTGGAAGTGTGGTGTGAAATGTAGTTCTGGCTTTAGATATACTGTCTTCAACACAATGCAGATACTGTGATTTAATCCTAGTTTAGAAATGTACCATGCGCCCCATTCAGTGTTTGTCGCAGTGACAACACGGTGGCAGAAGTTAATGCCTTTCTCTAAATTGCATCGAGCAGGGACATGTGCTGCTGCTGTATCAGTGCAGCCAGCAGCAGAGCGAGCATTGTGTAAAGCCGTCAGCTGGAACAACGGAGAACTTCTCGTACTCAGGACGACTGAAGCGCGTTTGCACTCAGCCTTCTGTGTAAACATGCCAGGCTGCAGGGTGGATGTGTACAGCTTGAAAAACTGAATCTTACAGTTTCATCTCCTCGACTATCGCTGAGCTATTCTGATTACTGGAAGCAACAGAGCGTGGCGTGCTCGTGAACGACGCCATACCTGGTGAATGGAGTCAGGACACTATTCATGAAGTGGCTTCAGCTCCAGTTGAGGCATGTTTTCGCTGGTTGCTGAGAAATATTGTAGAACAACAAGGAGATTGGCTGAATGCTGTCCATGGCTTTTTATTGATGAAGTCTCGTCTTGGCGGCTCGGTGAGGAGCATATTCTGAAACTAGACGTCCTGGCATTTCACTGGCTCTCGCCCTGCGGCACCTCTGCTCGATATTGTTCAATTAAGTAGATGTTACTAATGTACCTGGTTAACAGGCTCATTTCAGCTGTCTCACAGGCAGCCGTCGGTGCCAGACACTCGTTACTGCTCTTTCTGGCTCATATGAAACTAAAGCACCTGTCCAGGCCTTTGTTTGGCATTAACAGGCTGAGACCAAAGAATCAAATGTGACCTTTCTTTGACTGTACAGGAATCACATATCCCAGTAGGCATGTGGACAAAAGCCATGTCTGCAACAGGCACCGGCTAGTGCGAACGCCCGGTCTTTGAAAGAGTGAATATCATATCTAATTTGCTTCTGTCTGTGCGTCCAAGGTCACCATCTGCTGTCCCCGTTTTCTGTATCAACGGAAACTAAATGAATGGGATTCATGAAAGGATGAGCAATTTGTTTCGCAGACCACAGTGACAGCTCTTGGCGCAGTGTTTAGAGAATAAACATGGATTTTATCTGTGAGATTAAGTCCCTGGCCCACACACTCACCCCTCCCGCTCTCAGCAGGGTTGAGATTATTGCTCTGCTTAGCTATTGACACTCAATTACTTGCTGATTTTCTGCATAGAATGTGCACACTCTCCAAATGCCTGTTTGTAAAGTCCAGTGAGTGCACTCTGAGTAAACAACCCTCGTGTATTTATATTTTTGTGTGCATGACGTTGGTCACAGTGAGTATTGACAGACTTGATCTTAATCGTTTGATTGGGTACACAAGCTATTTCTAAGAAGCCCCTGGTCCAGAAATGTGACCTTGCATATGTAATGACAGTTTATGCAAAATTTGAAGCTGAGCTTGGTGAAGATGGCACAGGCCGGCTGCTCTTTTGAATACAGATTTTTTTGAGAAAGGTTTCTCCCCCTCCCGTGGACAGGTGTGCAGCTTAAGACTGACTGGTAGTGGAGCAGGCATGCAGGAAGCTGGGTTAGTGGTCAAATTAAGTGATTGGTTGTTTATTCTGGTCCTGGAAGGGACACTGACTTTGTCTGAGAAGCATTTCTAGTCGTTTTGCCCTCTGCTCTTCAGAATTGTCCCATGATGTACTTGATGATGTTTTTGTTTGACTGAAAATATTTAGTAGCGTTCAGAAATGCTGGTGTGATAGAAAGTCGACACATCTAATTATTCACCTGCTTTGGAGAGAATGCCCAAAGGGGCGAACTAAGCGGGCGAAGCGTTTATAGCTCGAGTAAATCAACAAAACATGCCGATGAAGTCAGTAGCAACAAATGTCCAATGTCCAAATTGGGTTTTTATGTCTTTCCCTATTGACACTCAATTGAATACCTATGAAATGAAATGGACCAAAGTGTCTGTGCGCCGTCTAATAAACTTTCAGAGTGCTGCGATTACAGCCGACACTTAACTCGATTAATGTCTTTTAAGCACAGGTATAATTCAAGGTAAAGCGCTTGACAGCAGCTCCGGGGTATTTTGCAGTCGGTGGTCTCTTTCAGGTGCTCGTGCTGGGGCTTAACTAACTGAACCCTAAATGATCCATAATAGACATTTTAAATGGTTTGGATGGTACAAATCCCCATGACTCGCCGTTCACATCTCTTCCACTCAAGGCTTCTCCTTCTCACAGCTTCCCACCAGCAAGCTAGGGGCATTTACAAAATTTATAAATGGGAGAAGTGGATATTTATAAATGGCTATCTTTTTACACACTGGATTAAAAATGTTTTTCTGTACAGATGGCCATGGACGCAGTCCACGTTAGGATGGTGGACTGATTGCTTCATGTGATCAAAAACATTTTATAGGTCTTCACTGGACTATTTAAGTTGCTTGTATGGGTGCTTCACAGGAGGCACATTTCACTTCACATTCCAGTTCTCCCAATTTGACCAAATCCGTATCAAAACGATTCCTCTGCTTGCCAGAGTATTTTTGTGTAGCAGAAAATTCAAGAGACTTGCCTGGTAGAGCTTGAAATCCTTTTTTTTTTGTGTGTACATAATTGCAAAGTCCCAAACCTAAATTGCGGTCAAATGTCCCCTCGGGGCACCCATACTGAGTTTTCATGTGCATAAAACTGCTTGAGGGAGGTGAGGATTTTGTCCCTACCTTTAAGTGGTGGACAAAGTCAACCTCTCCGTCTTTGTATCTCTTTGCTTTTAATTATAATTGTTGCAGATTCATTTCAGTGTCTTTTTGTGTGTGCGCGTGTGTTTTATTACAACCTAGGCGATGTGATAACGCAATTGTTGCATTGCCCTGGCAGCCATTTTTACATCTCTCTCAGAACTGTCTCTGCTCTCGCAGAGTTAAGAGTTTTCCGCGGTCATCGGGCTTTGAGAAATTTGTTGTTGTTGCATTTTTGTGAAATCTCGCACTGGGCTGGGCCTAATCAACTGTTTTTATTGTTGCGTGTCAAGAGGATTATTTCTGTATACAGTATGTGAAAATGTTTTTATTTCTCTTGACTATTATTATGGGTTTTAACCTGTGGAAAAAAAGAGATGAGACCAAATAAAATGTAACACTCCAGAAATGTTGGTGACCTTTCGTTCGTTTGGAAGTGTGAGAGGTGCGGCTGATTTTTAAACCGAAACAAAAAAGCTGAAATTCTAAATTTGCCCTGAAGTGGCGGGAAAAATACCACCTCTGTGTGGTCACTTCCAGTGGACAAATACCTCCAGTTAATTTGAGCATTCAGCCTGAAATTCCATCGACCCTGCTGCAGGAAGAAGAAATATTCTGTTATTACTATAGTTCAACATTTTCTAGCATCATGTCCCATCGATAAAATGAGGGGACCAGTTGAGTGGAAGTAATGACTGTGTTCTATTTCTGTCAAGATGTTCAGTGCGGAGGGCTGGTGCTACAAGTGAGGGCAGCACCAGCCTGTGTGTTCATTCATAAACTGCAAATGTGAGAGAAAAGTGCAAGTGCATTTGTGTCTGAATTTTGGATCCTGCGCGAAGACACACAAATGCACTCAGTCTGCATTTCAGTGCCGTGTCAGACCAGATTTTCTGTCTCTTTCGTTCTGTGCCTTGCCATCTCCAGTACGGCTGAGGTGTAACGTGGTAGAATGGATAATGGTGGCCTGTTTTTGACCCACATGAGACCCTTCAGCTCTCAGCCTGATCACATCTCTCACGTGAATAACGATGAGGGCAAAGCTGAATTCCGGGGTGAGTATCTCGAGCATTGAACCATTTGCCTGATTATAGACTGCCTGCCTGTTTGTCTCAAATCTGTATCTGTTTGAGGGAGTGACAGGAACAACCTGAGGTGGGGAGGGGGCTCTCATCGAATCAACTGAACGCCGCGGTGACGTCAGCGAGGACGTGACGGAGAAACTCTGCAGCGCCTGACCCTCCTTCATCCCGGCGCAAGTCTCTAAGGCTCAAGTTGCCATGGATACTGTGAATGGGAGTCTGTAAAGCACAGTGATGGGGTGCTGCAGTGCCTTCAGTGAGTAAATATTATAAGAAATATTCTCTTGTTTAAACAAAGCATTTCGTCAAGTAGAAGAGTCTGTACTGTCTCACTGATCCCCCAAATGTCTCTTGTTTCCTTTCTTCTATGTGACATACTTACTTCAAGATGACTGAAGCCTGTCTCCATGAGTCCACTGAAAGGAAGGAAGTCGTCGTTATATTTGGCCAAATGAACATCAGTGCTACTTCGGGAATTAAAGACAATGCATGTCATCACCCTAACCTCATCCAGACTGGGCTCCATTAGGTAGGTGTGTGTGTGTGGTTGTGGGGCGGGGCGGGGGGGGGGGGGGGGGCTGGCCCTGGGGGGGGGGGGGGGGGGGTGGGGGGGGGGGGGGGGGGGGGGGGGGGGGGGGGGAGCTGTCACACCAGGGCAATTGTTCACCGAGTTATCCAGCGAGGCTGTGCACAGGCATTTTGTAGAGCAACAAAGGAGCCGGTGATGGACGTTAACATTTTGTGAATGGCTGAGAAAGTCTGAGCTCTCCCTCGGAGCTTAAAATGATACGGCACATCACACAAGAGGGCAGCCGGGGACAGGAGCTAGAAATTAGCGGCTATAAACTCTCTGCGCAGCCCATCAGTTTCATGCTCTGTATTGGAACTGTGTTAAACTGCATCATCCCCATCGAATACAGACAGAGCTGCAGACCTCATCCATCCCACCGAGGGCGGCACCGAGGGCCTGCTTTATTCCTCTTCTTTTATTGAGCCACCTGATTTTTAATGGCAACAATAAACCCCCCGGGGGAAACACACAGCGGTGGGATGTAACAGTGTACATTTACTCAGTGGATTTACTTACTACATTTTCCATATCACTATAGTTGATGTATTTACAGGCACTTTATACTTTTACTCCACGCCATTCTGTCAGCAAATATGTCCTTTCTGTCGCCAGTATTGTTTTTTGGAACAGTTAAACTATTTGTTGCATGATTGAGAGGACTACCTCTGATTGTTTAATAATCAGAGGGGCGGGGCTGCTCTGCGTGCTTGTTTGCAGGTTGATGATTTGCACCTGTTGACTCCGACCAACATGGCACCCGTGACTGCTCAGAGGAAGCAAGAGAAGCACATGGGGAGGGTAAGGCTGCTTTCTGTTTGTTTGTGTGGAGTTGTGTGCGTGTGTGTTTGTTGTGCCTGTAGTGCTTAGGTTCCGTGAGGCTTGTTCCTGCATTTAGTTTGGATGCAAAGTGAAGTAATCTCCTTTGTTAGCCGTCAGTGTGTTTGGTCTTTATTGTTGGAGGATCAGAGATGCATGTGTAGAAACGTGTTTGGATTATTTTCCTTCATCCTGGACCCCGTCGTAAATTACATAAAATGTTTTTGGTGCGTTCCTGGGAAAGGAAGTGTGTTCTTGATGGATGTGGCATTGTTTGCAGGAAATGCAGTGGCTTCCATTAACGGTTGTAGCATGTTTGCCTGTGTCAAATCGTGGTGTCCGTGTTTTTGATAGTTCTCTGCACATGGCGCTGATATTGATTCTTGATTTGCAGTTAATGGCAGTTTCTCTTGAGGGGCTTCATTGTGATGAATCGGCCGTTTTTTGTTCTGAGTAACTGATGTGCTTGTTCATAAATGTGATTCATGGTTTTGAGCTGCAGCTGATGTCTGCTGTTTGTTGTTTGCTTAACTTAAAGAATGATCTCATGTTTTTCATTGATATGAGGAGATGCTGGTGATTAATATTATCAGTTTCATTTGCGTAGGTGGTGTTAATCTATTCAGCATGGCAGCGGTAAATATAAAAAGGTTCTAATTGGGCTCAAAATACATTTTGAACGTCACTGAAAACAGCAAAGGTGTAATTTGCGCTGAACTGAAAGGAGCGTTGTTTAGTCTCTCGTCACTGATCTGAAAATCCCTGTCTGGCTGGGAGTTTTTGTCACTGTGTTCAACAGTCAGGCTCTTTTCCTGATATATAACAATTTCAAAGGAAAATATGCGCATTTATAGGGATTGAAACTCTGTATTTTCAGGATATCTTTATATTTATAGTTAAGTTTGCATATGGGAAAGACTGGGATTTGAATACTGAGACGTGTGACCGTAGTGGGTGGGCTCTGTGTGTGTGAGACCTTAATTTCGAGCAGCAGCAGCGGCGTGAGCAGGAACTCAACTATTCCGTGAGCCCCTCGTCTGCAATGCCTCTGCTATTTCCAGCCTTTCTATTAGAAAATGTCAGGACCTCGGGCTTTAAATCTATTTCGTGCCGATCTGATGCCCGATTTGTGCTCACACAGCCAAATTGCACAAAGTCCTTTACAGGATAACGAGTGAACCAGAGCAGGAAAGAAGCCAGGAAGTGTGATAAGAGTGGCTCACAGCAAAGTGACACTGGAACAAAGATGTCCCCAGTGCAGCACCCAAGGAAAACCAAGACGTCTCCAGCCAAGGAGAACGGAGCTCTCTATCTTTTTTTTTTTATAACAGTAATTTAGCCCACTGATTTCAGATGTGATGTCGTGTGAAGCTGCTCACTTTAATGCTGATGTCACACTAAAACTTGGAGAATCACTGACAGGGGGCATCCAGCCCGGAAGTATGTTTGTGCACTTATGTCCACCAGAGGGCGATGTGTAGGTGCACAGCCGTGTCCTGGGGGCAGCTGCTGCAGCACAGGAGACTCTGACCCCTAATCTGTTCTGTTGCCTGCCCCTCTCTGCTGTGGCGTCCCATAGGGGACTGCACGGCGCCCGTGCAGCAGGTCAGGGGGTTGAGCCTGCGTTTCCTTCGCCGCTCTCACGTGGAGGCCCTTTGATGAGCCGCTGTCAGAAATAGCTTGTGCACAGCGGGGCTGACTAATGATGTTTTTAGGGAGTGGGCCCTCCCACCGCTGAGAGCAGCGCACGTAACTGAGGAGGGCTGATTGACGGATTGAGATCATGGAAATTACAGACAAAAGGTTTTTTTATGGAAATGCGTGCTGAATTAAAACGTGACACAGTCATCTTTGTCACAACGGAGCGAGCGTCACGGCGAGACAGACGGAGGAATAGGCGGGTTTGAATCCTGGTGATTTGTCTGTAAATCGCTTAAGGGGGAGGCCCAGCTACACTGTCGACTAGGACCCCTGCTCTCACTTATTTTGCAACTACCTCACTTTAACAGGCCTTTGTAATGAGTGCCAGCAAACAGTTAACAACACAGCGCTTTTTATTTATTAATTTGTTTTTGCAGCATCCAATTTAAAAAAAAAAAAAAAAGCCCTGAGCAAACATGCCGGCATGCATGGGAAGATTTCCGATGGAGATGTGTTTGCAGTGTAAATATTGCGGTTGGCCTTCGTGTGTGTACAGAATAATTACATGCTTCATTGTTGTGACAATAACGGGCAGAGACGGCAGCTATCGGCGGCTAATTTAGTTTCTCGTTGGATGTCAGCACCTCTGCTCCAGCTGTGGAGGGAGTAATAAGCTCCAGTGTATTGGACAGTGGGATTGGTCTAATTACTGTTGAGTGGATAATCAGATTTTTAGGTTAATTTACTAATGGATGAGAGTTATCCTGCGTTTCACTACGATGTGTTGCCTTCAGCAAATACAGGAAGTGCAGCAGCGGAGGCAGAACTGCTGACATGATATTCCAACAACTCATAAGTTATCTCCGCTGTAATTGATGATGACGTGAGGCTGACCATAAATCAAGCTAAATGCCGCCTCACGATTTGTCTTGCTCATTTATTTCTTCTTTAATGAAAGGCAACTTTCATACATTTAGACAGATTTTTTTTATAATCAGGGAAGTCAGTTAAGAATGATTGAGTGAGAAACTTTATAGTTTTGTGCCTCAGGTGTTACACGGAGCGAACCAGTCAGCCATCTCCCATTTTCTTTAAAAGCCCCTGAGCAAAGAAATTGTCATGCTCTGCTTTGTCATGAGCTAAAATCTTCCTCAGACGTATCAGTCGGGGTTTTACTTTAGAACTGGTAATTGCACTCCAGTGTTGAAAGAGGGATTAGTTAAATAAAAACAATTATCTGTAATTTGATTCATGAGCAAAAAAAGTGTGGATGATAAAACTGGCGAAAGGGGAGTCGAGTTATTCCCACTGTGATGTTATCCTCTCGTCCAGTGGCCTGCTCTGCTGCAGAGGGCTGATGTTGCACTTCATTTTTCTCCCCGTGGCCCCGTCCCCGGGGATTTGAGAGTCCATGTCCTGATTCATCACCAGCAATGGTGCAATTGAACATTTAAAGAGGAACCAGGGGTACACAGTCGAGCGTAAGCCTTAATAAATGGTGTTCTTAAGAGCCATTCATTGCCTGTCCCGAGCACATGGAAATGATGACGGATCAGTTTTCTTTGCCGTGCCTCATTTCTTATCCAAATGAAATCCGGGAAGCCCATTCATCCTGCTTAGGAGATAATAAATTGGTTGAGTTGTTGGCTGTATTTAGACCTCATGCGTTGACCTACCTCTGTGCTCGGTGCGTGCAGGGGTCCTTCCCCCTCTACCTGCTTGCTCTCGTTGTCGTCCTCTCTCTCTCTCCACGTTCACGTCTTCCATCCGTTTAGAAAAAGTTCACAATAGTGAAGTCCTTTCTTCGGCCATTGACAGGACGGAGGCATACATACAAATGAAGTAAATAACAGCCTGAACTCCCGTCTGAAAGGATTTAATATGCAGGAGAAAAAGGATGCAGCAGCTTGAAATAGGTTAATTAAATGAGCTCATGTCATGTACGAAGCCATGATTTCCTGTTCAGCTGATCCTCCATTCTTTAATTCTCAGGACCACAAAGGCAACTAACACCTGGTAAACATGGCCGACGACTAGCAGAGATGCTCAGTGAGAAAATGAGCAGTTTTACATAATGATAACAATGCCGGATGAAAAGAGCTAAATGTGATTAAAAAAAATGTTTTTAATTGTGTGGTTTATCAGCAGAAAAGGAGCCATCTCTGATTTTATATCTCCATTGTTTTAGGTGATTATACACTAAAGAAGACATTATGAATGTGATATTCAATTTCTCTCTATAAATCCCCCCCGTGACCCTCTCACTGGAGCGTCTTAAAAAGAGAGCCTGGATTTATTTAGGCTGTAGGTGTATGGGCTGATTTACAGCAGGTATCTGTGATTCCCTCCTTTGAATCCCTGTCAGGAGCCAGGAATTATTAAATACTAATCAGAGGACTGTGATTCACACGGCGACGTAATTGGACTTTAAGACTTTGGAGTGCAGACTGGAATTAGCTTGTCTTAAAAGTGTCTGGATATCACGCGAGCACTAAATGAAATAGTGTTGCAAAATCTCTAACATCGATAAGTTGATGAACTGATATTAATCAGCAAGTTTTGTTCATTAATTAGTCATCAGGCACTTTTCCTGCAAAACTTTCAGTGTCCACTGAGTATCTCAGGCAAGGCAGTGAATGAATGCGTCATTAAATTATTTTGCAGCTTCATTGTTCAAACATCTTTGACATGCTGTGTCTGTATTTACACAATCAGAAATAAGTCTGCGGTTGCAAAACTTTGTGTCCTTGGACCAGTCTCTCCACCTGCAGAGGCGCTTTGATATCTTCAAAGACAAAGTTAAAACGTAGTTTTATGCCCCGCCAGCGACAGCTGCGGCAGAGTCATTCATTCCCCTCTGACAATTCCCCTGAAATGTTGTGAGAAGTTGCTCCACTTTTGGATGGATGTTTAATGGTAGCGGCAGTAATCAGCGGGTAGTCGTTCTCTCAGTGACCTTGAATGCGCCAAGAACGGCAGGAACAGGAAGGACCATCATGTTTCATCTTTTCATTGTATTTAATCATATAATTCGACATTTGAATCATCTGTATCTGTTATATCCTCACTCGTAAAGCACCTGTCGTTATTTATTGTTAATAATTCGGTTGACATAGAGTGACAGCGGATTAGTGACACAGCTCCCTCTGGAGAATTAATCAAAAAATTAAAATGAATGTCCAAACTGTGGTGTGAGATATTATTCTCATCCATAGTGGGTGTTGGGGAACAGTGATTGAAAAGCAAGTCATGTTGATTGATGAGTTTAATTAGAGTCAGGGTTGGTGCTGCTAATAGCTCAGAAAGGTGTAGTCTGTCACGGCGTTGATGGCTTCGCAGTAGGTGGAGGAGTTCCACGCGTTCTTGAGTAATTCACAGTCGTCAAGATGCTGACAACGAGCTCGAGTCTGACTTTAACGAAGCCTTCCATATTTCATGGCGTGGGACTCAGGCGTGTTTACATGTGGAGGTGATCAAATGCCTGAGTAAATGAGATCCCAGGAGACTGGGCGGGAGATCCTATAGAAGATGTTACCATCAGGCTCCTTTGCGTACATGACAGACGGCGGAATAAGGGAGAGAGCCTCACGTGTTGTGTCGTTGTTTGGTGTTTCAGGGTCAAAGGTTAAACCTCGGAACGCAGCGGAATCGCTTTGGACGGCCCGGCAGCGTCGACGGCTGAACTAGCGGTGCAGTTACACTGAGTGTCAGCTGGCATTATGAGGCTCAGACTTCATCCTGGGATGTTTTATACATTCAGAATACATAATGAGGTGTTATGATTTCCATAGCTGGGGAACACAGATGTGAACAAATAAGGCTTTATCGGCTGTGAC
This sequence comes from Pseudorhombus dupliciocellatus, assembly GCA_016785235.1. NCBI lineage: Eukaryota > Metazoa > Chordata > Actinopteri > Pleuronectiformes > Paralichthyidae > Pseudorhombus > Pseudorhombus dupliciocellatus. The sequence continues at coordinate 322,627 of JAFBJW010000116.1, forward strand.
GGCGAGAAATGTTGTTGGTAATACAAAGTTTCTCGGAGTGACAGGTATGTGATGGTTGGAGGCGTTTTGTCATTTTTATTGGACAATTTGACTAAACTGACAATTAACTTATGGAGAAAAAATACTTGTGGAAGGTCGGCTGTCACCTATAAATGTACCTGGATATACGAAAACTTTTATTTGGTCGTAAAATGACAGATGATGTTTAAATGACACAATTTAAATGCTAATTAATGCTAAAGCAAAGCAGCAATAATAATAGATAATAATAGACACACAGAATAGAGTTAAAGAGGAGGGACATCAGTCTGCACTGGTTTATTGTTCGGAGTAATTAGGGATGTTTCATCAAACGGTGCACAAAGTTAATGTGACTTTAACTATCATGGCTCTGCTAAATTCTAGTTAGCACTTGTAACACCTGTGACTTAGTGCTTAGTCAACAAAACAGGCAACTTCCCCATGGCTGCCTGTTGTCAACCTATTTTTGTTGTTGTTGCTGTAACTGAATCAAAATAAATAAATAAATAAAACCAGTGTCGCAGTTTTTAATCCCAGTGGTGATCAGATAATGCAATGCGCTGATGAAAATGCCAATTATTTTTGTGCCAGTCAATAACAAGCATCCACAGCACATTCAGTCTAAGATAGGGTGAGGCACGAATCTGTGACAGCTGCAGGAAAAAAAACAGCTGTGTGGACCACTGTGGAAAACAATTCCACGCTGGGAAAAAAAAAGCAGCACTGATGTTTCTCATTTTCCCCATTTTTAAGGTTGTAATTCAATATGGCATGCCAGAATGTTTCACTCTCCAGCCCCATTCAGCTTTAAATTCCCCCATTCCCTTCTGCTCATATTACACATGTATTCTCATTTTAGTTTCTCGTCTTCTTTTATGGAGAGCATCTTGAAAAATACTGTAGTGTTGGCGGAGGCCATTACATCTTCCTATGTCTGCAGTTAGGTGTGTGTGCGTGTGTGTTCTAAATTCAGACCTACATGCTGATGCATAGAGAAACGCACACTAACACACAGCAGCCTGGTTGAATATATTCAAAGTGACAGGTGCAAGGACACTATACGACCTCACTAACAGCCAATGATATGTTCTGTGTCGACACTCGTGTGAAGAACACATTCAGCCCATAACGCCACACGGCAACAGATCTGTCTTGTATGTTTGTGCACGTGGATAGATCTAATGTGCTTGTGCTGGCATGAACAGCACACCCGCAGGGAAAAGGAGGAGGCGCTATCTCAAATATATTTGATGTATTACAGCCTGTCAATCGTGGACTGTAGTAAACAGCGAACATTTTTTTTTTTGCTCACTTATATAAGCCGAGGTACATGTCACACACTAGCAAAGAACAGTAAAACATGCACCTTAAGAATTGCAAAAAAAGGGGAAAGCATTGCCAGTGAAAATGTTCCCCTCTACCAAATGAATACCTGAACCTAATCTGAAGGCAGCTGTGCTAATCACGTCCTTCGTTTTAAAGGAAGACTGAAACTTTTGTCTTGGTGGCTGAGTGGCTCTCTCCGCCTGTGTGCACAGTCTGCTTTCTTTCCTCTTCTGTTTTTGACCCATTTTCACAAACACGACGCGTAAGAAGTGCACTTTAAATTAAGATGTTTTGAAACGTCTTTCTGAGGGTTTCGTGTACTTTTTTTTTTGTTGTGCAGAGCTCTGTTTTTGTAAGGGGTCTAAACTAGGCCACAGAATGTAGGACTGCATCACTTTCAGTCGTTTTAATACAGCTGCTTTGTTTGGAAAAACAAAAAAGAATGTTTTGTTACTCTTAATCCTCTGTTTTGTGTGGAGGTTTGAATTTGTTCCAATAGAAACCACTAATTATTATAAAAAATGCCTGTTTTGATGTTGCAGTAGAGCGGCTGTTTGTTTCCACCAAATGGTTGAATTTGTGTCAAGTATCATGATGAAGTCTAAAAATATTGCTACCTAATACTTATACTGCAGCAGGCAGCCAGAGGATGATCAATATGTGTTGGCTCGGTCCCGTGTTTTTCTTTGCTATATACAGCGGCCTGAAGTATCACCAAGTAAGCGCTTACAGTCTCAAGCAGCAGTAATTAGACACATCCCCAGGAACAACTACGCCACAGTACTGCAGCAGAACAGGACAGAACACCACGGTGTGTTTTCTAGTGAGGAATAGAAACATAAAAATAAGGCTGCAGCTGTTTAATGGAAAGGAGGCATTTAACTGATCCATGAAAGCTTTTGATTTACAAGATTGAAGACTCGTGTTCTTCTCTGTACACTTTGTATATATTTAAATAGAAATGCGGTCTGCAGTTTATTATTGGTTTTTGTTGGGTTGAGTATCTGCTGCTTTCAGGCACGAGGGAATTAAAATGGGGACTTAATAGACGTGGTAATATATATTCATATAGGTCCAGTGTTTCCCATTAATGAGTTTGACTGCAGCTTCCTGCCACAGTCTTATTTGTGACAAATTCATTTAGTTTTGTGCCGATGATTCATTGTAGAAAAAAGTGCATACACTGCTCCTGAGAACCTTTATCTGAAATCGAGTCCGTTTCACTGTGCTAACCTCATGCTGGAGTTGTGTGTGTGCGCAGCTGTGTTCTTAGATGTAGAAGTGAGGTTGCAGTGTGAGCTCCCGTGTCTCTGGCAGATCTGCAGGACAATGGTTAATCAGTTCCAAAAAGTCCTTGTTCCACACACACTCGTTAGCCCAGACAGGGGGCAGGGTGCTAATGAGTGGATCCTGGTCGAGCTGAAGGGTTTGGAGGTGGTGAGGTCAGCCGGATGCGGCTCCACTGCAGTGGCAGTTTAATTAGAGCGTTCTATAATGGAGCTCTGTCCTGAATAACCCTTAATGAGCACCCAGTTATTTTATATGTCCTTAATTTGTTCCACATATCTGAGGCCATGAATTATCTGAAACAGTGAATGATTATGAGAGGCTTGTGGGAGTCGGGCTGGGTGTGGTGGCGAGGAGGAAAGGGCTCTCGTGTGGGGGAGAAGTGTGTTGGAGATTTTCGCTTTGTTCCGTCAGCAGAGAGGTGAGCGCTGTGGGGAGGGGGGTGGGCGCGGGCAGCTTTGAGGTGTGGACAATGCAGTTTCTGCAAGCCCCGGCCTTGACTTTACATTTCCCAAACACATGCACGCAGTCATAAGGGTGATGGTTACCATGGTAACTGGGCAAAAATAGTAACACACACACACAACCAGAGACAAACACTTACACACTCACTCAACATGTAAGCCCTCTCAGAAGCTGAGTGATTTTTATAATCTCACTTCGCATTTGTCTCCTCCATCCCGGACATCTCTCCATCTTTTGTCTCCTCCCCCTTCAGTCTGTCTATCTCTTAGTTTCACACACTTCGGAGCATGCAGTGTTTGCGTGCATACGACAGTGTAATCTGCTGACAGCCAGATTGATAGGTGAGAGCGCCCTGTTTGAATGGCTTCATTCCAGCAGCGGAGGGTTGGAAGGCAGCTACCTGCGCATCCATCATCCTCCCCTCTGCCCTGCAGTCTGGATTTTTGCGCTGCAGTGACAGTCGCTCTCATTCGCACACAGGCACAGACATGCCTATCTTGTGTATTATACACACATGCACATCCATGCTGTACAACAATACACAAGCAGAAGCACAATTACAAAAGATAACTTCAGTCTACACCGGCGCTTACACTCTGGAACAGACACACATACACACACACACGTTATCACTTTATCAGGTTTCCCTGACTTTTCCCGTGATCCCTCTGTATCCCATTTTCATCCCCCACTCACCATTTTTGGTCTTTTTTTTTCGCCCCTCCCAGCTCCTTATCCTTGTCATCCCCTTCCTGCTGCATTCATACTCTGCCTTCCATTAATGCACTGCTCCTTACATATAGTACATATTTGACTTGTAAATTGAGGTTCTATTTATGTCATGCCCAAGAGGTGCTGTCAATTAGTCTCTACACTGACACATCCTGTGAGGAGAGAGTGAGAGGGATGGAAATAGAGAAAGAAGAGACAGATTGGCAGAGAGAATGAAACAGAGAGATACGTGGAGGCAAGTAGGGTGCTTTTGGCAAATGTAGCACCACAGAGAACTCCCCCCAGAGGTGGAGCAGATTCAAGATCAGTGCGAGTGTCATCCGACAAAACAGAAAATCCAGCCTGCGGAAAGTCTTGGCAAGAAACGCCGATCTCACGCTCGGCCCTTGAGAGCTGGAGAGGCTTCTGCTTCTGATGGTCCTGCGTATGGTGGAGAGGCCTCCTGGGTGACCCGCTCAGATGAGGATGTAAACATTTACTCACAACACACACCCTGTTATGGATGCATTAAAGTACATGGTGCAGCTACGTTATGCAAATGTTGCAGATGTTTCGAGGATATAAAGTAGACCCAGCTGGTAGAGAGGGTTGTCCACTAGCCAGAGGATCGGTGGCTTGATCCCTGGCTCATCCAGTCTGCATTCTAAAATGTCTGGCCCTGTGAATGTTGTGTGATAGAAAATGTGCTGTGCATTGAAGTACCGTATGAATGTGTGTGGAGGATTGGACTTATTTTTGGGGACTGTAGTTTGGAAGTTAGTCCATGATGCTCTGGTGGCTTAATTGTCGTTTTAGGAAGGCTTTGCTCACTAGTGTCCTCTGTTTTTAAAGCAACGTGATGTAACATTATTGGCTTTACTGAACCCAGGCAATAGGTCAATCATAGTATTCACCTGCAGCAACAGTTGAAACTGGAATGCTGCACAATCTCTCCCCAGAGCAGGGAGTTAAAGATAGACCCCTGTTTTTATTGTTGCAACAGTTGGTGCAACACCTTTGCATTCCAGGTGGCAGATCCTTTAACCTGTGCCTGTTGTTGTGTCTTCAAAGGTGTTTGTGAGTCAATGCTCCCTAGTCATCAAAAACACAGCAGCCGACTTTGAATGTCTGATTCTCCAAAGTCAAACCGGCATCACTCTCTGAACTGCCACAGCTCACTCTGCTGTCTGAGACCACTTACCCATGATGCCTGTGTACCTGTCTGTCTCTCTTTGGAGGCTTCTAACAAGGTCTTCTCCTGTACACCCCCCCTCCCAAGTCTGAAACTGCCCTCCTTTTTCTGATGCTCATGTGCAGCCACACATGCACATACAGACCAGAGCACGGGGCTGCCACTGTGATGGTGTCACTGTTGATGTCAGTCTATGCAGTGATGTCACATCTCTTATGATCACTCAGTTTTTGGGCATGTTTACAGGAAAGCCAGTAGGAAAATGATGCCACAGCTTTGTTTGTGTCTTTTTCTTCATTAATTTGATGATGATGAATGTCGAGCAGAGCAGGGCGAGACAAAGCCCTTGCTGTAGGAATGTTGACAATGAGGACAACAACTTTAGTCGGGAAATATTTGCAATGTCTTATTGTGGAGGGATACATGCATGTGTGCAAGTTTCATTTTATAGATTGGGGAGTAAATGGGGAAAAGCGGCCACAGGGTACATCTCACAGTTGGAGAGAAGATTGGATGATGAAATAGGAAGGAAACACCACAGAAATTGGAGCAGAGATGTCTGGTTCTTCCTTCCCTACCTTTGCACACCCCTTCCAGATTCATAAACAGGGTTTCCATTGGATACTGTGTTTGTGTGTTTGTACTGATTTAATCCCCAGGGAGGGAGCGCTGTCGATTGAGTCACTCTTTAATTTGATTACAGAGGTTTTCTTTTTTTATCCTTGGGGATAGAAAACTCAACCACTTAGTTTTCCGCTGTGAGAGGTGACAAAATGATTTCTATAATTTGTGTGAGTTCAGTTGTGTGTAAGATTGACTGACTGATTGATATTGTTGATGTTTTAATTTGGAATAAGTAACTGTTTTGTAGCAGTATATAAAAAAGTCATGCAAATGTAATGTATGTTATAGTTGGGGTTGTGGTGGTTTTTGGAGTGGTAGTTATTGTCAGAGTTGTGGATGGGGTTGTTGGTGGTGTTATTGTGGTAGTTGTTGTCGGAGTTGTAGTTGTTGTCGGAGTTGTAGTTGTTGTTGGGATTGTAGTTGTTGTTGGAGTGGTAGTTGTTTTCCGGGTCGTGGTTGTTGTCGGGATTGTAGTTGTTGTTGGAGTGGTAGTTGTTTTCCGGGTCGTGATTGTTGTTGTTGTGATTTTTGTCAGAGTGCTAGTTGTAGTTATTAGAGTTGTGGTTGTTTGCGTTGTAGTTGTTGTGGTTGTTGTTTTTGTCGAAGTGGTAGTGGTGTGTTTTTCGTTTCTTGTTGTTTGTCGGAGTTGTTGTCGGAGTTGTAGTTGTATCGTTTGCGTAGTTTGGTGTGGTGTGTTTATCGTTCCTTGTAGTTTGTTGATATTGAAGTGGTGGTTGTCGGAGTTGTAGTTGTTGTAGTTGTCGGAGTTGTAGTTGTAGTTGTAGATGTTGGAGTTGTCGGAGTAGTTGTTGGAGTTGTTGGAGTGGTAGTTGTTTTAGTTCTCAGAGTTGTTGGAGTGGTAGTTGTTGTAGTTGGCGGAGTTGTAGTTGTTGTAGTTGTAGTTGATGTTGGGGTCGTAGTTGTTGGAGTTGGAGTTGATGTTGGAGTGGTGGTTGTTGGAGTTGCAGTTGTCAGTTGGCGGAGTTGTTGTTGTAGTTGTAGTTGATGTTGTAGTTGATGTTGTAGTTGTAGTTGTAGTTGTTGGAGTTGTAGTTGATGTTGGAGTGGTAGTTGTCGGAGTTGTCGAAGTTGTAGTTGTAGTTGATGTGAAAGTGGTAGTTGTTGGAGTGGTGGTTGTCGGAGTTGTAGTTGTTGTAGTTGTTGTTGGAGTGGTAGGTGTTGTAGTTGTCGGCGTTGTAGTTGATGTTAAAGTGGTAGTTGATGTTGTTGTTGTTGGAGTGGTAGTTGTAGTTCTCTGAGTTGTTGTTGGAGTTGTTGTAGTTGTCGGAGTGGTAGTTGTTTTAGTTCTCGGAGTTGTTGGAGTGGTAGTTGTTGTAGTTGTCGGAGTTGTTGTTGGAGTAGTTGTTGTAGTTGTCAAAGTTGCAGTTGTTGAAGTTGCAGTTGTCGAAGTTGTAGTTGATGGAGTTGTAATTGTTGTAGTTGTTGGAGTTGTTGTTGGAGTGGTAGTTGTTGTAGTTGTCGGAGTAGTTGTTGGAGTGGTAGTTGTTGTAGTTGGCGGAATTGTTGTTGTAGTTGTAGTTGATGATGTTGGAGTGGTATTTGTTGTAGTTGTAGTTGTCGAAGTTGTTGTTGGAGTGGTAGTTGTTGTAGTGTCGGAGTTTTTGTTAGAGTGGGAGTTGTTGGAGTTGTAGTTGTTGTCGTTGATGTTGGAGTGTTAGTTGTAGTTGGCGGAGTAGTTGGCAGAGTTGTTGTTGGATTGGTAGTTGTTGTAGTTGGCGGAGTTGATGTTGGAGTGGTAGTTGTTGTTGGAGTGGTGGTTGTCGGACTTGGAGTTGTCGGAGTTGTTGGAGTGGTAGTTCTTGTTGTTGTAGTTGTAGTTGTCGGAGTTGTAGTTGGAGTGGTAGTTGTTGTCGGAGTTGTAGTTGTTTTAGTTGTCGGAGTTAATGTTGGAGTGGTAGTTGATGTTGGCGTGGTAGTTGTTGTAGTTGTCGGAGTGGTTGTTGGAGTCGGAGTTGTTGTAGTTGTCGGAGTTGTAGTTGATGTTAAAGTGGTAGTTGCTGTAGTTCTCGGAGTTGTTGTTGGAGTGGTAGTTGTCGGAGTTATTGTTGTAGTTTTCGGAGTTGTAGTTGATGTTAAAGTGGCCAACTGACGGAGTTGTTGTTTGAGTGGTAGTTGCTGTAGTTCTCGGAGTGATAGTTGATGTTGGCGTGGCAGTTGTTGTAGTTGTCGGAGTTGTTGTTGGAGTGGGGGTTGTTGTTGTAGTTTTCGGAGTTGTAGTTGATGTTGGCGTGGTAGTTGTTGCAGTTGGCGGAGTTGTTGTTGGAGTTGTTGGAGTGGGAGTTGTTGTAGTTGGCAGAATTGTTGTTGGAGTTGGAGTTGTTGGAGTGGTAGTTGTTGTAGTTGTCGGAGTGGTTGTTGGAGTCGGAGTTGTTGTAGTTTTCGGAGTTGTAGTTGATGTTAAAGTGGTAGTTGTTGTAGTTGGCGGAGTTGTTGTTTGAGTGGTAGTTGTTGTTGGAGTGGTGGTTGTCGGACTTGGAGTTGTCGGAGTTGTTGGAGTGGTAGTTCTTGTTGTTGTAGTTGTAGTTGTCGGAGTTGTAGTTGATGTTAAAGTGGTAGTTGCTGTAGTTCTCGGAGTTGTGTTTGGAGTGGTAGTTGATGTAGTTGTCGGAGTTGTTGTTGTTGGAATTGTAGTTGTTGTAGTTGATGTTGGAGTTGTAGTTGTAGTTGTTGTAGTTGATGTTGGAGTGGTAGTTGCTGTAGTTCTCGGAGTTGTAGTTGTTGAGTGGTAGTTGTCGGAGTTGTTGTTGGAGTGGGAGTTGTTGCGGTTGGCGGAGTTGTAGTTGATGTAGTCGGAGTTGATGTTGGAGTGGTAGTCAATGTTGGCGTGGTAGTTGATGAAGTTGTTGGAGTTGATGTTGGCGTGGTAGTTGATGTAGTTGTTGGAGTTGTAGTTTTTTTTTTGGAGTGGTAGTTGCTGTAGTTCTCGGAGTTGTTTGGAGTGGTAGTTGTTGGAGTTGTAGTTTTCGGAGTTGTAGTTGATGTTAAAGTGGTAGTTGCTGTAGTTCTCGGAGTTGTTTGGAGTGGTAGTTGATGTAGTTGTCGGAGTGGTAGTTAATGTTGGCGTGGTAGTTGATGTAGTTGATGTTAGAGTGGTAGTTGATGTAGGAGTGGTAGTTGATGTTGGCGTTGGAGTTGTTGTAGTTGATATTAAATTGGTAGTTGTTGAAATTGGCGGAGTTGTTGTTGGAGCGGTAGTTGGTGTAGTTCTCGGAGTTGTTTGGAGTGGTAGTTGATATTGGCGTGGTAGTTGATGTAGTTGTCGGAGTTGTAGTTGTTGTTGGAGTTGTAGTTTTCAGAGTTGTAGTTGATGTTAAAGTGGTAGTTGTTGTAGGAGTGGGAGTTGTTGTAGTTTTCGGAGTTGTAGTTGATGTTAAAGTGGTAGTTGCTGTAGTTCTCGGAGTTGTTGTTGTAGTTTTTGTTGTTGGAGTTGTTGTTGTAGTTTTCGGAGTTGTAGTTGATGTTGGAGTGGTAGTTGATGTAGTTGTTGGAGTTGTAGTTGATGTTGGAGTGGTAGTTAATGTTGGCGTGGTAGTTGATGTAGTTGCCGGAGTTGTAGTTGATGTTAGAGTGGTAGTGATGTTGGCGTGGTAGTTGATGTAGTTGTCGGAGTTGTAGTTGTTGTTGGAGTGGTAGTTGCTGTAGTTCTCGGAGTTGTAGTTGTTGAGTGGTGATTGTTGTAGTTGTCGGAGTTGTAGTTGATGATGATGGCGTGGTATTTGATGTAGTTGTCGGAGTTGTAGTTGTTGTTGGAGTGGTAGTTGCTGTAGTTCTCGGAGTTGTTGCTGGAGTGGTAGTTGTCGGAGTTGTTGTTGTAGTTTTCGGAGTTGTGGTTGATGTTAAAGTGGTAGTTGTTGTAGTTGGCGGAGTTGTTGTTGGAGTGGTAGTTGCTGTAGTTCTCGGAGTTGTTTGGAGTGGTAGTTGATGTAGTTGTCGGAGTGGTAGTTGATATAGTTGTCGGAGTTGTAGTTGTTGTTGGAGTGGGAGTTCTCGGAGTTGTTTGGAGTGGTAGTTGCTGTAGTTCTCAGAGTTGTTGTTGGAGTCGGAGTTGTAGTTGATGTTGGAGTGGTAGTTAATGTTGGCGTGGTAATTGATGTAGTTGTCGGAGTTGTAGTTGATGTTAGAGTGGTAGTTGATGTAGTTGTCGGAGTTGTAGTTGTTGTTGGAGTGGTAGTTGCTGTAGTTCTCGGAGTTGTTTGGAGTGGTAGTTGTTGGAGTTGTAGTTGATGTTAAAGTGGTAGTTGTTGTTGGAGTGGGAGTTGTTGTGGTTGGCGGAGTTGTAGTTGATGTTGGAGTGGTAGTTGTCGGAGTTGTAGTTGTTGTTGGAGTGGTAGTTGCTTTAGTTCTCTGAGTTGTTGCTGGAGTGGTAGTTGATGTAGTTGATGTTCGAGTGGTAGTTAATGTTGGCGTGGTAGTTGTTGTAGTTGTAGTTGCTGTAGTTCTCGGAGTTTTGTTTGGAGTGGTAGTTGTTGTAGCTAGCGGAGTTGTTGTTGGAGTCGGAGTTGTTGTCGTTGGCGGAGTTGTTGGAGTCGGAGTTGTAGTTGATGTTGGAGTGGTAGTTAATGTTGGCGTGGTAATTGATGTAGTTGTCGGAGTTGTAGTTGATGTAGGAGTGGTAGTTGATGTTGGCGTGGGAGTTGTTGTAGTTTTCTGAGTTGTGTTTGGAGTGGTAATTGATGTAGTTGTCGGAGTTGTAGTTGATGTAGGAGTGGTAGTTGTGTGTTTCCCCCATGGGGGAGGAATAAAAATGTTCTTATCTGATCTTAGTTGATGTAGGAGTGGTAGTTGATGTTGGCGTGGTAATTGATGTAGTTGTCGGAGTTGTAGTTGATGTTAGAGCGGTAGTTGACGTTGGCGTGGGAGTTGTTGTAGTTTTCTGAGTTGTGTTTGGAGTGGTAGTTGATGTAGTTGTCGGAGTTGTAGTTGATGTAGGAGTGGTAGTGGATGTTGGCGTGGTGGTTGTCGGAGTTGTAGTTGTTGGAGTGGTAGTTGCTGTAGTTCTCGGAGTTGTTGCTGGAGTGGTAGTTGTCGGAGTTGTTTTTGTAGTTTTCGGAGTTGTAGTTGATGTTAAAGTGATAGTTGTTGAGTGGTGTTTGTTGTAGTTGACGGAGTTGTTGTTGGAGTGGTAGTTGTCAGAGTTGTTGTAGTTGTCGGAGTTGTTGTTGTAGTTTTCGGAGTTGTAGTTGATGTTAAAGTGGTAGTTGTTGTTGGAGTGGTAGTTGTTGTAGTTGGCGGAGTTGTATTTGTCGGAGTTGTAGTTGATGTAGTTGTCGGAGTTGTAGTCGATGTTAAAGTGGTAGTTGTAGTTGGCGGAGTTGTTGTTGGAGTGGTATTTGCTGTAGTTGTCGGAGTTGTTGTTGGATTGGTAGTTGTTGTAGTTCGCGGAGTTGTTGTAGTTGTTGGAGTTATATTTGTATTTGTCAGAGTTGTAGTTGATGTAGTTGTCGGAGTTGTAGTTGATGTTAGAGTGGTAGTTGATGTAGTTGTCGGAGTTGTAGTTGATGTTAGAGTGGTAGTAGATGTAGTTGTCGGAATTGTAGTTGATGTTGGCGTGGTAGTTGATGCAGTTGTTGGAGTGGTATTTGCTGTAGTTCTCGGAGTTGTTGTTGGAGTGGTATTTGCTGTAGTTCTTGGAGTTGTTGTTGGAGTGGTAGTTGTTGTAGTTGTCGGAGTTGTTGTTGGAGTGGTAGTTGTTGTAGTTGGCAGAATTGTTTTTGGAGTTGTAGTTGATGTTAAAGTGGTAGTTGTTGTAGTTGGCGGAGTTGTTGTTGGAGTGGTGTTTGCTGTAGTTGTCGGAGTTGTTGTTGGATTGGTAGTTGATGTTAGAGTGGTAGTTGATGTCGTTGTCGGAGTTGTAGTTGATGTTAGAGTGGTAGTTGATGTAGTTGTCGGAGTTGTAGTTGATGTGAGAGTGGTAGTTGATGTAGTTGTCGGAGTTGTAGTTGATGTTAGAGTGGTGGTTGATGTTGGCGTGGTAGTTGTCGGAGTTGTAGTTGTTGTTGGAGTGGTATTTGCTGTAGTTGTCGGAGTTGTTGTTGGAGTGGTAGTTGTTGTAGTTGATGTTGGAGTGGTAGTTGTTGTAGTTGGCGGAGTAGTTGGCAGAGTTGTTGTTGGATTGGTAGTTGTTGTCATTGTATTTGTAGTTGTCGGAGTTGTTAGAGATGTTGTTGATGTTGGAGTGGTAGTTGTTGGTGGAGTGGTGGTTGTTGGACTTGTTGTTGTTGGAGTGGAAGTTGTCGTAGTTGTAGTTGATGTTATAGTGGTAGTTGCTGTTGTTCTCGGAGTTGTTGTTGGCGTGGTAGTTGTTGTAGTTGTGGGAGTTGTTGTTGGAGTGGGAGTTGTTGTTGTAGTTTCGGAGTTGTAGTTGATGTTAAAGTGGTAGTTGTTGCGGTTGGCGGAGTTGTAGTTGATGTAGGAGTGGTAGTTGATGTTGGCGTGGTAGTTGATGTAGTTGTCAGAGTGGTAGTTTTCGGAGTTGTAGTTGACGTTAAAGTGGTAGTTGTTGTAGTTGGCGGAGTTGTTATTGGAGTGGTATTTGCTGTAGTTCTCGGAGTTGTGTTTGGAGTGGTAGTTGATGTAGTTGTTAAAGTGGTAGTTGTTGTAGTTGGAGTGGGAGTTTTTGTAGTTGGCATAATTGTTGTTGTAGTTATAGTTGTTGTAGTTGATGTTGGAGTGGTAGTTGTTGTAGTTGGCGGAGTAGTTGGCAGAGTTGTTGTTGGATTGGTAGTTGTTGTCATTGTATTTGTAGTTGTCGGAGTTGTTAGAGATGTTGTTGATGTTGGAGTGGTAGTTGTTGGTGGAGTGGTGGTTGTTGGACTTGTTGTTGTTGGAGTGGAAGTTGTCGTAGTTGTAGTTGATGTTATAGTGGTAGTTGCTGTTGTTCTCGGAGTTGTTGTTGGCGTGGTAGTTGTTGTAGTTGTGGGAGTTGTTGTTGGAGTGGGAGTTGTTGTTGTAGTTTCGGAGTTGTAGTTGATGTAGGAGTGGTAGTTGATGTTGGCGTGGTAGTTGATGTAGTTGTCAGAGTGGTAGTTTTCGGAGTTGTAGTTGACGTTAAAGTGGTAGTTGTTGTAGTTGCCGGAGTTGTTGTTGGAGTGGGAGTTTTTGTAGTTGGCATAATTGTTGTTGTAGTTATAGTTGTTGTAGTTGATGTTGGAGTGGGAGTTGTTGTAGTTGGCGGAGTTGTGTTTGGAGTGGTAGTTGATGTTAGAGTGGTAGTTGATGTAGTTGTCAGAGTTGTAGTTTTTGTTGGAGTGGTAGTTTTCGGAGTTGTAGTTGACGTTAAAGTGGTAGTTGTTGTCGTTGGCGGAGTTGTTATTGGAGTGGTATTTGCTGTAGTTCTCGGAGTTGTGTTTGGAGTGGTAGTTGATGTAGTTGTTAAAGTGGTAGTTGTTGTAGTTGCCGGAGTTGTTGTTGGAGTGGGAGTTGTTGTAGTTGGCAGAATTGTTGTTGTTGTAGTTATAGTTGTTGTAGTTTATGTTGGAGTGGGAGTTGTTGTAGTTGGCGGAGTTGTTTGGAGTGGTAGTTGATGTAGGAGTGGTAGTTGATGTAGTTGTCGGAGTTGTAGTTTTTGTTGGAGTGGTAGTTTTTGTTGGAGTGGTAGTTTTCGGAGTTGTAGTGGACGTTAAAGTGGTAGTTGTTGTAGTTGGCGGAGTTGTAGTTGTTGTTGGAGTGGTAGTTGCTGTAGTTCTCGGAGTTGTGTTTGGAGTGGTAGTTGTTGTAGTTGTCGGAGTTGTTGTTGTAGTTTTTGGAGTTGTAGTTGACATTAAAGTGGTAGTTGTTGTAGTTGGCGGAGTTGTTGTTGGAGTGGTATTTGCTGTAGTTCTCGGAGTTGTTTGGAGTGGTAGTTGTTGGAGTTGTTGTTGGAGTGGGAGTTGTTGTTGATGTTAAAGTGGTAGTTGTTGTAGGAATGCGAGTTGTTGTAGTTTTCGGAGTTGTAGTTGATGTTAAAGTGGTAGTTGTTGCGGTTGGCGGAGTTGTAGTTGATGTAGGAGTGGTAGTTGATGTTGGTGTGGTAGTTGATGTAGTTGTCAGAGTTGTAGTTTTTGTTGGAGTGGTAGTTTTCGGAGTTGTAGTTGACATTAAAGTGGTAGTTGTTGTAGTTGGCGGAGTTGTTATTGGAGTGGTATTTGCTGTAGTTCTCGGAGTTGTGTTTGGAGTGGTAGTTGATGTAGTTGTTAAAGTGGTAGTTGTTGTAGTTGCCGGAGTTGTTGTTGGAGTGGGAGTTGTTGTAGTTGGCATAATTGTTGTTGTAGTTGGCGGAGTTGTGTTTGGAGTGGTAGTTGATGTAGTTGGCAGAATTGTTGTTGTTGTTGTTGTAGTTATAGTTGTTGTAGTTGATGTTGGAGTGGGAGTTGTTGTAGTTGGCGGAGTTGTTTGGAGTGGTAGTTGATGTAGGAGTGGTAGTTGATGTAGTTGTCGGAGTTGTAGTTTTTGTTGGAGTGGTAGTTTGCGGAGTTGTAGTGGACGTTAAAGTGGTAGTTGTTGTAGTTGGCGGAGTTGTAGTTGTTGTTGGAGTGGTAGTTGCTGTAGTTCTCGGAGTTGTGTTTGAAGTGGTAGTTGTTGTAGTTGTCGGAGTTGTTGTTGTAGTTTTTGGAGTTGTAGTTGACACTAAAGTGGTAGTTGTTGTAGTTGGCGGAGTTGTTTGGAGTGGTAGTTGATGTAGGAGTGGTAGTTGATGTAGTTGTCGGAGTTGTAGTTTTTGTTGGAGTGGTAGTTTGCGGAGTTGTAGTGGACGTTAAAGTGGTAGTTGTTGTAGTTGGCGGAGTTGTAGTTGTTGTTGGAGTGGTAGTTGCTGTAGTTCTCGGAGTTGTGTTTGAAGTGGTAGTTGTTGTAGTTGTCGGAGTTGTTGTTGTAGTTTTTGGAGTTGTAGTTGACACTAAAGTGGTAGTTGTTGTAGTTGGCGGAGTTGTTGTTGGAGTGGTATTTGCTGTAGTTCTCGGAGTTGTTTGGAGTGGTAGTTGTTGGAGTTGTTGTTGGAGTGGTAGTTGTTGTAGGAATGCGAGTTGTTGTAGTTTTCGGAGTTGTAGTTGATGTTAAAGTGGTAGTTGTTGCGGTTGGCGGAGTTGTAGTTGATGTTGGCGTGGTAGTTGATGTAGTTGTCAGAGTTGTAGTTTTTGTTGGAGTGGTAGTTTTTGGAGTTGTAGTTGACGTTAAAGTGGTAGTTGTTGTAGTTGGCGGAGTTGTTATTGGAGTGGTATTTGCTGTAGTTCTCGGAGTTGTGTTTGGAGTGGTAGTTGATGTAGTTGTTAAAGTGGTAGTTGTTGTAGTTGCCGGAGTTGTTGTTGGAGTGGGAGTTGTTGTAGTTGGCATAATTGTTGTAGTTGTTGTAGTTATAGTTGTTGTAGTTGATGTTGGAGTGGGAGTTGTTGTAGTTGGCGGAGTTGTGTTTGGAGTGGTAGTTGATGTAGGAGTGGTAGTTGATGTTGGCGTGGTAGTTGATGTAGTTGTCGGAGTTGTAGTTTTTGTTGGAGTGGTAGTTTTCGGAGTTGTAGTGGACGTTAAAGTGGTAGTTGTAGTTGGCGGAGTTGTAGTTGTTGTTGGAGTGGTAGTTGCTGTAGTTCTCGGAGTTGTGTTTGGAGTGGTAGTTGTTGTAGTTGTCGGAGTTGTTGTTGTAGTTATTGGAGTTGTAGTTGACATTAAAGTGGTAGTTGTTGTAGTTGGCGGAGTTGTTGTTGGAGTGGTATTTGCTGTAGTTCTCGGAGTTGTTTGGAGTGGTAGTTGTTGGAGTTGTTGTTGGAGTGGTAGTTGTTGTAGGAATGCGAGTTGTTGTAGTTTTCGGAGTTGTAGTTGATGTTAAAGTGGTAGTTGCTGTAGTTCTCGGAGTTGTTGTTGTTGGAGTTGTTGTTGTAGTTTTCGGAGTTGTAGTTGATGTTAACGTGGTAGTTGTTGTAGTTGGCGGAGTTGTTGTTGGAGTGGTAGTTGTTGGAGTTGTAGTTGATGTTGGAGTGGTAGTTAATGTTGGCGTGGTCGTTGATGTAGTTGTCGGAGTTGTAGTTGTTGTTGGAGTGGTAGTTGCTGTAGTTCTCGGAGTTGTTTGGAGTGGTAGTTTTCGGAGTTGTAGTTGATGTTAAAGTGGTAGTTGTTGTAGGAATGCGAGTTGTTGTAGTTTTCGGAGTTGTAGTTGATGTTAAAGTGGTAGTTGCTGTAGTTCTCGGAGTTGTTGTTGTTGGTGGTGTTTGTTGTTGTTGGAGTTGTTGTTGTAGTTTTCGGAGTTGTAGTTGATGTTAAAGTGGTAGTTGTTGTAGTTGGCGGAGTTGTTGTTGGAGTGGTAGTTGATGTAGTTGTTGGAGTTGTAGTTGTTGTTGGAGTGGTAGTTGTCGGAGTTGTTGTAGTTTTTGGAGTTGTAGTTGATGTTAAAGTGGTAGTTGCTGTCGTTCTCGGAGTTGTTGTTGTTGTCGGAGTTGTTGGAGTGGTAGTTGTTGTAGTTGGTTGAGTTGTTGTTGTAGTGATAGTTGTTGTAGTTGATGTTGGAGTGGGAGTTGTTGTAGTTGGCGGAGTTGTTTGGAGTGGTAGTTGTTGTAGTTGGCGGAGTTGTAGTTGATGGTAGTTGCTGTAGTTCTCGGAGTTGTTGTGGTTTTCGGAGTTGTTGTTGATGATTAAGTGGTAGTTGTTGGAGTTGGCGGCGTGGTAGTTGATCTAGTTATCAGAGTTGTTTGGAGTGGTAGTTGTTGTGGTAGTGGTAGTTGCTGTAGTTCTCGGAGTTGTGTTTTGAGTGGTAGTTGTAGGAGTTGTTGTAGTTTTCAGAGTTGTAGTTGATGTTAAAGTGGTAGTTGTTGAAATTGGCGGAGTTGTTGTTGGAGCGGTAGTTGGTGTAGTTCTCGGAGTTGTTTGGAGTGGTAGTTGATATTGGCGTGGTAGTTGATGTAGTTGTCGGAGTTGTAGTTGTTGTTGGAGTGGTAGTTGCTGTAGTTTTCGGAGTTGTTTGGAGTGGTAGTTGTTGGAGTTGTAGTTTTCGGAGTTGTAGTTGATGTTAAAGTGGTAGTTGCTGTAGTTCTCGGAGTTGTTGTTGTTGGAGTTGTTGTTGTAGTTTTCGGAGTTGTAGTTGATGTTAAAGTGGTAGTTGTTGTAGTTGGTGGAGTTGTTGTTGGAGTGGTAGTTGATGTAGTTGTCGGAGTTGTAGTTTATGTTGGAGTGGTAGTTGATGTAGTTGCCGGAGTTGTATTTGTTGTTGGAGTGGTAGTTGCTGTAGTTCGGAGTTGTAGTTGTTGTTGGAGTGGTAGTTGCTTTAGTTCTCGGAGTTGTTGCTGGAGTGGTAGTTGTCGGAGTTGTTGTTGTAGTTTTCGGAGTTGTAGTTGATGTTAAAGTGGTAGTTGTTGTAGTTGGCAGAGTTGTTGTTGGAGTGGTAGTTGCTGTAGTTCTCTGAGTTGTTTGGAGTGGTAGTTGATGTAGTTGTTGATGTTGGACTGGTAGTTAATGTTGGCGTGGTAATTGATGTAGTTGTCGGAGTTGTAGTTGATGTAGGAGTGGTAGTTAATGTTGGCGTGGGAGTTGTTGTAGTTTTCTGAGTTGTGTTTGGAGTGGTAATTGATGTAGTTGTCGGAGTTGTAGTTGATGTTAGAGTGGTAGTTGTGTGTTTCCCCCATGGGGGAGGAATAAAAACGCTCTTATCTTATCTTAGTTGATGTAGGAGTGGTAGTTGATGTTGGCGTGGGAGTTGTTGTAGTTTTCTGAGTTGTGTTTGGAGTGGTAGTTGATGTAGTTGTCGGAGTTGTAGTTGATGTAGGAGTGGTAGTTGATGTTGGCGTGGTAGTTGTCGGAGTTGTAGTTGTTGGAGTGGTAGTTGCTGTAGTTCTCGGAGTTGTAGTTGATGTTAAAGTGGTAGTTGTTGTAGTTGGCGGAGTTGTTGTTGGAGTGGTAGCTGATGTAGTTGTTGGAGTTGTAGTTGAGGTTGGAGTGGTAGTTAATGTTGGCGTGGTAGTTGATGTAGTTTTTCGGAGTTGTATTTGATGTTGGAGTGGTAGTTGCTGTAGTTCTCGGCGTTGTAGTTGTTGAGTGGTGTTTGTTGTAGTTGTCGGAGTTGTTGTAGTTTTCGGAGTTGTAGTTGTTGTTGGAGTGGTAGTTGCTTTAGTTGGCAGAGTTGTTGTTGGAGTGGTAGTTGCTGTAGTTCTCTGAGTTGTTTGGAGTGGTAGTTGATGTAGTTGTTGATGTTGGACTGGTAGTTAATGTTGGCGTGGTAGTCGATGTAGTTGTCGGAGTTGTAGTTGTTAGTGGTAGTTGATATAGTTGTCGAAGTTGTAGTTGCTGTAGTTCTCGGAGTCGTGTTTGGAGTGGTAGTTGTTGTAGCTGGCGGAGTTGTTGTCGTTGGCGGAGTTGTAGTTGATGTTAAAGTGGTAGTTGCTGTAGTTCTCGCAGTTGTTGTTGGAGTTGGAGTTGTAGTTGATGTTGGAGTTGTAGTTAATGTTGGCGTGGTAATTGATGTAGTTGTCGGAGTTGTAGTTGATGTTAGAGTGGTAGTTAATGTAGGAGCAGTAGTTGATGTTGGCGTGGGAGTTGTTGTAGTTTTCTGAGTTGTGTTTGGAGTGGTAATTGATGTAGTTGTCGGAGTTGTAGTTGATGTTAGAGTGGTAGTTGATGTTGGAGTGGGAGTTGTTGTAGTTTTCTGAGTTGTGTTTGGAGTGGTAATTGATGTAGTTGTCGGAGTTGTAGTTGATGTTAGAGTGGTAGTTGATGTTGGCGTGGGAGTTGTTGTAGTTTTCTGAGTTGTGTTTGGCGTGGTAGTTGATGTAGTTGTCAGAGTTGTAGTTGTTGTTGGAGTGGTAGTTGCTGTAGTTCTCGGGAGTTGTTTGGAGTGGTAGTTGTTGGAGTTGTAGTTTTCGGAGTTGTAGTTGATGTTAAAGTGGTAGTTGTTGTAGGAGTGGGAGTTGATGTAGTTGTCGGAGTTGTAGTTGTTGTTGGAGTGGTAGTTGCTGTAGTTCTCGGAGTTGTAGTTGTTGTCGGAGTTGTAGTTGATGAAGTTGGAGTTGTAGTTGATGCAGTTGTCGGAGTTGTAGTTGTTGTTGGAGTGGTAGTTGCTTTAGTTCTCGGAGTTGTTGCTGGAGTGGTAGTTGTTGTAGTTGGCGGAGTTGTTGTAGTTGTATTTGTCGGAGTTGTAGTTGATGTAGTTGTTGTTGGAGTGGTATTTGCTGTAGTTGTCGGAGTTGTTGTTGGAGTGGTAGTTGTTGTCGTTGTAGTTTTCGGAGTTATAGTTGATGTTAAAGTGGTAGTTGTTGTAGTTGGCGGAGTTGTTGTTTGAGTGGTATTTGCTGTAGTCGGAGTTGTTGTTGGATTGGGAGTTGTTGTAGTTGTTGGAGTTATATTTGTATTTGTCGGAGTTGTAGTTGATGTAGTTGTCGGAGTTGTCATTGATGTTGGCGTGGTAGTTGATGTAGTTGTTGTTGGAGTGGTATTTGCTGTAGCTGTCGGAGTTGTTGTTGGAGTGGTAGTTGTTGTAGTTGTAGGAGTTGTTGTTGAAGTGGTAGTTGTTGTAGTTGGCGGAGCTGTAGTTGATGTTAGAGTGGTAGTTGATGTAGGAGTGGTAGTTGATGTTGGCGTGGCAGTTGATGTAGTTGTCGGAGTTGCAGTGGTAGTTTTCGGAGTTGTAGTTGGCGGAGTTATTGGAGTGGTAGTTGCTGTAGTTCTCGGAGTTGTTGTTGTAGTTGGCGGAGTTGTGTTTGGAGTGGTAGTTGTTGTAGTTGGCGGAGTTGTTGGAGTGGTAGTTGTAGGAGTTGTTGTTGTAGTTTTCGGAGTTGTAGTTGTTGTAGTGGTAGTTGATGTTGGTGTGTTTTGTTCCTTGTAGTTTTTTTGTTAGCCTGTCGATACACATACTAAAACAACTCTCCATTGTTTTTGCAGTGATGGTGGTTGGTGAACAGGACATCAATGGGACCACCATGAGGACTCCAACAACGACGACCACTCCAACAACTACCAGTCCAACAACCACCACAACAACAACCACAACTCCAACTACCACTCCGACAACAACTGCATTAGTAGTTGTTGTCGGAGTGGTAGTTGGAGTTGTGGTTGTTGTTGTGGTGGTTGTTGGACTGGTAGTTGGTAGTTTTTTTGTTGTATGCTGAAAAAAAACCAATAAACAAAATAAAATTCAAAACAGTGGTGTTTGTCTATTGTTTCTTGTGTAATAAACGTAAAAAAATAATATTAAAAAAATTATAAAAAATATAAACAAACTACGAACAAACTACGAACAAACTACGAAAAATATTGGGACACCTCTTAAGTTTTCGTAGTTTGTTCGTAGTTTGTTCGTAGTTTATTTTTCGAAAAGTTTTCGGTTGAAATTTTCGTAGTTTGTTCGTAGTTTGTTCGTAGTTTGTTCGTAGTTTATTCGTAGTTTATTTTTCGAAAAGTTTTCGCTTGAATTTTCGTAGTTTGTTCGTAGTTTGTTCGTAGTTTGTTCGTAGTTTGTTCGTAGTTTATTTTCGAAAAGTTTGCGTTTAAAATTTTCGTAGTTTGTTTATATTTTTCTGTAGTTGTATTATGTTTTTTAAATATATTTTTGCAAACATTGCTTTTAATTCTTGTAATTCTTTCATATATTTTATATGTATAATGTTTGTGTCTTTGTAGTTTATTGCTAAACTAAGGAAAACAACACAACAGCAAAGTTTATTAAGATTTCTTTATTATTTTTCTTCAAACAACTCCAATGTTGTTGGAGTGGTAGTTGTTGTTGGAGTTCTCATGGTTGTCCCAGCGATATCCTGTTTGCCAACCACCAACCAGCATCACTGGAAAAACAATGGAGAGTTGTTTTAGAGTGTGTATATACAGGCGACCATACCAAACTACGACAACAAACACCACTATACAACTTCAACCCCAACAAACTAACTACAAGAAACGAAGCACACCAAACTATGGAAACAATTAGCAAACTACAACTACATGAACTCCAACTCCGACAGCAACTACCACTCCAACATCAACTCCAACGACAACTACATGAACTACAACTCCGACATCAACAAACTACAAGAAACGATAAACACACCACACCAAACTACAGAGACGATACAAATACGACAACTCCCACTCCAACATCAACTCCAACTACATGAACTACAACTCCAATAACTCCAACTAAATGAACTACAACTCCAACAACAACAACTACAACTCCGACAACAACTCCCACTCCAACATCAACTCCAACTCCAACTACATGAACTCCAACTCCGACAACAACTACAACTACATGAACTACAACTCCAACTACCACTCCAACATCAACTCCAACTCCAACTACATGAGCTACAACTCCAATAACAACAACTCCGACAACAACTACCACTCCAACATCAACTCCAACAACTACAACTCCGACAACAACTACCACTCCAACATCAACTACCACTCCAACAACATGAACTACAACTCCGACAACAACTACCACTCCAAAATCAACTCCGACTACATGAACTACAACTCCGACATCAACTACCACTCCAACATCAACTCCGACTACATGAACTACAACTCCAACAACAACTACCACTCCAACATCAACTACAACTCCAACTCCGACAACTACAACTACATGAACTCCAACATCAACTCCAACTCCGACTACATGAACTACAACTCCAACAACAACTACCACTCCAACATCAACTACAACTCCAACTACATGAACTACAACTCCGACAACTACAACTACAACTCCGACATCAACTACCACTCCAACATGAACTCCAACTCCAACTACATGAATTACAACTCCAACAACTACCACTCCAACATCAACTCCGACAACTCCAACTACATGAACTACAACTCCAACAACTACCACTCCAACATCAACTCCGACAACTCCAACAACTACAACTCCGACAACTACAACATCAACTACAACTCCAACTACATGAACTACAACTCCGACAACAACTACCACTCCAACATCAACTCCAACTCCAACAACATGAACTACAACTCCGACAACAACTACCACTCCAACATCATGAATTACAACTCCGACATCAACTACCACTCCAACATGAACTCCAACTCCAACTACATGAACTACAACTCCAACAACTACCACTCCAACATCAACTCCAACAACTCCAACAACTACAACTCCGACAACAACTACCACTCCAACTCCGACAACAACTACCACTCCAACATCAACTCCCACTCCAACTACATGAACTACAACTCCGACAACAACTACCACTCCAACATCAACTACCACTCCAACAACATGAACTACAACTCCGACAACAACTACCACTCCAACATCAACTACCACTCCAACAACATGAACTACAACTCCGACAACAACTACCACTCCAACATCAACTACCACTCCAACAACCTCCAACAACTCCAACAACTCCAACAACTACCACTCCAACATCAACTCCGACAACTACAACTACAACTCCGACATCAACTACAACTCCGACATCAACTACAACTCCGACATCAACTACAACTCCGACAACAACTACAACTCCAACATCAACTACCACTCCGACATCAACTCCAACTCCGACAACAACTACCACTCCCAACATCAACTCCAACTACATGAACTACAACTCCAACAACTACCACTCCAACATCAACTACAACTCCAAATACATGAATTACAACTCCGACATCAACGACCACTCCAACATGAACTCCAACTCCAACTACATGAACTCCAACTCCAACTCCGACAACTACAACTACATGAACTCCAACATCAACTCCAACTCCAACTACATGAACTACAACTCCGACAACAACTACCACTCCAACATCAACTCCAACTCCAACAACTACAGCTCCGCCAACTACCACTCCAACATCAACTCCAACAACAACTACCACTCCAACATCAACTCCGACTACATGAACTACAACTCCAACAACAACTACCACTCCAACATCAACTCCAACTCCAACTACATGAACTACAACTCCGACAACTACAACTACAACTCCGACATCAACTACCACTCCAACATGAACTCCAACTCCAACTACATGAATTACAACTCCGACATCAACTACCACTCCAACATGAACTCCAACTACAACTCCAACAACTACCACTCCAACATCAACTCCGACAACTACAACATCAACTACAACTCCAACTACATGAACTACAACTCCGACAACAACTACCACTCCAACATCAACTCCAACTACATGAACTACAACTCCAACAACAACTACCACTCCAACTACATGAACTACAACTACAACAACTACAACTCCGACAACAACTCCCACTCCAACATCAACTACAACTCCAACTACATGAATTACAACTCCGACATCAACTCCCACTCCAACATGAACTCCAACTCCAACTACATGAACTACAACTCCAACAACTACCACTCCAACATCAACTCCGACAACTCCAACAACTACAACTCCGACAACTACAACATCAACTCCAACTACATGAACTACAACTCCGACAACAACTACCACTCCAACATCAACTCCAACTACATGAACTACAACTCCGACAACAACTACCACTCCAACATCAACTCCAACTACATGAACTCCAACTCCGACAACTCCAACTCCAACTACATGAACTACAACTCCAACAACTACCACTCCAACATCAACTCTGACAACTACAACAACTACCACTCCAACTCCGACAACAACTACAACTACAACTACATGAACTACAACTCCAACAACTACAACTCCGACATCAACTACCACTCCAACATGAACTCCAACTCCAACTACATGAATTACAACTCCGACATCAACTACCACTCCAACTACATGAACTACAACTCCAACAACTACCACTCCAACATCAACTCCAACAACAACTACCACTCCAACATCAACTCCGACAACTACAACAACTACAACTCCAACTACATGAACTACAACTCTGACAACAACTACCACTCCAACATCAACTCCAACTACATGAACTAAAACTCCAACAACTACCACTCCAACAACTCCGACAACTACAACTACAACATCAACTACAACTCCAACTACATGAACTACAACTCCGACAACAACTACCACTCCAACATCAACTCCGACAACAACTACCACTCCAACATCAACTCCGACAACTACAACAACTACAACTCCAACTACATGAACTACAACTCTGACAACATCTACCACTCCAACATCAACTCCAACTACATGAACTACAACTCCAACAACTACAACTCCAACAACAACTACCACTCCAACATGAACTACAACTCCAACAACTACCACTCCAACAACTCCAACAACTACAACATCAACTACAACTCCAACTACATGAACTACAACTCCGACAACAACTACCACTCCAACATCAACTCCAACTACATGAAATACAACTCCGACAACAACTACCACTCCAACATCAACTCCAACTACATGAACTACAACTCCAACTCCGACAACTACAACTACAACTCCGACAACAACTACCACTCCAACATCAACTCCAACTCCAACTACATGAACTACAACTCCAACAACTACCACTCCAACATCAACTCGGACAACTACAACAACTACAACTCCGAAAACAACTACCACTCCAACTCCAACAACAACAACTCCGACAACAACTACAACTCCAACAACAACTACCACTCCAACATCAACTACAACTCCAACTACATGAACTACAACTCCGACATCAACTCCAACTCCAATTACATGAACTACAATTCCAACATCAACTCCAACTACATGAACTACAACTCCGACATCAACAAACAAACTACAAGAAACGATAAACACACCACACCAAACTACAGAGACAATACAAATATGACAACTACCACTCAACTGCAACTCCAACTACATGAACTAAAACTCCAACAACTACAACTCCGACAACAACTACCACTCCAACATCTACTACAACTCCAACTCCAACAACTACAACTCCGACAACAACTACCACTCCAACATCAACTCCAACAACTACAACTACAACTCCAACATCAACTACAACTCCAACATCAACTACAACTCCGACATCAACTACAACTCCGACAACTACAACTACAACTCCGACATCAACTACAACTCCGACATCAACTACAACTCCGACAACAACTACAACTCCGACATCAACTCCAACTCCGACAACAACTACCACTCCCAACATCAACTTCAACTACATTAACTACAACTCCAACAACTACCACTCCAACATCAACTCCAACTCCGACAACAACTACCACTCCAACATTAACTCCGACTACATGAACTACAACTCCAACAACAACTACCACTCCAACATCAACTACAACTCCAACTACATGAATTACAACTCCGACATCAACTACCACTCCAACATGAACTCCAACTCCAACTACATGAACTACAACTCCAACAACTACCACTCCAACATCAACTCCGACAACTCCAACAACTACAACTACAACAACTACAACATCAACTCCAACTACATGAACTACAACTCCGACAACAACTACCACTCCAACATCAACTCCAACTACATGAACTACAACTCCGACAACAACTACCACTCCAACATCAACTCCAACTACATGAACTACAACTCCAACAACTACAACTACATGAACTCCAACTACATGAACTACAACTCCAACTCCGACAACTACAACTACATGAACTCCAACATCAACTCCAACTCCAACTACATGAACTACAACTCCGACAACAACTACCACTCCAACATCAACTCCGACAACTACAACTACAACTCCAACATCAACTACAACTCCGACAACTACAACTCCAACATCAACTACAACTCCGACAACAACTACAACTCCGACAACAACTACAACTCCGACAACAACTACAACTCCGACAACAACTACAACTCCGACATCAACTACAACTCCGACATCAACTCCAACTCCAACAACTCCAACTCCGACAACAACTACCACTCCCAACATCAACTCCAACTACATGAACTACAACTCCAACAACTACCACTCCAACATCAACTACAACTCCAAATACATGAACTACAACTCCAACAACTACAACTCCAACAACAACTACCACTCCAACATCAACTACAACTCCAACTACATGAACTACAACTCCAACAACTACCCAACTCCAACAACAAGAACTACAACTCCAACAACTCCAACTACCACTCCAACATCAACACCAACAAACTACAAGAAACGATAAACACACCACACCAAACTACAGAGACGATACAACTACAACTCCAACAACAATTCCGACAACCACCACTCCAACATCAACTACAATTCCAACAACAACTCCAACAACTCCAACAACAACTCCGGCAACTACAACAACTACAACAACTACCATTCCAACAACAACTACCACTCCAACAACTCCGACAACTACAATAACTACCACTCCAACATCAACTACAACTCCAAGAAACGATCAACACACCACACCAAACTATGGAAACGATACAACAACAACTTCGACAACTACAACAACAACTCCGACAACTACAACAACTACCACTCCAACATCAACTACAACTCCACCAACCATCACTCCAACAACTCCGTCAACTACAATAACTACCACTGCAACAAACAAACTACAAGAAATTTTAAAAACACCACACCAAACTCCGGAAACGATACAACTACAACTCTGACAACTACAACAACTACAATTCCGACAACCACCACTCCAACAACAAACGATACAACTACAACTCTGACAACCACCACTCCAGCAACTACATAAACTACCACAACAATTACATTTCCAACACCAACAAACAAACTACAAGAAACAATAAAAACACCACACCAAACTACGGAAACCATACAACTCCAACTACAACAACCACAAACCCAACATCAACTACAACTCCGACAACAACTACCACTCCAACATCAACTCCAACTACAACTCTGAAAACAACTCCAACCCCAACCCCAACTCTGACAACTACAACCACAACTACAACTCCAAAAATAACCACAACCCCAACAAACAAACTTCGAGACACGATACACACACCACACCAAACTAGGGAAGCAACTCTCATAAATAACAAGAAACTATAAACAACAAAAACCTATAAACAAACTACTTAAACAAAACTATGAAAACGCAATACAAACTCCCAAAAAACGATAAACTGCAAAAACCCATCAACTACAACTCCGACAACAACCAAAATCCCAGTAACTACAACAACAAATACCACTCCAACTACAACCACAAACCCAACATCAACTACAACTCCGACAACAACAACCACAACTCCAAAAATAAACCCAACAAACAAACAACAAGAAACAATACACACACACACACACACACACACCAAACTAGGGAAACAAACAAACTATGATAAATAACGAGAAACTATCAAACAACAAAAACTACAACTCCGACAACAACCAAAACCCTCATAACTACAACAACAAATACCACTCCAACAACTCCAACTCCAACCACAAACCCAACATCAACTACAACTCCAATTACAACCACAACTCCAAACAAACTACAAGAAACGATACACACACCACACCAAACTAGGGAAACAAACAAACTATGATAAATAATGAGAAGCTATTAACAACAAAAATCTACAAACAAAATACTTCAAAACTACAAAAACGCAATACAAACTATGAAAATCCCAACACCAACTACAACTTCGACAGCAATCAAAACCCCAATAACTACAACAACTCCAACTCCAAAAATAATCACAACCCTGAGGTGCCTCCTCAAAGCTCATCCAATCAGCAGGAACTTGGGAACTAGCCACTCCTGTGTCGGGTACGGCACACACCTATTTACATAGAAGGGGAACAGGGCTCGCACACACACACACTAACTACTACAATAGAATAAATATGACCACATTTGTAAAAATGTGCCTCTGATAAATTAGGCAATATAGTACTCAGATTAAATTAACACGAAGTAGCACATAAATAATAAATAGAAGCTATCTCGACTTAATAAACTTGTACAAATTTACAGTCCAAAGTCCTGTTTCCTATAGTGTGGGGAGCACTATCTTCAGGTCAATACAAGCAGCCTCCAGGTGTTCAGTCCTGTGTTTACCGCATTAAGTCTACGTAACGTTCACCAAGCTTTGTTGAAACAAGGACAATCCTTTGCCTCTGGTCTTACCTGAGTCCTCAGCTGCTTGGTGTGTGTCGCGTCCGGCTAGCTCGACAGCACTGTCCGGTGCGCCGCCGTGCAGCCAAAGTTTCGCGGACTATTACAGCATTTCAGTCAAAACGCTCCTTCCTGTGGATGAAGGAAAGTCGTATCAATATTTGATCTCAATGATTGCACGTTAGCGAGAGAAACGCTGTGGGAAACGGTATTACCGATTGGGTGTTAGCTTCAGCCTAGCCCTCTGCGCTTCCGCCACCTTTACGATCTCGACGCCGCCTATGAGCACTTGCGCCCGGCTGGGTGGACTGCGAAGCCTCCGGTGTTCTGGAGGTCTGAGGCATGAGTGAAAGATTGGCGTATAAACTGTCAGAAAAATGTAATCGAATGTCAAAAAGCTCAGGCTAGGTGTACGATGCTCAAGGCACATCCGTTTTAGTACAAACATACCTGAGATCAGCAGGAAAAATACAGCACAATTGTGAATTCTGGAGAGATTCTCCGCCGGTTCGCACGAGGTGCGGGCGCCGCCATCTTGGTCTGTCATGTGACGGAAAATCGATCACTGGATTGGGAGTGACGTCATCATCAATAATTCCTACGTGGATAATGTAAAATCAGTGCATGGTCACAAACGACATTTACTGCGTGTAATATAAATTACAGACTTACCTCTCAGTCTGAGAGAAATACCTTCTTCTCTGTTGCCCTGTGGAACTTCAGCGGTCCTTGGTGTTGATAGGCATGAAGTGTTAGAAACCGGATGGGACATCGCTTGAGACCAGTGGTGTCTGTAGACAGAGAGAGGTGCTGCTTCGGAGCCAAAGTTGTGCTATTTACTCTTCACTCTGAACAGTTTGGAGAAGGAGGAAAGATGCAAAGCATGTCATAAAGCCCATGATATACAGTAATGAAAAAGAAATTGTCCTTCACTGAATATGAATTTCTGACAGCGTATGCACACTATTTCAGTCCAAGCACAATAATGTAATACTCTACCATTAAGGGAAAGTGCCATTTCTTGCTGAAGTAGGGCCACTGTGGAATGATGAAATACAGCAGCATTGTAAAGCATTTGAAAAGAAGTGGACATTTTGTAACAAGTGTCAGACTCTTCTGCATCAGGGATCAAATCAAGTTTAGAGTGAAAGGAGAAGAGACCACGCAACACAAGTAGTAAGAAGTATATAACCAAGTGTATTCCCTCTGTTAATGTACACATATTTAGAGTCATCTCACTGGAACACTTTACAATAACATTTAGAAAGAACAGGAAGATACTGGGAGGAGTAAGGTTGAAATGGAGAAGGAGCAAAACCAGACAAACGTGGCAGGACAGTGAATCAATGGAGCCTGTCAAATGTGATGGTGGCCATCTTGTCTGGGGCCACACAGACAAAAATAGATAGAAAACAAATAGTTAAAAAAAGGAGACAGATGATGGGTCAAACCTCAAGTTTTCCACAAGTTATGAGGACACGAGATGAAGGATAAAAAAACAGATAGTGGATGACAGACTAATTAAAAGGAGATCATGTGGCTTCTTTTGCTCAATTACCAAAAGAAAATACATAGGAATTTAGGGTTTCCCAGAATCATAGACATTTTTTTCTCCAAACAGGAATTATGAGAGGGAAAACACATTTCTCTTAGTAATGGAATGAGAGTCAAATATTTAGACATTTCACAAACTTTTTTCTGGATTTTTGTTTTCTTTTCAGGTACAGTTTTCTTTTTTTAATAGAGTCGAGAAAATTGGAATACTAGAGTTCATGTTGTACATCTTCCAGGGAACTGCTGTCCACGCTCATAATTTGTGTGCTCCTCTCACAACGTTGCCCATTGGCTGTTGTCAGTCCAGTCAGGCCAGAGAGGGACACTTGCTTTTTTTCAGCTGCAGAGGTTCTCTCTCCCACAATGGAACTCCAGCATGAATCACAATTTCCTTAAAACGTCTCTCATTTCTCCAGAGAAAAGAACCAAAAAAAAGAACAGTGCAAACATAAGTGACCGACTCTCGCAGCAAGGCATTGCATCGGTCCTCCTGTTCCTGTTCATGAAAGGATGAGGTCAGGGGGAAGTAGAGGACTTGGGTAGTGAGACTGTTCCGACGTCTAAAATCCTAAAGTCCATCTTCGCTGCGTGATATCAGCGAACTCTCCCTTTTCCACACGCTCACGATTTAGGTCCATAGGTTTCTGCAACGTCTATACATGTATTTATAATTTTATAGAACATAGTTCATCTTGTTTGCTGGAGGTTTTTTCTGTTTTCCGTTGTTTAGTAACTTCAAGGACGTGACAGTTTGTCTGCTGGCCCACTAGAGGGCACCTCGGAGCCCCAGAAACATGACACAGATCTGCTGGATAGGACGACCAAGGGGTTTTGGCCTCAACAAGTTTTTGGCAGCTAAACGTACAAGTTAGCATCCGTCAGGTTGGAGCGGTGGTATCTCACATAGTTGCTACGTTTAACATTGTTATGATCATCAATCATTGTCATATTTTGTTTTTTTTTTTTTAACTCCACAAAAAGAAAAACAGTTTTTTATCTCTTTTTCGTAAATGAATACTACATGCTTGAAACACGGCAGAGTTCACGTCGCATCAGCTGCATTAACGCCGTAGACAAGGAGAGAAACAGAGTGGACGAGCAAATGAGAGGAAGAGAGAGAGACATCTGGTGAGGGGAGTTGGATTTGGCAGTATTTCGATTTTGCAGAGGGTTGTGTCACTAACTCAAGACTAGTTTGACAATATTAAGTCGATACCGTCTCCTGTGCAGACCCTGACAGAAATACTGATGGTGGTACTTTTACCTACAGTACTTGAGATATTTAATAACCTGTCACATACTTATCCATAAATCACCGATCTATTTGGTACAAGGGTGTTGGCACAGCATAGAAATCTGAGGAACCTGAAAGTACTGACAACAACCATGACCTTGGCCTCTCTTAATTGTAATTATTTTGATTAGACTGGAATTGGAACCATGTAGGGTCACCTGACAATACTGAATTAATATGGAATTGTCCACTGTTATGTTTTCTTTGCTTTTTTATGCTGCCTGTCTCCCTCCATCTCTCTCTCTCTTTCTCTCTGTTGTGTCTTTCCTTCTCTCAGCGCGTCTGCCGTATGTCTCTGTGTGTCAGGGCAGCGCTCCCTCAGACGTAGTACTCTTTGTCTTTGTTTTTCTTGTTCTTGGTGACCGTCTTGGCAGTGCTGGGCTGTTTCTCCTTCACCAGGGCACCATTGCTCTGCGTGGCTGAGTTACTGATGTAGTTGCGGCTCTGGTCCACTTGGTAGGAGCCCTCGTCGCGGTTGCGGTATTTGTACATGGCGTAGAGCAGGATGAGGATGCAGAGCGCGGCGGCGGCCACGATGCCCACCACCATCCCTGTGGTGCTGCTGGACTGCTGCACCTCCACAGCTCCTGGGAGCCCTCTCTCAGGAGACGTTGGATCTGGAGTGGGAACATGGGGGAAATTTGGGGGGTAGGTTATTCCTGGAACTCTACGGTGGCCCGGGTCTGATGAGGGGTGGGCTGGCGGCAGCAGCACTTGGTCACGGGTGTTCATTTTCCCAGCGGGGATGTTGTTGTTGCTACTGCTGCTGCCGCCAGCGGCCGGCTTGATGCGTGGGGCGAGCTGGTCGGGGTTGGCTGTGGGGGTGGAGGAGAGAGGTGGGCGGTGCGAGTTGGGGATGCGGGAGAAATGGCGATCACGGGGGTTCTGGACGCCGCCCTCTGCGGCCGGGGGAGGAGGGAGCACAGTCCTGTCGGTGACCAGGGGGGAGTTTTTGTAATAGTCCTCATCATCCGACTCGGTCATCTCCCCCGAGCCGTATGCAGACACTTCGATGGTCTCCTCGCAGTCCTCCTGGTCCAGGGGGCACGGGGGCCGGCCATTGGGCAAGGGAAGGGACTCTTTGGTGGTTTCGAGCAGGGTGAGGAAAGGGCGGTAGGTGGTGGGGGGCGGGGGGATTACTGGGTAGTGGGTGGCGATGGACGGGGGGTCTAGGGAGTCCACCGTTATTATCGGCAACACTAATTCACCTCCTAGGACAAGAAAGAGAGAATGGAGAAAAAGAGTGTCAGAGACCACCTGAGAAAGAGACCACCACCAGTCAACAGAGGAAAAACAATTTAAAGAAACACCAGTATTAGAACAGCACTAAAACCTAACATGAGGTTAGTTCTACAAGTTTAGACTGCTGTATTTAAAAAGTGTATATTCTGACTAACTCTGACCTGATGTAAGATACAAGCTGTAATAAAATACTCCATTACTCTGCTCCTGGTCTGACCTAACTCCCTAAAACTTGACATGTCATATGACTAAGACAGGATAAAAATAGACTATAAATGACACTCAACAACTTTACATCTATTGTACTACACAGCCTAGCCTTCACTGCTAACGGTCCTGTCTCAGCTACGCTTGCTACACTAACGCTCACATGTTTCTGCTGGGATTGGTTAAATAAGATAGCAAACCACGAGGTTCAGGTCACTTACATCAACAAATTGGCCGCATGATTTTTGCATGAAAAAAAAATTACAAAAAGAAAGCTGTGTAAGATTGTTCTCGGATAGTGATAAACAATTCCCCACCCCCTTGTTTACCTCCTCTGTTGTTGTTATTGGGTGAAAAGTAAATACAGATGGATTAATCATTCAATGTGTTTCTTAAGAAATGGCAGGTTCCCAATTTCTCCCAGGAGTGGCTGCAGGAAACCGATGCCCCTGCTTTCCAACCCAAACTGATGCCCACTTCCCTCCCAACCACCACACGTAAACAGGGGGGCGATCGAGTTGTTGTCAAACAGCCACTACCACTAAAGCACAGTTAAAATAATGATATAATGGTGTCCCACCCAGATATAGATGATGAAGATTTAAAATAAAGTCATCTGTATCAGTGTCTGCCCAACTGGGGTTAGAGGTTAAGTATATTGTGGATATGTTAACAGAGCATGGCAGAATATCATTAGATGTGTAAGGAACACAGTCAAGGAAACATTAGAAACATGGCAGGGGGGATTAGATCATGGCACATCTTGTGGGGAGAAAAAAGGGTAGGTAACAGCAACACATGACCAAAGAAATGCCAACATCACCAGCATAAAATCATGACTCTGGCTCTTTGTTCAGTCAAAGAGGTAAAACAGTGCGACTCAGTGGGACAGGGGTTGGGTCGGGCGCTTTTGGATGATGGTAGAAGGGGATGTGTTTTTCGGGGAGCGTAACAATTCTCTGACCTTTAATCAGCTCAGCAACCCCCACCCGCCCCTAAAACTTCAGTTATACAACCATACATTTTCAAAGAATCAGCATATAACAACAGACTAGACAGAAACAGGCGTTGAAATTAAGCAAAATGTCAGAGCTGTAAAGGAAATGAAAACTTTGAGGAAGAGTTGAAGTTGTTATTTCAGTACTAGTGCTGGAAAGGATAGCGTTTCCATGGCAATGCTCACGTTTCTCTCTGTATAAATTTTCTTTCTTGCTGCCTGTGTTTGAGGGCTGCGTTTCACCTTGAAGGCTGAGAGGACAGCAGAGCATGTTTAAGGAGCACAGCACCAGGCAGGAATTTGCAAATGTAGTGCATTCAAAAAGGAAATCTTTGGGTTTTGTCAAAGTCAGGGGGAGCAAATATTTTTTGGGGCCTCAGAGATACAAGATGAATGCGTGACTGAGGGTGAGATGCTCCGGCTGCTATCTTTACTTTGCCATCTGTCTGCGTAGCAGAGATGCTGAAAGTGCAATTTCAAGCTTTATACCCGCTGCTCCGAGTGCAGCCCACCCATTACTGAGGAGTTACCTCCGCTCACTGCGTGCTCCATTTGGAATACATGCAGTCAACATCGAATATGACTGGCAGGCAGCTTTATTATTGTAGCAGATATAGGAACATTTCGTTCTCTGCTTAAAGTCTACCTTATTGTTAGAAGCACATATGGGTTTATGTTTAAATGTACACGTGAAGACAAATGACTTGCATCACTCTGCTGCACCCTCGTGCTCAAGAGCCAAAGCCTGGAGGCATCCTCCCATATGACTGGCAGGCAGAGGCTACTGGAAAAGATAATGAATCTCAGCCCTCAGACACAGCGAGCCACATGTCAAAACTGGAGGCACTTATCGAGCGAACCATCTTTTCATTTCCTGTTGTGTGACCCAGACCTACAGTGCCCGTAGTTTAAACCAATCAACAACTTAGATTGGCTACCCCCCACATGCCCACTACTCTGTCTGTATGCAGCTGTGATTGTTCAGCGGACACCCAGAGGCAGGCTCGCAGAGTTTCGTTTGGGAGCGGACGAATAACAAGTCACAAACAACACAAATGTTGACCTGCTGAAAAGCTGCAAAGAACCACACTCTGATGGGGGGGGGGGCTTTAAGTAGCTTTAACACAGACCATCGTTGTGTTTTACATTAAGGCTCTTACTCTAAACTGAGTCACCTTGTGGCTTGAACCCAATAAAGATCTGAGACAAATTTGGATGCAGATACCGTTGGCTGAAAATACATAGAGCGTAGATTTGGTGTGCGGGGGCATGTCCTTCTTTGAACATGGGATAAAACACAGTAGGACTTCTGGGTATTTGTTACTACTAGCCTGCTTGGATTTAGGCTGAGTGTACTTGAACATATTTGATTACGGGCAGTATAATTTAGCTAGAAATCATAGAAACACAAGGCATTTAATTTAAATCTCTGCAACAACCTGGTTAATAGGACCATTCACAATTGAGTTTCCATCAAACAATCAGAGCAGCATACAGAGGGCTGTGCAGTAAGGTTTAGTTTCTAGACTGTGCTTGTTTTTGTACTGAGCACAATGAATACAAAACTCCCTGAGTTGACTCACCATTTCCAGGCTCACACTCCTCCAAATCTTCGTCATCGCTAGGACACTCGGCCGATGCTACCAAAATGTCATCTGCATTCTAGAAGAACAAACACAGGAGGGAAGAGTCAGAGCACATTTTATTTGTGGAGAGGATACAGACAACATCTAAGGGGATTAAGAGTTCAGATAGCCATGGTGGAGATCCGTGGTACCGGTTTCACAGGAGCTTATAACACCGGCAGTGACAATTCATAAAAAATAAATAAATAAATAAATAAAAAAGTCCAGGAGAAAAACACATTGCTATGGTTACAACAAAGTTTACTTCTCTAACAGTTTGTTAGACAGCAAATTATCTTTCTGGCCAAAAATAAACAAACATTACATAATGAATTCTCTTTTGAACAGACAAAAATATACACAAATTATATACCAGAGTTTTACACATAAGCAGGCAGCTACAGGACCCTATTTAAACCTTATCTCAATGAGTCGTTCACCATACATTTTGTAAACATTTAAAAATAATTGGTAGTTACCTGAGGGGTTTTTATTTACAAATTCTAAACTGCACAGCTGGACCACCTAAATGTGTCACAATACCCTGACCTTTTCAAATATACTGCATGTGTTTGTCAATCACCGTGTCGTTTAATTGCTTCCTCAGCCTCCCAACGTCCGGGAAGCAAACACCAGTGAAAGTCATTTTAACAAGTATACTTTGTGAATCAGCTCCGTCAAGGGCAGCCTAATAAACTCTTTCGTCTGCATTTAAGCAGTCACTGACAAACAGGGTGCAGCCCTCAATGTGCACATACCAAAGACAAAATATACATTGTATATATGAATACATATAGTCTGCAGACGCGATGAAAACAGATTACATCTGACAAGTACGTTCAAACTTAGTGACCGTGGTTTGTCCTGCTGCACGTCTACACACCAACAAGCACTTATTATTCCAGATGGGGGGTCATGTGATATGCTGCAACATGGCTGTCTGTTATTTATCCTTGACCTGGCTGTAATCAATCATTTATTCTATCGTTTGAGTTGATGTCGATAAAAAACATCTAATAAATAAGAGACAACTTTCAACCACTGCTGATCATTGTGTGAGTTATGAGGTCACAAGGCCAATCAACAGCCGAGGCTCTCCCAGCCAGGGGGACCGCCTTCGTACCCAAGCTCTTCAACTTCAAACAATCCTGCCGAAAAACTTGAGCAGAACTGACAACAACACAAGGTCAGACCAGCGGAGGCACAACAGGAGTCACACAGCAACAAAAGCACTTCCCTGAACTTCCAACAGCACATCCAGAAATTAAATTTTCCATGAACAGCGAACACAACTGGGCTTTACTCTTATCACACAAGGCTAAGCGAAGGACTGTTATTTCTGCCTACATGTGTTGTTTTGCTATCGGAGAGCTAATGTTCTGTTAGTTCAAGATCAGCACAGACTGACGCTTCCGTGAAAAGAAAATGTCCCACTAAGGCACTGGTTCCCATCTCCAGTTTAACTTGGTCTAAACTGTCCACCATCTTTTTTTAACTACATCGTCCAGCTGCACAGGGTCATCCTCACAGACTCTCCACAACTCAGGCGTAACATGCCAACTTAGTTTTATATTTTATGTCTTGACAGCAGATTTGGGTCAAAGTGAGATGAGTGATGACTCCGACAGTTTTGTGGAAACCCAGGTTGAAGAGAAGGGAAAAAATAACACTCCCACACGCGCACATCAAAAGGTAGATCTCTTATTCTAACCATCAAAGCGCATTATTCCACCATGATCAAAGCTACGGCACGGCGGGTTGCTCAGAGCTTTTGGTGAAATTTGGGTTTCCGCTCACTTGCTTTCCTGCACCTGTCTCAGAACACGTTGCTGGGGATATTCATTACAGCGCAATAGTTCCTGTTAGCTTTACCTACTTGGGTATTTAAAATGCTATGACTATGTTTGCTTTAGCACAAAATGAAACTACAGGCTCCATGTGATAAGATGCTTCCTGTTTTCATGCTCGTGGTATTTGGGCAAACATACGATGCCCTACAAACAAAGCACAATTGTGGCTCCCTCGCTGGCAACTCAACTGCGAGCCTCTCTGCTTCACGCTGATGAACGGCTGAACCTATCACATCTGTGTAGGTGGGAAAAACAAGGACATCAATTCTCTTTGCAATTAGCAACGAAGAAAGGGTGACCGCAATGCTGTCTGAGTCTGAATATTTCCTGGCCTGCAACAGTGATGACTAACCGTCTCTTCTGTATTATTATTGTAGATGATCATAGACACGCACACATGACGTCAGGGTCATGACAAACGAGGTGGAGTTCACGATTCTGATTTAAACAGGGGGATTTAAAGTTCTTATACTCAGAGTGACAGTATGTAACACAAGCACAGAGCTCTTCCATGCTTTGAAACGTTTGACATTTCCTGTCATTCTGGTTGAATACTACAATTTCCCTGAGACTCTGCACAGCAGAAACCAGTCCTGAATTTGAAAACCCTTTGTTTCATTTGGCAACTTAACATGGGACCCTTGCTACTGAATTCATTTCAAATTAACCCAGACTCTAAGAAAACAAATGGGTTTAATCTGCAGGCTGCAGAAATCCCCCTTGCCTCCTCGGAAGTTTGCATGCACACCGGCATCTTTTTGTCTTTTTTTAATCAAACAACCACATGTTTTCAAACACAGTTGTTCATCTTTTGGCCTGATGATTAAACCAATTTCATGCCGATCCAAGCCGCCTGCACAGCAACGATACACACCACTGATGCTAAATACCCATTTTTCTTCAAATTAGAACAAACTTGCTGTTCGCTGCCATAAATATCAAAACAAACAGCAGCGCTTTTCTGTGCACCGCAGGCTTTTTCCCAGGACAGACATTGAGTGTTGAGAACAGCAAATATCAGACATTTCATACACTGTCTGGTGCCTCTCAGCTGTTCAAAATCAATACTATCCTCACACTTTCAGGGTTTTGTTGTAGCTTAATTGGACAGGCTACAACTGTGTCTACTCTAACCATTAGCGATAACTTTACAAATCCCAGAGCAAAAACTATTCCAATAGTCCACAAGAATAATCAGGGCGACAGAAAGATTTTGTGTTTTTATGCTCATTATAGAATGTGGATTGACTCATCGTTATTATCTTTTTCTTCTCACCATGCTGAGCCAGGTACACAGTAACAGTGAAAAGATGCTGTCGAAATGTGTTCTCACTTACTGAAGACTAGATTCTTGGTAATACTCAGCTTTTTTATAGCCAAACAGACACCTGTCAGCAAGTGCAGCACACATAAAAGCTGGGAACAACAGAGGGGCAAACGATTCTTTGAGTTCCCTGCCTTCCGAAAATGGTTCCAGATAATTCATCAAACGGTGCTGTCTATCACAGACTGCTGCGAGAAATCTGGAGCCCAGCGATATAACACTGAACCAAGTCGGATTCTATCTATTCCCGCATCTGGAGAAAAGAGCCAGGACTGTGAGTGAAACAGTCTTAGTAAGATTCACCTTCACTTTGCACTAATTGGCAATTGGCTGTTTTTATTCAAAATGAGGCACATAAGGTGCTGAAAGGATGGAATGTGCTGAGGTTTGATGTGGTGATAAAGGGACAGAGCGAGCGCGTCTAAATCTATTCAGAGTCCGCTGATCGCGGTTGTCAGGGACGAGCGCGAGTGGCTTGCTGACTGATCTCAGATAAGCTTCTGTGGACGGGAATCGCACTAATGAACACGTACGAATGAGAAGACCCGCTGGTAATTGGCACCTTGCCTTTGTGTTTCTGGCAACGTGATCAAAGTTTGTTGGACAGCTCTTAAAGATGAAAGCATTCAAGAAGTTCACAGTTATTGCAATAATGTGGAAAAGGCTGACATAATGTACATCAACACAGACACATGGAAAAGGAGCTTGCATTCAGCTTCAGTGCTGACCGGGATCACACTTTTTTAAAAATGCTATGCAGCAGTCTTTTTTGCACCGCATGATATTGTGTGTGGACAGAAGCCTATTATTTGGTCGTTTTTATGAGAGGAGTGGGCCTGGATGACCCGCCTCTTCCATGTACAGAAGCGCTCTTCCCTGCTGTTTGCTAATTACTGCTTATATTGCCACACTTAGCATATGTGGATAATCATCAGACTGGAAATCACAGCCTTTCACATGCTTGTGAAGAAGGGCAATAAGTATATGTTTGCGGGACCTCCTTCTCCTCCCCTCTCCTCCTCCAGCCTATGTTGACGTGCTGTAATCATGCAGCATCATGCCACATCTGGGGTTTAGTCAGCCATGTCATCTGGGAGCGAATCAGAATGGCTGTGTTGATTGCTCTAATAGGACTCGCCACACAAAGCTGCTCTGTGAATCTTTCTCGGAGCTGCTTAAGCATCTGAATGTGACCGTTTGACCTTGCAGCTGATGTACGATTCCTTTTGAAATGCAAGCCCACTCGTCCGGGGAAGGTCATCTGGTTGCTTGGCCATGCTGTTTAATCTTTCTAATATTGTTCTCAGCACTTTGAGACTTTGCACCGACTTTCGAAAGCCAATTAAAAGTAACTGGCAAGGTTTCCACGCTCACCTGTGTCACACTGTCCCTCATGGTGGGCGAGCGCTGTTTGCGGGTGGTGGTTGTTGCCATGGTCGTGGTTGTTTCCATGATTGTGGTGGACATGTCAGCCAGCGGGGTGGTGGAGGTGGTGTCGGTGGTGAGCACCGAGGGCACGTCGCCCACCAGCCGCAGGTTGCCCTGGGTCTGGACGTTGGGGTCGCCCTCTGCTGCCAGTTTGAGCACCTGCAGGCCATTGTAGTACAGACCTGAGATCTGGCCCTGGAAGTGGCGCCCGGTCTCTCCCCCGCCGCCAATTTTGATGAATGCCTGGCTGTTGAAGATGGTCAACTGGCGACCTGATCACGTGGGCCGAGGTGAAGGTCACAGAAATGAGAAAGAGAGGCAGTGGAGGTAACAGAGGCAGAAAAGAGAAATAGGGGATAGCGAGAAAGAGAAGGCAGAGAATATAAATGAGTCTGGGTCTCCAGGTGAGCTTCCACATGAAACACAAGGTTGTACACAGTGTGAAACAAGGGATATAGTGGGACTGTTTCAATCACATGGGATCTCCTGAGTAACACTTTAGGGAGATTGGACCCTGGCTTGCTGCAGCCATTACGGAGCTGGGCACGTGCCCCTATCCCAGAAAGGCAGCCTGAATCTGACAGTCAAATAGATTGCGGGGACAGTTGCGGCTTGACCCCGAGACTGAAAGTTCACAGCTAAATGCATCTCATTTGCTCTAAGATGGAATGTATTAGAACAATGCGGGGTCTGTGTCATTGACCTCCAATGCACCTGTGCTGCACAATGATTAAGTGCCTCTGCCAGCGGAAAAAATGGCACCTTGCTCGGCTATCTAAAGGAAGAAAATAGGGTCCTCATTGGAAGGAAATGTTTAATTCAGCAGCCTCTCTGTGGTCATTACCATTCATCTGGATGGATAGATGGATGAAGGGAGGATAAGGCTGGCCATTTAACCAGGGTCCAATACTAATGTGTTACCAGGACTTGCGGTGAGGGGGCGGACGGGGGGGGGGCAGTCTGACAGGTGTACTTTTTCTCGATGGATTTTCTTCAGCTGATGTCAGTACGGGTTGTATTTAGACCTTCTCTCTTTTTCTTCCTACGCTACATTAACACCCTGCCTCTCCTCTGGGACGTCACATCATGCCTCTTGGAGTGATGCAAACTTGAACCCTTATAATGCGAGGGGCAGATGGTGCAAGGAAGTGGGTTAAAAACAGACCAGATGAGGTAATCATTAGAGCAGAAGGACAGGAGGAGGCAAAGAGGTTTTTTTATGGATTAATCAATCCCTGGAAGGAAAGAGTGAGTGTGTTTGTGAAAGGAATACTACACTAATGTGTGCGTTTGAGAGGAAAATTTAGACTCTCTGGGGAAAGTAGGCTGCGGACTTCTGAAACGAGAGACCCCTCTGGCCTAATGGGAACACATGCATGCATGTATTTATATTTATTACTCCTAACACAGGTGTGCGAGACGGCTCACATGTGGACTTTTTGCAGGTCAAGCACATGGAATTTGATGGAGTCATCTACAGGATGTGGTTTGAATGTAAGTGTTGTTTCCTGTTTCGACCTGCCTCCATCTGCATGGAGGCAGGTCTCAGCCCCATTTGTTTTTAATATAGACAGCAGAGAGGGCACTTCATCACTAATTATGATTTACCATCTTTCTGCTTTTGCATGTGTAACACCCATGGGTGGGTGGATTTATCAGACAAAACTCAACGAACGCACGTGTGTGTGTTCCTACAGAAGAGATAAATCTATTCCATCGAGATGGGCCATTACATGTGTCATCCCATTATCAGATCATTAGGCCCATCAGGGGCCCACGAGGGACCCAGCTCCCCTCGCCTAACTTTATAATGAGACTTAATGTCTGGCATATGCACTGTTGACATAATACGCTGAGTCTCACTCTATTATCCCAATAATAAAAATGTTTGGTGTGGGAGTGATGCTGCAGAAGGAATGGGAGAGATAGGTCGTGGACATCAGCGGGGAAAATTCAGGAGAATAATTGCACTTGTGTACAAACAGAGGGGTTAAGAACACAGACAGGATCACACTGAGAAATGAACAAAATAACCCCTCATGCCTACCCCGCCCACCCCACTTCCAGTCAGTGTCCTTGACCAGAGGACACACGTTTGCACAACCAGCACACATCAGCCCACAGGGTCTCGCGCTTCAAGCGGACGGCTCCCACACTCAGAAGTTGAGGACGCACATGTTCATTTGTATCCTTGAATGCCAGCAGTCCTCTAGGTTTACTAATCAGCTCAAGTTGCTCTACAAAATGCTCGACTCTGTGTGTGTGTGTGGGCAGCAACACCAAGTCAGGGGGTGATCTGCTCAGAAAAGGACTTGCATGTATTGGTGTCAGAGTCAGCGACGCAGTCAAAACTAAGCCATATTGACACATAGCTTCTAGTGTAGGAGGGTGGAGGGATTAGCGATCCCTCCGAAAGTCAGAGCGCATACATCGGCCTGTATCGTGACATGTTTCTTGAAGTACCCACGTGTCTGATGGGTGGCTGATTTAATCCCGCAGGTGCCCATGTCCTCCTTCGTAAATGGAAAAAAAAAAAGAAAAAGTCTAGTGCTGGGAGAGTGAGAGGGACCAAAAAAAGAGAAGGAGGAGAAGAAAGGTGCCCCCAGACTATATGAGGGGAAATCAGTGTTTGTTTTTGCAGCTGTCCGCTCAGGATGAGACTCTAACAGGGCCTGATGAAGTTATTGTTTCAGTGTCTGCAGGGTCAAATCAAAAGTGACAAGCGGTTTTAGAGCCAATTTTGGCGGCGGCCATGAAGGGGGGTGGAGTGAGGTGGGGAAGAAAAATAAAGAAGCCTCTGCATGACAAGCAATCACAGCACTTTAAATGGGGGAGGGGGGGTGTATAATAATTCAGTGAAATGACCTTTGTGTGTGTGTGATAGTTGGCCTTTTCAACGAGTGTGTGTCGGCCCAACATTTATTTCCATACGCCTTTTCCTTGGTGTTTCTATGTGCCCTCTGACAGCCCAGCACATGGGGTTTGCACATTGATGAGGCGCTGTTGCACCAATTGGGCTTGATTGGGCTGCTGCTGCCTCATCTCTCTCTCTCCCCAGAGCTCTTCAGGTGATAGGCATTTAATGGGCAGGGGTTTGTGGGCCGGGGGAGGAGGGGTCAGGATGGGAGGAGGGTGGCAGGCAGCCAGTCACTTATTATAATGGACATTCACGGATGTACACAAAGCTTTAATTAACACAGCCACCGGAATGATCAGGCTTCTGCAGCGAGCCACTGCCGATGAACTGAAAATTTTATTTATTTAGACATGGTGCTGCAGCTTCGCTGCTGTCCTCCAGCCTGGAAGAACATAGTACCCTAGTTGGGAGCTGTGCACTCTTTGATGCTTAAATAGGGCATCTGGGTAAAAGGAAGCGGTCACGACTATTTCTAAAGGCATTATCATCTGCAATCACACCCGCCTTTGGTTGGATCACCCGGGGGGCTTAGTGGCTGACAGCCTCGCAGTGCTCCGACTTCGATTTCCTCGCAGAATCATTGTGGTAATGACCCCTGCATGTCACAGTACCTTGAGCAGCTGGAGGGGAGGGGGTTATTTTTACATTTATAATGCACAGTGGAATAAAGTGTGATGCCC
The DNA here is from genome assembly GCA_016785235.1 of Pseudorhombus dupliciocellatus. NCBI lineage: Eukaryota > Metazoa > Chordata > Actinopteri > Pleuronectiformes > Paralichthyidae > Pseudorhombus > Pseudorhombus dupliciocellatus. Next base: position 365,481 of record JAFBJW010000116.1, read on the forward strand.
TCCCTCCTCACTCTGTAAGACGGCAGGTAATCAATAAAAGGGAAGAAGCGGACTTCCTCTTACTGTACCGCTTACAGTGTCTCTGAATCAACAAAGTAATTGCAGCTGACTTTAACTACAGCGCAATTTCGAGGGAATTGTAACTATTAAAGATACATAACATGTACCTTTTGGTCAAGTGACCATCGGCAGAGAGAGAAAGAGGGAGGGAGTTAGAGAGAGAGAGAGAGAGAGAGAGAGATAAAGCAAGAAGAGGGTGAGCGGGGACTGAGAGAACGGGGACAGGAGAGATGACATGCTGGAGAGAGGATGACACACGAGGAGGACAGGGAGAGAGCGGGTCTGCATGAGGATAGAATGTCAAAGAGACAGAGTGAGGGCGCACAGGGAGGGACGAGGGGAGTGGATGACAGGCTTGATAAAAAGAACAAGAGGAATGACGCAGAGAGAGATAGCGGCTGAGGTAGTCTCGTGATGCGCAGATTGCAGTTACACCCGTGGACTCGCGGGTCGGTTTGTGGAGATAACATTTCCGAATAATGGCAGACGGGCTTGAGTGGGCAGACTGGGCATCGCATCACTAATGTGTAAAATAGGAATGACATCCTCTAAAACCCCCAAACATCTGGTTGATCACTATAACCACGCTGACTATTCGCAGCTTCCCCTGTACACGCTTTATCACTCCACCTTGACAAGATGGAAACTTCACTGTAGTTAGTAGCAGTAATGAGAGTAATACTTCATTCCCAGTTAAAGCTTCGCATCGATGCGCCATCCTCCGTACGGTTTTGCCTGAACAGAGAGAGAAATGGCTCAGATGAGATGTGGTCTGTAATTACTGGCTGGGCTTAGGCCACGCTTGACTTGCTAACACACAAATTGGAGGCTGTAAGGGTGAATGTAGGTGGAGATGGGGGGAGGGAGGGGGGGGAAGGATGGGGGGGGGGGGGGGGGGGGGGGGGGAAGGATGATCCAAGCGCACCCATCCTCAGTGGAGAGGATATGAAAAGGACTTACAGCTGGAGAGAGCCGTATCTTTCTCCCACCACCGTCATCGTTATGCCTCTCTCATTCTCCTTCCACTCCTGTTATCTGGCAGAGGCGAGGAATGCCATATGGTTGCAAGAAGCCTCTATCGGAAATGTTTTCTCTGAGTTACAGAGTGGGAGGGATGGCCCAGAATTCACCTCTATCAATACAACGCTTTGTGGTTTGTGCAACAGATAGTTGGAGCGTTTGCATGCACAGTGTGTATTGGGTTTGTGTTTGTAAAATGCTTCATTTTCTTGCAGAATTTCTCGTATCCGTATCAACAAACAAAAAACTCCCTCATTTCTATTTTTCATCTCTGAAAAAAAAAAAAAAAAAAAAAAGGGTGAGGGAGTGAGTCGAGAGAAAGCCGAAGAAGGCTGGAGCACAAGGGGGTGGGGGGGTGGGGGTGGAATGCTGACAAAGTCGATTATGAAGTGTTCCCCAGTTATCTCTTCTGCACAAGGCTCTCTTTGGTACTTAAGAGCGTTTTGCTTCTTTACTCCCTTTTTACTCAGCTTGGTTTGGGAAGAACACTGTGAATTAATTGTGTTTTACAGTGGAGATGAGGGGCAGAATGCGGCATGAAGTTAGATGGAAAGCTTTGCGAGGCAGCGCCGAGCCCTGAGGTCCTCGAAGGCAGCTGAGGGTGCAGAGATTAACTCTGGAGACACCCGATTGGATTTAATCTGATGTGGCTCTATCTCGGCTCCTGTATCTGTATGGAGATCTTAAACAAGAGCTACTGTCGCCGTGGAGACACAAAGAGAGATAGCACGGTGGTTAGCTGGGGACAATCTTCTCTGGTTTTATTCACTCCAGCTGTGACTGTTGTTTTCAGGCCATTTCATGGTTGGGGACTATGGAATAATGGCAGAGCTTTCTTGCAGACATTGTTGTGCTCACACGCGAGCATGTTGCCACCGGTACAATTTTTCCCCTGATTCCCTCAAATATGGCCACAATGGTGCAGGCAGACCAAATGAGAAAACAAGATAGTGACTCAGCGGGATAGAAGGCTCATCACAGGGGCACTGAAAGGCAGACTCAGACGGATTTGCTCTCTGTTGACTGCAGCCTGATGTGAGAGAATCTCTGAAATGAAGCCGGGATCATGAACAGCAGATCTGGACCAATTCCGGGCTTAGAGATGTTGATTTGGGCTCTGGCCCCACACCAAGTGGGAGGACTTGATTGCTTTCGATTAGGGAATGTGGGGGGTGGGGGGTGGGTCGCCAGACCGTTAAACACTAACATTACACCTAATTCTTTAACCTGCTCTTTAGGGCACAGAGACCAGGTGTCCTAGTATTCCTCCTCTCTCCTCCTCCCTGCTCTCTTGTTTAGAAGACGGAATAAAGTTCCAGCTTTATCCTGTTCCTTGCTCATCTGCTGAGGTAAAAGTCGGAAGCTGCAAAGCACTATTATTGCTTCTGGAGAAAAAAAAGGGGCTCTGCAGACAAAGATGAATGCTTGTGATGTTTTCCATGAAAAACCTGGAATGACAGATCCATCATGTGGAGAGAGATGATCCGAGTAAGCTGTGGCTCAGATAGAGCTGTTAAAACTTTTGGGTCTACGATTTCTTCCCCTGCACTGGCTCCCTGTAATGGCTGCCGTTTTGGATTTAGTCAGCAGGCACCGAGTTGGCTGGAGATGCCCGCTCTGATCTGACTCACACGCAGCAGGAGAGATTGGGGGCTGGGGGCTTCAGAACGGGATGCATTGACACAGCTCCCCTGGAGGACACGGCCGGCCTCAGTGACTGCAGTTGTGTCCCGGTGTTACTAACAGACCGAGTGATTGTATGAGATTAGTCTGCTTATTTTGTGTCTGTCCACACGTGAACAGAACAGCGTCCACGTCCTGAGATATGAATTATGTGGGCTTTTTCATATTCGATGAAACGTTGAAAGGACTGTGAGAGGAGACCGACGGGGCTGATTGTTTTGTTCTCTCTGGTCAAGGGCTCTTAAACATGTTAAAACCCTCTGAGGCACCATAGTCAGAAAATAATCATCACACATTAGACACAAAAACCTCACACTGGTAACACTACCATCTATTATGTAACTACGCCACGAGATCATTTGACACTAATGCCCTCATTCAAACAACAAAAATACATCCAAAACCTATCCTGAGTGGTGAAAACAATAAATGTTAAAGGGACCTTTTTTCAGATACCTTCTGTTTCATCGAACCAGAGGTGCGTCAGTTTTGAATTTGGTTAGTTGTTGGTTTTAACCCTCTGAGTTTTGCAGCACGTGACAGTGGAAGCCAAGGGTAGACGTTGCTTGGAGGTTTTTTTCTTTTAGTCTTTTAGTGGAAGTTAGAGCTTTGTTAGCTTTTTGTTGTGCAATCGCCGAGACCTGTCCAAGTTCTTCCAAATCCTGACGTCCAGGTCCAATTTGCATTCAGACGTTAAAACGGAATTTATAACAAGGTTATAACTGAGGGCTCTCTGAATTTGTCACCAGCAGGGCGAAGCTGGACGACGGACCAAATTGGTTCAATTAAGGGGAGAGGTGGGAAGTCAAGAGAGAAGCCCTCAGTGGTTAGTGTGGGTGGAGTTTGATTTGCTGTTAGGTGGTTAGATTCTGCTTAGAAGCTTCTTTGATTTGAGTTCTAGCTGCGCCCTTCTCAAAGCAACAAACAGCTTTAACCCTTTGAGTTTGGAAATGCGTGGTAATTCTCCTCATTATCTCGAATAACACACGATATTATACGATTTTCCAAAACCACTTTGCCTCTTCAGTCCATGACGTGGGTCTGGATTTCTTTTGAAGGAATCCAATCAGATAAACAAATAAGCGGCCCACTGCTCTGAAAATGCACGCTGATCAAAGCCGTCACTTGAGGTTTGATTGAGATGATTTGTTTATGTGATCTTCCTGCTTTCTCCTATTGTTCTCATCTAAATGATTGGATGCGGGCACATTTCGAACTATAGAAGAAAGAGAATAATACATTCACTTTCAATCTCATTCTCTTTATAGTTTCTCAGCATGTACAAATCATTTCGTAAGTGGGTAAGTCATTTTTTATTGATCCGGTTTTTCATTCAAATTTCATCTCCATAGCCTTTTTCATTCTGATTCGTGTCCCAACTTCCTCCTCGGCGCCAAGGACGACAGAGAAGTCAGTACACAGGAGCTGCAAATTAACGCAGGGATTGTTTTTTTTCTCCGTGAAATAAATATACGAGTGCCTCATTTATCTTGTTTGTCTGCGAAAGTACTTCATTTTGCTTGGGAAAACCATCTCTATTATGTTCTTCCGTTTAGTATTTGTTCATGATAAAGATTCAGAGAAGCCCCTAACTGGCTAAATCTTCAAACTTCTAACTCACAGGGATTTTATTATAACTCTGAATCTGATCAAAACTTTCGGCTTTTTACATTCTGACAATGTGCGTCAAATACCTGGTGTTTTTGGTTTTGTGCTATACATTTTCATTACCGTCTCTCTTGATCTTCAACTACCAGAGTTCCCCAGAGGGAGAATTAAGCCTGAGCAATCCTGCTGCAACACAGAAATATCCTGATTTATTCCGACCTTTTTGTGAGAATCAACCACCTTCAGCAACACAAACACACGCCACATGGCAGAAACAAAGGGGTGTGGACATTCGGCACTCAAAGGGTTAAAGAATCGTCACTCTGATGGGGCCGCATTCGAAACTTGCAACGCTTTGCTATGTTTGATGGTGGGCGGAAAACTGCCGCCCACATGCCGCCACGGATGCAGACTGATCGCCGATCGAAACACTTCAACAGTCCCTTTAACTTTTAGTGACTTTCATGGGGGGAATCTTCCTTCTTGGAAATCCAGTAATTGAGACAGTTCATACATTGTTTGGTTTGTTTTCAAGGCTGAAAATTAAATAGTGTCAATGCAAGTTCACACCCAGCCAACAAAAGACAAAGGAAAAGCATATGGCATCAATAGTCTATTTAAATGTGGTCAGGTTATTAGGGGGTTATGTTGGGTTATTTGGGGGTTAATCCTCCGAAGAGATGCAGAGCCAGATTAAGGTGCTTTACACGTGGTCCCCTGGTTATCTACACACCAATGCAACAAAATGGCCTCATAGCTCAGAATTTATATGCTGGAATTTTTCTAGAATTCCAGCTGCAGCACAGCTCACATGTTCTGATACAGAGCTATTGAGAATTACTGAAATGAAAAGAAATGCAAGAGCCAATCGTAATTGGGCATGTTGAGCATGTAGTCGATTAAAGGGGACCCACGGTTGTGTTAAAGAGCGCATTCACATTCACCCTTGTTGCGTGGCACTGCACCTCCTCCAGAGTGGTGGTTAACGGTAGGTTAGGCGGTTAGATCATTAGTGGAGTTAAAGGGATTTTATTACCTTTGTCGAGTAGCCACTCATCAACTACCCGACCGAGTCGGTATGGGATTCTTTGTCTAGCAATAGCCAGGCGCTCATTATCAAAGTTCCCTTTAAGAAATTTGGAGAAGACAAATTAAGAGAGGTTACAAAAAAATCTGGAAGTTGAAAGGTTAGAGGTTAGAAGGGCAACATGGCAAATGTTTAGCAAGTTATGTTCTTTAAATCCGCTATATTTAGGACAGGAAGAACTTGAGGATGTGTTTTTTTTTTAGGCTGGTTGGTTTGGTTAGACAAGTTAACAGCATTCTAGTTACACTGAGTTTAAATGTTTTTTAAATGGACTCAAATGTTAAACAGATTTATGAATTATTTAGATAAAGCATAATTACATTTGTAGAAGAGACAACTTGCGCAAAGTGAATACACTTTAGAAACACATTAGCAGTAATGAAGTAAATTAAGTTGCACAGAACCAGCAATCATTGAACAACACAATTAGTACACTGAAAATGAACAAAGCAGGAAAAAGACACATCATTGTCAGCAATACGGTATTGTTATTAAACGTCACACAGTAGTAAAACACATTCCATGGTTGTTTCAAGGAAGACATAATTTGGTTCCCACCGCTGATTAGGAAATCACTACCTCGCAAATCCGACAACAGGATGGCTTTCTGCCCGTAGAGCGTCACTTCACATCTGACTTCTCTAATTCACCTAAAGCAAAAAGGACTTAGTGAAAGTGTCTGCACTCTGTTTTTCTCCGTTTTTTTTTCTCTCCCTTATGCATTAATTGAGCACTTCTCAGTGGCACTCGGCAATTAGCGTCACTTCATCAGCGAGTCAAAGAAGTTCCATCGTCGCCGTGCAAACTTATTATCCCTCACTTCGCTTCAATCAACCTCGGGGTCGAACTGCGCTCATCTCCGACACTGCCGATAGAGTTGGAGCCGGAATGAGGGGGAGGTGAGGGCTGGCGGTGGCCAGACTGGGGGTTTGATGAAGTCTGAAATAGTGGCTATGTCAGAGACTTAATTAGGAGTTATTGTGGATGTCAAAATGGGATCTCCAAAGATTATTGGCTAAAAATAAGGCTGCTATTTCGGCTTAGTGATTCCCCAAAATGGGGTCAGGGATTCCCCAGGCATCCTTGAGGAGTGTCGCTTCCATAAAATACAGAACATACTTCATTTATTATTACTATAATTCACAGAAACAATTTCATTTACAACAAAATGCAAAATGTTTGGCTTTCACTCTCCAAATACAAGAGGATGCAATATTCAAATAGCCCATGTCATCATTTCTCACAAACATGTGCTCAAGGTCCGACTGCAATCACTGTAGTACACAACGTGTACTACACTGTGTGTCCAAAATGTCAGCAGCCAATCCCTTAATGAACTACTGCTGTGATTTTATTCCCATTCACTGGTGAACATTATCTTTAAAGTCTCAGCCTGATTTGAGGCAGTTTTAGTGGTAACCATGTGAAACGGTGGGCTAGACAATGGCTGCAGAGAGCACAGTCAGAGACTGGGGGAGGGCTTGGGAGCAAAGTCTAAACAGCAACCAGGAGAGCTCTGAAGTAAATCCTGCATCCTAATTAGTATACTTTGATTTCGCTCCCTTGGCTGCTCTGTGCTGCTGCAGTGATCTAAAATAGACCACCTCTCCATTCTGCAGTACCTACTTCCACTCCCCAGGGGTCTCTCTACCCACGCCTGCCTGCGCAATAATGGCTCACACGCACTGAGGCAGTGTGTGTCTATGAAAATGCACAGTCGGTTGCTGCACGGGGAGAAAAGCTACAATGAAAAATATAACGACAAGTGAAAAAAAAAAAAAAGCAAAGAGGAGACAGACAGCAGGAATGAATCACGAACAGCAGATGGATGGAGGAGCATGTAGGTGAGCGTGGAGGGGAACGTGGCTCCAATGTACAGACACATCTGTGTTATTCATATGCTGCACCTGCAACTCTGTTCATCTGAGGGAGCTGACTCAGAGAGGCGAAGATAGAATATGAAGCAGTGAATTTGTTCCTGGATGATTTGATCTTTGAAGAATGTGTAATTGCTGGTAATGGCTGTGTTTTTACCGCCTGCAATAATGCCTGAATTAGCCCTGCAGGGGACGTGATGAATCCAAGAGGTGGAGCAATTTAAAGGGGATCAAAATAAAAACAAACAGAATATAGTGGGAGGTAGAGGGAAGAATCAGTCACGTAGTTCTATTTTCACATCTGCCACCATCAGCCGCTTCCTGTGACTTAATCCCATGAAGGATCCATTTCATCATTCAAATAATGGTTGATTATGAGTTCTTCTCCCCCCTAGTGGCTATTTTTAGACACTGCAGCCAGGAAAGTGCATCTGAAATGTTCTCACCCTCCTCTCCTCTGTGCCTCCTCTGAGGAATCTTTCCTTAATCCCTTTTCCTTGTCTTACTCACTTTATCCTTGGAGCCTGCTTCTTCTCCTCTAACCGCTCCTCTTCTCAGCCTGTCCTTCCCTTGTTCTCAAACAATCCTTCATCCATGGTTCATTCTTACCCCTGTGCCAGAGTCCATTTCCCATTATTTCTTCTATAGCCTTTACTCTTGCCTTCCTACTTCTACCATGTTCCCTTCCCTCTCCTCTCACACAGTTTTCTCTTTTATTTCTCCATTTACCTTCAGTGTCCACCTTCCTCCTTTTCACTTTCCACCAATTACTTTTCTTGATTGTTAATTCTTCCTTCCTCCTCCCCTCCATCTTTGTTCCCTGCCTGGCAACACAGTGAGTTTAGAGGTGGGAGAATAAATGCAGTACATTGTAATGCAGGCTCTGGCCTCCATTACTTCATAGCGAGAGAGGAGAGCTGGAAACATTAAGCGAGACCTGTACATGTACACTATGCAAATGAAGATGTATGTTCCTTCCCTGGCAAACACGGGAGAGAAACGACAACATCATCGACAACAATTACCACTGAGGAGTCAGATTCCACACTGGCTTTGTATCTATTCAACAAAAAGAGAGCTAAGGTAAAGACAACTGGGGAAGTGATGGAAACCATAGAAACCCTTGTTTAAGTTTTAAATTTAAGCAAAAAAAAAAAAAGAAATGAACATTAAGATACAGGAAAAAAAATGCCATAAAGTTCTGTCAGCTTTTTTTTTGTATCATCACCACCGCAGTGTCAGAAAATGTAAATTCCTCTGTGTCCTGCTTGTTTGTTTGCATCTGCTTGACTGGGATCCTTGGAGAAATAAGTCATTCTGAGTGAACCAGAGAAACGTCTCCCCTCTCGCTCGTCTCCACAGCAGCTGAAACCTGCTCTGCATGAGAATGGGGGGGACAGATTAAACATCTGGGCCTCTCTCTTCTCCCTCACCGCCATTATCACACTGGCTCTTCTCCCAAGACTATTCCCTTTGCTTGATATGAAAGACGGCAAAACAATGCTATCAGACCTGGCGCTCAAGGAAATCTGATATACGAGAGAGAAATATAAACTAGTAAATCAAATCGTGGCTCTGAGCTGCTGAGGCATATATTTTTTCTTTAATAGCCTTGCACACTAAGCGACGTGTGTGGCTGCAGTCAGTTTACATGGAGACACATGTTCCCTTAAAGGGTGCTCTCCACCTATTCATGCAAAAGCATGAACTAAAATTATTTGGAATTATAACTCTCACACAGTCCACCCTGAATCACCCTGTCCTCTCTGGAAGACAGAAACCTGTCTTTTCCGTCCCTCGCACCATGAGTCTGGCGCCTGGAGCTTTGGCTACATCAACAGATATGATGGGGCCGTGTCCAGGGTGGGTATCACAGCTGCTGTGCCACGGGTGCAGGGCAGGGCAAGTGGACTCACTGACAGACTGGCACCTCTGGGAGACAGGAAGCAAGGTGGAGGTCGGAGCGGGAGACCTGTGTGGTGTGCTGGGAGTGTAGAGTGTCCGATCTTTGCGTCTGTCTGGGGGAGTCTGGCTCGAGAGTGCTGATAATCTAACATATGAATCACGCACTGTTCTGCCTTGCTCTCTGTCTCCTTCCGTATCAGTGCATATGTGTGACCACATGTGAGCATGTGTGCGGAGACTCTCTGAGGAGCCAGCTGTATATCATGTAGCAGGCAGGCAGGCAGCCAGATGCCCTTGTACAGGACACCCACATTGGAAATCCATCCACAAGAATGGAGATTACATTGGAGACGACTGGCCACCAGCCATCGCGCTCTCCCTCCCTCTCACAGAAGCCGCTCTCTGTCAAGCCAGCCTCATTCTGTTTTTCATTAGGTAACTTTAGATGGATTGCTCTCATATCCACTGGGTGTTTTTCAGAGCGGATGGCGAGTGGAAACCACTGTACTGTAACCCTGCGCTGCTCAATTCATCTCTGTTCTGAACTCCCAAAAGTCTTATTTTCTTAAAAAGCCATACGACACGACAGATAGTCAGTCGTTTGCGTGAACAGGATTAGAGAAGTAGAATTAATGAAATTAAACATGTCGAGATTTTTTAAAGTTAAATGCTGAAGTAATCCGTTCACTTTAATCTGCTCAGAAAGGGATGGCATTTAGATAAGATGGCATTTCTTTGCAGCATCCCCCACCAAATTCTTTTAAGTCAAAGACTGCAGGCAAGTTGTCTCTTCATATGACGAGGCAAACGGAAAAGAAAGCCATTTCCCTCCCCAGCAGAACCCTTTGTTCAATGTAAATATGTTGGCCACCACTTGCGTTGGCATCCGTTTGAAAGAGACGATATCTCACTGTTTTAACGACTCATCTTTCCTGCGTGCAGCACTTATCAATCCAACAGCTCATTTTCATTTCTTTCCCTCTCTCTGCCTCACTTCCGCGGGATCCTCGCCACCTTTCATCTCGGGCCACGGTGGATTTGTGCGAGGGTGGCTGCCAGAGTGAGCCAGAGGAAGCCCCCCCACCCTCACTTCATGCGGAAATCAAAGTTGTCACTTCTCTAATTACCCAAAGCAATCTTTTCCCTCTCCTGCTCTGCACTACATACCCGTGTCTCCCTCCATCGCTCGCTCTCTCCTCGTCAGTACTCTCTCCACCACTTCTCTGTTCTCCTCCATCATCTCCTAGCCACAGGCCAATAATTGGAGATACCTTCCAACTGTGCAAGATCCAATCAGAGGGAGTCGCAGCGCACCAGAGGCCCAATAAGAGCTCACAGAATAAGGTGGAGCTGTCACCAATGACAAGTGGCTGAGCTGGTTGACTTCATTTCAACAGCTTTTTTTTTTTTTCTGCTGTTCATTCCTGAATTCCAAATTATGACAAATGTCAGTCATGCATCACATCAGATGGAGCCCAACTTTCAAAACTCCAGCTGCTCACTCCAGTAACCACGAGGATTCACGAACCTGTTTGTAATTAGTGTTTTAATTTCGCCCCCTAACAATCCCTCAGCTCCTTCACGGTATCAGTGGGACCACTCAAACAGAAACTCTCTGTGGAGCAGAGCATAAGAAGCAAAATGTAAACAAGCACCTAGACGCGTCCTGGCTCGAATGGATGCGTCCACACTGAGCTGCGTCTTCTGCTTTGTGGGCATCAAACTCACTGCTTCCATCCTTCCTGTGTGCAGGCCTGAGCTAGTGAAGGGAAATCTGGTGCATATGCCTCCAGCTATTTGTCTGACTGTGTTGTCTTGTACAAAGTGCATCCCTCTCCTGTCCTAATCCTGTTGGTCTCCCCTACTTTTAGCATTTTAACTGGCTCAGTTGAGTGCTTTCATATTGTTTTTGCCAAAGGGAAGAGGGAGGCAGATCTTTTGGGCTGCCTCTACAATGTCTCTTTATCTCCCATGCTTATTCACGCTTGGTTGTCTTTCTCCCTGCGTGGGGAGGTGGCAAAGACAAAGATGGATATCTAGAAACAATAGGGACAGAAAGGTCTGCGGGATGATAAGGAAAGAGTGAAGCCAAAGAGCTTTGTTGACCCCTGTCTGAGGCGTACGAAGATCTTAAGAGCTCCGGTCTAAAATGTCTCCTCTGACAGAAAGATCCTTTCTCGTCCTCTGGGAACCCATATTTCTCCCTAATGGTCAGGCGCCACGCTGAATGGATCCTTTAAATGCCTTACAGACAGAAAACAGGCAACGACAATACCGTTTTGTCCATCTTTCCTCCTTCCTGTGCCGACGCTGATTTATGATCAGCAGTAAGCGGCATGCTCGTCTGCTCAAAATGAGCATTGACGGGTCTGAGTCCATTTCAAGTAGCTCGTAATTTGTGTATTTGTTAGGAAATTAATCCTGGCTTGTGGACGCTGTAACAATATGTGTGTGCACTCTTGCATGTCAGGAGCGTGCACGTGCTGCATTATGCCGTATAGGGCTACTGCTCATGTAATCTTGCCTGCTGTGATGCAATCCAATTTGTGGAACGTGCAAATCCTCATCCATCACAGCAGAGACAGTGGTTAGCTTCCAGCATGCACACTGGATCTCTTTTATTCTGTCCAGCACTCTATCATTTTTCAGAAATGTAGCTGGCACTTGGCAAAGAGTGCTATTGCTTTTCATCTACTCGATCTCCCCTGCTTCCATCCCTCATATACCCCCCCCCACATACACAGCCAGCCAGCAACAGCACCCTCAAGCCCACCCCCACCGACTTTTGCTTTCTAATTCTTATTTTGCTCAACCGCAGCCTTGTCAGAGACTAAATCAACGTGACAGTTTTATAGGAGGCCAGCTTTCGGGAAATACTGGCGTGTGAGAACGAAACAGAAAGAGTGGAAGAAAGACGGCACACTGTGTGCTCTCACTGGCCATTATGACACAGTTATGAGCCAGCAAAATATGTTAATCACAGCCAATATGGTGTGATGATGACAACGTAACTATGGCGGTAAAATGCTAAATGATTATCCAAAGCTCAGGGGGGCACTGCGATAAAGCCCAAATGCCAAGTGTGGTATAAACCCACAGGAAACAGAAAGAATTTCCCAGAAGCCCCTTTTCTCACTAACATACTGTGGTGAACTACCGAGTCAGAAAAAATGGAAATGTGGAGCGACTTACAAAAAATGATTTGAAGCCGAGTAAAATCTACATTTCATTCTCTCACACAAACACATACAGCACATGTATACACATATAATAAAGAAGAACATTGGGTTTATTAATATACCAAACTTTATCTGGTTTAAAATTTAACATTACATTAATCTAATTATTAAGTCAAGATTGTATACATCAATTAAATTCAGGGAAGCTTTGCACCAAGTCACAAAACTTTCAGCCAGGGTTCATTTTATTCCTCAGGAAGGAATGTGAAAGCTTCACAGCCGAGCTGTATTTAATGTTCAGTGAGGTTACTGAAAAACAATAGATAACACAGAAGCTAAAAAGCTCCAAAGCAAAACTGAGGATAGTCTTTTACTTTGTTGTGCATTAATTTCAGAGAGTCTGTGGGTCAGAGGGGATTATCCCAAACTGGGCTACGTCCAGTTCTGTCTGCAGCACTGTTTTTAAAGAATAAACACTCTTTTGAAGTAATTCTCCCTGGAATAAATATTACTTTATTTTTCCAACAAGAGGAACCTGTGGTCTGGTAACACAACAACAAATAACGCCTCAAAACTTTCAAACTAAAATGTAAAGCCGTGATGAGGCAGCTGTCTGCAACAGCGTGTGCATTAAATAACGATGCCCAACCCTCGATATCTGAGCAGAGTAATCTTCGTGGCAGCGGTATAAAATTGAAAATAACCCAGCATAGCCTAAACAATTAGCCACATCGGGTCTGCTACCTTCGCCACAGCAGACGAGTGAAGAAAGGGAATTGGGTGTGAAATGGTACAATTACAGTCCGTATGGCACTGCTGCTAACATCTGCCTGCTTGTCTGTGGCCAGGTTGAGGTGCTCAGTGTGACACAGAGCTGTGTTTATTGAGCCGGTCTGCCATTTTGGGAATGTGGGAGGCAGGGTGGGCCAATAACTGTTGCTGAGGGACCCACCGGGGACACCTGACACGCTGGATTAGTTGCTTGGGTGCTCCTCTGACACTTTTTGCCTGCTCTCTGTCCATCAAATGCATACATACACACAAGAACGCACACAAACAATAAGCACAACAGGCACGCACGCACACAGAATCAGACACACACCGAAACACCCACAGACACACACTCCCTTAGGACGACAAACATCACTTCGTGGGACATCAGGAGATGTGTTGCTTTGCCGATGAATGTGCCTGACCCGTGACGGCCATGTTTGCTGTCAACATCCTGTCTCCCTCAATCATCACCTCGCGGTGGCCTTCTCTTTATAAGCCCGCTGCCGGCAAACGGGGGCTTTAACGGAGGCTTTGCGCAGAGAGCAACTCCGACGCATCTGAATCTGACACATCTTTTGGACCGCGGCCCTAATTATAGTGTACGAAAATGTCTGACAAAGATGCAGGAAAATAAATCGTAGCTGTGATTATTGTGCAAAATGACAGATTTAAATTCTCAACAATTCTCATCCCTTTGCTCTGGGAACGTTTTTAGCATTTCTAAGACCAGGACTACAAGAGGATAAATCCCATATGGAACTCTGTGTGCACATCCCAACATGCTTGATTTGGAAGGCAGCAATCCTTTTGGGGAAGGATGCTTCACAGGAAACTGCACATCCGTGTTTTGTCAGAGGAAACAGACAATTTGGCACCTGTTACAACTAATACAGAGCCCAGTTGGAAATATCTTTCAACACAACTTGCTCTGTTTCCTTTTCAATCTGGCTACGTGGATACTGAAAGATGTTTTCAATCTTCCGCTGGGACACGGCAATAAAACTACATAATAGAATCATCAAGAAAATGAAGTGTGTTCTGAACGCGCTCCCAAATTGTGAGCTTGGAGAGTTTTGTCTCGTTTAGAGAATCAAAAGATGTCGGAATCTGGGTTACAGGAACTTGATTCAACAAGGGAGCTCCCTCAGACTTCTCCTTTCTGCAAGATATAGCGTCACAGTTGCTGTCTCAGTTAGAAAGTTGCAATCCGCACATTCCTCGCTGCATCCCTGACTCGCTCTCCCCCCTATGTATTCCTCCGCCCTTTTGTGCCTCAGCCTCATCCGAGGTTTTGCTTTCCTAATGTGCAACATCTCTGTTTCCCCAGGACGCAGCCCCACCAGACGATGACGGGTAAAGCCTTCAAAGCGGGTGCGGAAGCCATCAAAGCACGCACCCAAAAATAGTTTGAAACTATCTAGTTCACATAAATGAATAAAAGCCATTTTACAACTCAACCATCTACGCCCCCCTCTCCTCTGGATCCATTTCCTTTCTTCAGTCCCCGTAACCTCGTAAAACTTTGCACGAGTCCCAGCCCCTCCGCAGACAAACACGAAACTCCTCAAGTAAACCAACAAACAAAAAAATAACAAAACAAAATAACGCGCTTTAATTTTTGATCAGCAGAGGAAAAGGAAAGAAATGTTTGACTTAGACGACAGGAGAAGCCACAAGGGCGGAAGGTAAGGAATAAAACAGAATGCGATGCGGGCTGTGCATTGCGTTCCTTGATAAAACATCACAGATATGGATGATGACACTCACTTGCAAATATTAACACGCTGCGCTATGTCATCTTCTAAGCGCTCGGTGCGGCTGTTCTGTGGCGTGTTTGCTACAGAGGAAAAAGGGGCCACGTTTCCGACATAATAGGAACTGAAAAGAGTGAAGTGTCGGGGCTCTTCCTCTCCCTGGCAGTGATGCATGCCCCTCAGTTCGGCCTCACTCGGCTGATGGATTAGCAGGAGAATACACTTCTCTCAATGCCAAAACATAGCCGCAAAATATGGGATCACTGCTGTGACAGAGGATGCCACTGTCCCACTGCTCTATGTCAACCGGAGTAAATATCACGGCCACATTAGCAGCGGTCTTCCTGCCTTTAGAAACTATGACAGTACATCGTGCTTTTAGGAGACAGAACACACTGTCTTTGGGAGGGGCGGGGGGTGTGTGTAAAAGTCTGATTGTAGATCAAAAGCTCAAAAGGTACAAAACTAGTGATTCCAGGTTATTAGTTTTCCATGAGATCATTAATACCCAACACTAGCAGCAGAGGCCGACTTCGCCAATTCAATTCAAGGAATTCTAATTCATGATGGGAGCACAAAATGTCTTCCTTAAAACAACCATGAACAGAAGGTCAACACAATGGAGAGAGAAATTAGAGCGCTTCCATAACATTAAAAATAGCTTCTTCATTTGGGCCAAAATAGAATTCCATGATTATGGTTAAACAGCAAGCGGGGGAATTAGCGCACTCCAAGCAGTGACTCATCGGGAGCTTGCCCTCATTTAAAGTCTGTATGTGTAATGATGTTGCGTCGGTGTTTATCTGGGAGCCAAGGCATGTTTAAACACCTCCACATACTTTCCCGGTGTAAAAGTGTGCTCCCTCTGCATCCTACCCAAAAGCCATGCTCAGCAACCAAACCTGACTGGCATATTCACATTGCACTGGCCTGGATTCAGTGCTGGCTCTCACAGTGCCAGGAGCCACAGTGAAAGACGAACTGCAAAGAGGTCGATGCTCTTAGACGGGAGATTGGTTGCCTGAGGAAAGATGTTTGGCTCTTCCTGCTTTTTAGACCAGAACCTGAATTAATCACCGAGAGTAAAACAGACACGCTCTAAATATGAATGCAATGATAAATAAACCAGAGTCCTTACAGCATGTTCTATAAAAAAAAAAATCTCTTGAAGAGGCGCGTGGTACACTCAATTAGCTTTTTTTTCTGAAGCTCCCTCTTTTTCTCTCCATTGTGTTACCAAGTTTATTAGATAAGTCAAACTGTGGAGGCTTTAATCAAACAGAGCCCAGGCCCGGGGCCTTGTTCCTACCTGAGGGGAAACGTTCGATGACGGGCTGGTTGTCCACCTGTAGTGTGGCATTGCCACCACTGCGTGTGAAACGCACCACGTGGTATTTGCCATCGCTCACCATCACCGCGCTCTCCTCGATGATTATGTCGTCCGTTCCCACGTTGAAGATCACGCCGATCTTTCCCCGTTCCTGCGGGCAGAGGACAGAAGACGGTGCGGTGAGGCTGGTGAAGCATTTTTGGATTTTAAAAATTCCACAAAATCTGCATTTCGTGGAAAAATGGCCATTTTAAGTCCGTATCATTTCTTGTGTGCAGCCTGTCACATCACAGGGTTTCTTGCCGACAGCTTTAACGACAGCGTACTGCTCAAAAACAAATGAAGCACATAATCAATCTTTCACTAAATCATTCAAGGGAGGGTCACTACAGGATGACCTGCTACGTGTGGGATTTTCTTTCCAGGCACATTAGCACGCTGATGTTTGCATTTGGCTCGAAGCATCTGTGCACAAGTTGTCGCACTGCCTCCATCTAGGCTATATAACCACACATGTTAATGCATTACCCATAATAAGGTTACTGTTAGGGTTAGTTGTTACATAGCAACAGACATTTTCCTTCAGTAATCAATAAGACCTCATGTGCCTTGAGAGTGAAGGTGCTATAAACATCTCTCACACACGACTCTGGTAAGGAACAAGTCCTCGCCGAGGACTCAAGCACCTTTGGAATTCATCAACCCAGTGACCCCCTCCTCTCTCCCATCTATTAGTGTTGACAGCTGCCCACTGATTTGAGTTTATTACAGTCAACCGCCTACTCTACTCTCGTCTCCCGCCATCTTGCTGCTCTCCCTCTGCGGGTCCTGTCCTCAGTCCCGGGAAAAGGTCAAAGTCATTTACAGAGTTACAGTGTGCAAGAGAGGCATAGAATGATGGGTAGGGGAGAGAGAAACAGACAGAGCACATATACCAGACTGCATCATTACAGACAAATTCTCTGTGCGACAGTAAATCTCCTGTCGCTGTTTTGTTCTCCACACCCAGACGTCCCCGCTGCCCATCCTTGCCCGACTCGGAACACTTCCTGGTCGTCACAAGAGGGTCGGGCTCATTTGCAGACGAGGTCACTTTTACACAGTGCTCATCTTCCCACTGCGGCAACAAATGCATTGATTCCTTTATCTCATTAGGTATGTGCATTTATTTTGCCACCTTCCATATGCCAAGATATTCAGAGGTGAACGCGTGGCTTTTGCTCATGGCGGTTTTCCATTATTCATGGCTGATTAAGTATTTAAAAAACGAAAATAAAACCCCCCAATGTTAACATAACTTAAAATAGCGAGTTAATTGAGTAAATAAGTGCAGAGGTTGTACAATAAGCTAATGAGCAGTATAATCACAGTCAAATTTATGCACATCATGGCCACTATTCTGTGCTCCATCAAGTGGGTAGCATTTAGCCAAGGCCATAGCATGGCCATGCTCCGATGACAGCCATGATTAGACTATTAATTGAGCATGCTCACATGGCAGAGGAAAGGGAAATACTGCTGGCCGTGATTAATGTTGTGGAGGAATATCAGACACAGCTGAGAGAGAGTCAGAATAAACAAGAGGAATCAATGTGGAAGGACAACAGGAAATAGATACAGCAGAGCACTCTCTATGAAGAGCAGAACTGAGTTAGTCCAAGATGAGTTTCTGATGGACTCCTAAAGCGATGATCTCACTCTGCAAAGAGACCTGGACGTCTCCAATGTCCGAGCGCTTCCAGCTCCTGAGGCACTTAATCAATTCATTCATGTTATGGACTGACCCATGCAGTCATGACACTCGCTCTCCCCATGCACACCAATATCCAATAATGAATATGAATACAGTCAGAGGGAGATTAGCAGGGCACATGATAATGACATTCTAATCAAAGCTCTGACTCCCGATACCTTTGAGATACTGCGGCAAGAACAGCATGGAGATGTGGAGGGGAATGCGTTTGGATCAACTGGAAAAGCTGGGATTGTCTCCATTGCACCCCATGCACCAGGAAGCTTAGAGGAATCCTAACACCTTTGCCTGGAGAATTAATTCAATTTGCCAGAGCTAAGCAGAATGAACCCATGCTATTATGACTGAAGGAGCAGAAGGGAGAGTGAATTTGAGTGATATTTACCGAGAGATTAGCATTTGTGTTCCGCAACATTAGGGTTCTTCCCGGTGCTGAGGGAATGTATCGAGCCATTACAGTGGGAAGCTGATGTGAGCCACTGTTTCTGTCTTTCTTTCTTTTTATTTTTTTTTAATGCATTGGTAATGGCCATTTCCCTTAAGCGAACATATCTCTGGAAACAGAAATTGGAGGAAAAAGTCTTTGAATGACTGGGAGCAGTCAAGCCTGCAACACTGAAACTGAGGGACTGGGAGGTAACTGACAATAAGCCCTGGCTGCTCCTTAAACACTACAGCTTCTAAACTACTGCTTAGCAGCTCTAAATCTGCTGCGGCTGTCAGCCAATGTCAGGAGTGAGAATGTTACACTTTTTCTCTTTTATCCGATGGTTAGCACATTTTCTTTTTCTACCTGTGGGTCCGGCGTGGGGGGTCCGCCGCAGACTAGAGCGAAAAGCTCTCTGCTTTATGATGGATTTTCAATCACATCCAATTTCAACATCAAGTATCAGAGGAAGGAGGCATCTCTGAATTATGGAGGTTTAGTTTTGGATGAGTAAGGGAGAGAGTTAAGTATAGATTCTCTCTTTGAATTAATTTTAATCAGATCATGATATAATAATAATAATAAATATTTAAGATCAGAGTTCAATGAAAACAACTTTGTTTTTTTTAACAAAGCACAAACTGCTGATCAGCTTCCTACACAATCAGCAAGTTAACGACAGACTCGACTGGCCACGAAGAAAAAGAGAAAAAAAGGTTTGCATAATCCTCTCATTAGAGTTTCTCCTTCCTTTTTTCTCAAAGACAAAGAAACGCGGCGTTGGAATTCTGTGCAGCAGCCGCAGACAAGGCGGCGCCGTGCTGGAATACGGAGAGCATTTCCATCTGAAATATTTCAACGCGACCTTGCAGCGTGCGAGAGTGCATCGAGGTAAACGCTGCTGGCGAGAGTGGAATGAGAATGAGAACGCTGGAGGATGTGGCGGCGTTTGGCCTGCGTGTACCAGGGTTATCGGCAGCCTCAGAGAGGCCTGGCTGATCATGCTGAGAAGAGGAGGAAGAGGAAGAAGAGGAGCAAGGTGCAGAGTATAACACCGCGATAACAACAAAGAAGGAACCTTGATGATCCTCACTGGCCTCGAGGGGCTTTGACATCACCAAAGCCCCTCAATGTCAAGAACTTGCTCTCTCACTGGTAGTCAATTAAATGGAGGGGAAAAACAGCCTGAAAAAGAACGTGAATTCGTTTTTGACAGCTTTTGTTTCCTGGATTCATTTCTTAATCACGATGCACTGAATATCCCCCGCAGATTCACACACAGCTCCCTATTGATCTATTCGCCTTTTCTCAACGTCTTCCCTGCACTGGCCTCTTAGATCTGATGCATCAGTTCCAAATTAGTAAGAGAAAAACAAGCGGGAAATGACAGAGATGGAACTGCTGGATAGGCCGGAGGGTGAATTCAGGCAGGATACAGTGGGGAGTCATTTTAAATCCCTCGAGGTGTTTTGCATTTTGCTGTCTCAACACGCTTCGGGATTCGGCGAAGTAACGTGGCTGACCAGCGCAGGAATTTGCTGATTCTGTTGATTTGGTTTGACAGGTTTCATATTAATAGTCCGGCGGGTGGTGCAAACGCATACCATTAATCAGCTTCTCTCTCATTTCCCCAATAATGATCTATCACAAGCTGTATCTACTTGAGCCTAACTTGACGAACCACGGCAAGCATGTGGAGCTGCGGTATTTATCAGCGTGTGAATCACCCAGTGGAGCGGCGTGCAGAGAAATGACTGATAAATAGATTTTTACTGGATGGCCGGCGAGAAAGCAATCAATCGTATTCTCTTCTGACGCTTGGCAATTTCTATTTGTTACAGCTTGAGCGTTTCTCCTCATACATACCAGCACTGTGCACTAATGTGAAATCCTATGTGCTATTTTCAGTTATGTACTGCATGTGTATTAGTGACAGAATCCCAACATGCTTGTGCTACTAAGCCTGATATACCATCATGTGGAATCTGTGCATCTCCCTTCTGAGGATAAATCAGGCTTTATAAGGCTAATCAGCTTGTCAGCATCAGCGCATAATGTGTGTGAGTGGAAATCGGCTGAGGCGTCAGCTACAAGGAGAACAGTATAGTGGGGCTAATCTTTCACTCTGAAACTGCAGCGTTATGTAAGGAGGACTCGGGGGTTGCATAACATTCAGACTCCTCGCTGGCTAAATCCGCCACTGCCCGTTCACCTAATGTGTGCAGAACGTCTGTGACAAAGAGAGGAAAAGACAAAGCGCCAACATCCATTTTGTAACTGAAATACTCCGATTTCATGTCTCTGAGGACGCTCGCGCTCACAGAGACGCACGCGTGTAGTCTCAATTTCAGAGGCAGCGGGAAGAGAGGAGGGAACACTTTGCTGATGGGTTTTGCTTGGTTTCGTTTACCACACCTTCCCTCTGGTTCGGCTGTGCCAGCTCATTTGTATGTTTGCGGCGGGCTCTGGCAGTCACCTTGAGACTGTTGCCAAACCATCTCCTCATCTTAATAGCACTTTATCTCCGCTTCCCCTCCTGATTCTTTCTTTTGACTTATTTCGGCGTCAGTGGTCACGGCCGTCCATTCTATTCTGCTGCGAAAACAATGAGCAGCAGCTCTGATGGAGAATCAGAGCTGAATGAAAAATCAATGAATCAGACTGATGTGGAGCTGGTGTATACGCCGGATGAGTGAGTGAGAGTGCCCGTGTGCGTGCATGAATCTGATTCTCCCACCAGAGCTTGACTCACACTGGGCTTACCCGTTTGTCCCGTAGTACACATACGCTGGAGGCGGGCCAAACTGCTGCGGAGGGAAGCAGCATTTACGCAAACAAAGGAGACAGGGGGAAAAATAAATCAGCCAAAACATCATCCGATTCCTGGGCGTGCAGATCTCGGAGGACCTCTCCTGGTCGACCAACACCGCGGCGGCTGTGAAGAAGGCACAGCAGCGACTCCACTTCCTGAGGGTGCTCAGAAGAAACAACCTAGAGGAGAAGCTGCTGGTGACATTCTACAGAGCCACCATAGAGAGCATCCTAACATACTGCATCACGGCGTGGTTTGCAGGGAGCTCTGTAGCGGACAGGAAAGCACTCCAGAGGATCGTAAACACGGCCCAAAAGATCACCGGCTGCCCCCTGCCCAGCCTGGAGGACATCGCCAGCTCCCGTTACCTCAGCAGAGCTGAGCGCATCCTAAATGACTCTTCACACCCCAGCAAACATATCTTTGAACTGCTACCATCGGGCCGTAGGCTCAGATCCCACAAGGCCCGAACAAACAGACTGAAAAACAGCTTTTTCCCAAGAGCTATCCAAGCTCTGAACAATAAGCATAAATAGATGAGCAAAATGTGCAATATAACAATATCTCTCGGAATCGTGTGCAATAAGACAATATTCTTGAAGTGCAATATATACAGTGCAATATAAAACAGTCATTCTGTTCACCTGTTTCCAAATAACCTGTGCAATAATAACAATCCGGGAAAATAAGTGCAATATTAATAATCCGTGTAAAAAACTGTGTAGCAACCTACTCCTAAATACCTCCTCCCATAGCCTTGCATATATTTTCTTATTCATATTTTTCTACCTAGATGTGTATAATGTACAAATGTGTATTTTTATTTTTATTTTCTCTAGTCTATTCTTACTTATTTATTTCAATTTTGTAAAATACCGGAGAGTTACCTCTAATTTCGTTGTAGTGATACAATGACAATAAAGGCAATTCTGATTCTGATTCTGATTCTGATTCATCCGCCATAATCCTGATTATGTTGTCAGCTCACGCCGAAACTCCCGTGTCAGCCACCGATCTCAAGCACCCGAAACACAACGCACGCTTGGCCGACATGACTGAGGCAAGACGAGCGCCACTGAGGCTGCTGATGGATGGTGTCCTTCAGCACAAAGACATGCAGGTGTGAATCCCACCTGACCCACCTCACTACAAACACAAACCCTCGTATGCAAACACGAGATTGTCCTTGAGCGAGGATACGCCGAGCGCGCACACACGAGCCGTGGCCTTGTTTACAAAGCTTCAGAGAGCTCATCGATACGCAGACGTGAACGCACGCTCGCATACTCTGGGAACCAGCTGATTGTACGAAGCATGAAATGGGCAATTGCGTCTTTGTATTAGCTGAACATCTGAAAGTGATCTCAGCCTTTTCCGTTTGTTAGTAAAAAAAAAAACACGAGGATGTGCATTATTGCGTTTCATTTCACCTTGACTGCAGGCATCAAACCTATGACCTTGTGATTACACTGCACATTTAACCGCCTCTCCATTAAGTCCACGATCGAGACATTCTCCACTTCTGATGAAAGCGAGACAACCTGAAAGCATCCATCAAATGTTGCCCGTCTGCCTCCCGCCGCCTTATCGTCAGAAAATGAATAAATCTGAGTGGTGATATTAAGGGAGTATGTCACCTTAGTACTAAAATAGAATCATCATTTACATCTGAGAGTCGCTGCCAAGAAATGTGTTGAGAAAGATTTAATTTATCAGGAATCACAAACCTCGACGTCTCGAAGAACACATTTCCTTTCTATCAGTAACCACAGATGGGTGGAGGACGGAGGACAGCAAGGACAAATGCGGAGAATAAACCACGCACACAAATACGAGGAATAATGGATCAGGGCCAGAAGAACAACAACGCTGGAGCTGTGGGGGCATATTCCTTGAGGCCAGAAAAAAAAAAAAAAAAAAACAGAAAAGTATCTGTGTTACGGTGGCGTTGGAAATCGATGTCCATCCGCCCACTCGGCATCCCTGTACCAGAAGCCCGGGTCGGCCCAGACACTGGGAGATACTTGTCAGTTTGAGGGACTTAATATAGGACAAAGAGGCTTACACGACCAATAGTTTTTCCATCCACATCCTTTTATCCTTTCCGCTTCCTTTTCTCTCCATTCAATTATCCTTTGCCTTTTCCAGCTCCGCATAATCCTTCATCAATTCACTAAACACAGATATGGCAATAATCCCTGCATCTGCCACCAAAGCTAATTATACTGAATACCTGTCTGTAGACAGTGACTATCATTTAATCAGTGTTAAAAAAAAGTAATGGAAACTTCAGCCAATGCTCAGTGCTCCTGTGTGTCCTTTTTCTCTTTGCTCCCAAACCTCTGCCAACATATCCCCTCTCAGTCCAATTTAAATAGTAGATACCAAAAAGGCTACTTATTAAAGCAATGAGAACCCTTAAAATCAATTCTTGACTTTATATTGAATAGAAAGGCATCACCTTCAGATGTCCTCCATCATCCCGTCTCTCGGTTTGGCTTTACCATTCCTTTTCCTCCATTCTCTCCATTTTCTAATCTGTCTGCTCTCATCAGCCACCCTTTCACTCCCAGGAGGCTCATTACCGCATTGACTGTGGTTGCTAACATGGGTTTGGTAGAATCCAATTGATCCAAATGCTCCTGTGAGTGATCTGCGAGAAAGACTTGCCGCGCTCCAGCTGATAGAGAGAAGTGCATCAGCTTAAAACTAAATAAGTTTGTTGATTATTCCTGCCTGGCAGCATAAATCTAGTGAAGACTGTGAAATGAGATAGCCGAGTCCTTGAACACTGTTCTTAAGCTGCCTTTTGTTTCGTGGCTCGGAACAATATTAATCCTTTCTGACATTGTATGGGTTAATTGTGTTGCATGGTGTTAACTTTATGTCTTACCAGATACTGGGAGAAAACGGAATAATTATGAATTTATGAATAAATCAACCCCCACCGTGCTATTTATCCTTGTTAACTTTAACCTTGATACAAAAAAGGTTAATATTTTAGAGGTAAAGATGCTATGACAGGAAACTAATGTCCCAGCTCACTGATTTATTTGTTCTTAAATCTATCTCATTACAAAATAAGTTTTCCATTATTCTTTTATTTCAGGTAAATTATGGAAACTTGGAAGAAACATCTTACCTGACCCTGCTCTGCATACATTAATTATAACAGGGAAGGAAAATAAACCGAGGCATAATTAGAGCTGATGCCGCAAGCTGCAGTTATATGAGAACACCGGCATCCGACTCTCCACGCGTTCATTACAGCGGCTGCACAACGAAGGACGAGTCTTTGCGGCTATGTGCACTCTGTAAAGAGCGAACACGAGATGAGTTAAGCAAGTAAGTCTTGAGATTGTGTGAGAGGACAGAACTGTGCCAACGCAGTCTCTTTTCATCTTCACTTTGCTCATGCAATTTGTCATGCTGCGGTATACACTGCAAGAAGAAACTGAAACGGGAGATTACCTCTTTTGTCTAGTTCTATTTGATGATTTTACACTTAGTCTGCGTGGAGCTACGGGTTGGATGTGTGTGTGTGTGTTTGTTTTGAAGCAGCCTGTTTCTCTGTGCTGAGGGGAAGCGAGTTAGCCAGCTGGCCGAAATAGAAGGGAATGAATGTGACCTTCGGACAAATTTGAGAGCAAAGTGGATTTTTTTTTTTTTTTTTTTTTGGAGCATTGTTTCGTCCACCCTTCTCCACTTTCTGTCCTCGCAGCATCCTTTCGCCTATTCGTCTTTATCTCCTTTCCTCTGCACAACGCACACAATGTGTTGGGCTTTTTACTTCTTGCTCTCTCTTTTCTTTCGTCTGCGGTTGCAAACCTCCTTCGATTGGAAACAGCGACGGTACATATTGTGCAGAGTGTGGTCTGGACTGGATTTAAATAAGGAACCTTTCCTGGCACAAGGAAAGGGACACTGTGAAAGTGAGAATCCTGTGGTGAAGCTGATCAAGACATGTACCATGAAATGCAGACAGGAGGAGAAGCTCTACGCAGGCATCATTACAAGCCCTTTACTGAACCCTGAGTTCTGCTGCAACAGTAAAAATAGTGTCTCCTTTGAACCGGACCACAGACTGCCCTCGTTCTAACTCCGACTTTCTCTTACTCTGTGTTCTTTGCTGACTTTTACCACTCTCCATCTGTTACCGTGATAACTCTGCTTCTCTCCCATTCATCCTCTGCCTTCCCCTTGGTTCCCGCTCTCTTCTTTGCCTTTTACTCTCTGCGGGCAGGGTGTAAGGTTGGAGCCCAGTAGAGAAGAACGGCTGCAGAGCACACGGGCTAATATTTGCCCTGCGCTAAACTGAGCAAACACGGATAAAGCGGGACACAATCTCTTTCTGTGTCTCTGTCCCTGGCTGCCGGCCTTGTTTTCCTTTCATTGCCTCCCTGTGTCTGTGCTGCTGCTGTACGACGTGCGCACACGCTGTACACGTGTTGTTCCCAGGCAAATCACTGGGTGTGGGATGAATCTGATAACATAATCCTCTGTGCTGTGTGTCTTTCTACAACAGTGTGCGCAGCTTATTAGGTCCACCTGTTCAATCCAATGCAACTCTCCTGGAATAAACTCGGCACTTGTGAAGCCTATAAAGGTTCGCTGCTTGGCGACAAATGGTGAGCTCCCAACATCCCAGCAGAGAAGGGAAAACATGGCTAAAGGAAGAGGAGGAAGAGGAGTAAAGTGCCTGTTTGCAGTGAGACAGACAGTAAGGGCATGGAGTGGTGGATGACCCAAGCCTCTCTTCCACTGGTCAGAACCCATTAACGTCAGTGACAGTGATCATGACGCAGCAAAGAAAACACTAACACACCCAGTCACCACAGACACTTCACAGAATAAGAGGCTGAGGAGCACATCCATGGCGCCCAGGCCACCTTCACCCCTGAGAACTTCTGTTTGAGGCAGAACCGTTTCCCACGAGTCGTCGACTGCTCCTGAAGAGCCTGTTCTCTTCATGGCTGCTCACTGGCAGCACCGACCCAGTGGAGCCCTGCAGGCCCAAAACTAATCTGTTCACTTCTACCTGTGTCTGTCCGATTGAAGAGCCCGGATGAGTGTCCCTGACTTTGTGGCACCAACAATATGCTGAGACAGATTGTTTATACGAATATATTTTGCAAATAAAACAAAAAAGAAATATCCACATCTCCCTGAGTCACCCTTGCTGCTCCTCAATTGCAGTGAGCGTGAAATTATGCTTTTATTAAAAAAACAAAACAAAATGGAGCAATGTCATATTTCCTCCCCTCTGGCAATCACTGCTCAACACTGAAAAGTCACCTTCTTTCAACCCTGATTAGCTGAATGTCTGCCAATCACACATCTAAGGGGACATGGAGGTGAGAGCGATGCTCTACATCGGAGTCGTTGCTAATTAATTTTAAAGCCCTGCCGCTGAAGCAGGGAAATAAAAGATAATTTGTTTTTGGGAAGTGCTTAAACCCCCCCCCAGAATTTCTACACTTCACTTAACTGCCTCTTCAGAAACACAAAAAAACATTTTTTTTTTCAGATCAACCATTTATACAAGGTTCATTAAGATTACTGAATTGAATTATAAAGACTGCATCGTGTTTTTCAGTGTTTGCGCTTGCGGTGTTTATATATTTAATCAATTAAGACAATGGTAATGAGTAGATAAAGTTCAGAACAGAAGCATAAACACATTGTAATATTTCCCATCACATTTAGTATTTTACAGGCAGGGACGTGAACAACATAACGTATTCACGTGAGCACAAACATAAGTGTCAACTAATTTAAAAACAGAAGTACTCTGATTTCTCAAACAAGGTAATGCGACAGTGACATTAATGAGACACCGCTTTACCGAATGTTATTTGATGCCGACTCTACCGCTGAAAATGTTTCACTGCCGCAGACGACAATGACACATTTTGAATTCCAGCTCTTACATCAAAATAAACTGCTTGTTGAAATGAAACATAAGAAAAATCCAGCCCTCAACATAGAGGGAAAACAGCAGGCGAAACTATTCACTTTACTCTGACGACACCAATTCCTCTGTTGAACTCTATAATAAAAGAAAATAGATTAAGCATGCTAACGTCACATTCGTAAACGTTGCAGCCACTGAGAAGAAAAAAACCCATCAGCTAATGAGCTCATATAGTGCACACTTTAAAAATGAAACAAGTGGCACATTATCATGCAGCAAATTGGAAGTGAAGATAAATAATTGAATGTATAAATTACATTCTTCTAGCCTTTCGCCTGTGCCTCCATGGGGTGACGGCTTTTACAGTCAAACATGATGCGGATGAAAAATGCACGCTGTGTATTTGCAATCACTCAGAGCGGAGGCACATACGTTAATGTTGTAATCTACACGGCCCCCCGACACTTTCCACTGAAATAATGAGCGCGGGAATACAGAGCATTGTGACGGATGCCAAATTAAAAAGGTGTTTGTTTTTTTTTTTTTTTAAAGGCAGTATTAAACACAGATGCACAAAGCGATCGTCATTTGTTGCCGTTGTTTGTTAATGTTGTTTTGCGACTGTGCTCATGAAAAGAGAAGAGTGTTTCGTTTCAAGTGACAGTCACAAAGTCGCTCATAATGCATCGGGGCTGTCTGCGGCTGTGACAGCCGAGTGCAATTTTTGTTTACAAGGCGGCATCACAGTCTTCAAAGGCCTCGGTTTGAACTACCTGAAACAGAAAGGGGAGAAAAAGGTTCCCCCCTTCCCTTCCTCTCCATCAGCTGTACACCAGGGGCACGTCCCCCCTCTGCCTGAGACTGGACACACACAAACCAACATCTGTGAGTTACCTGCCTCTCATGGTTGTGTGCTTTATGCTTTATGCATTGCCTTCCCCAAGCTTTTTACATCCGTATGAATGTGAGTTTGTACGTGTGCCTTTGGGCTCTCAGCTTGCCGGGCGCGCCTCGCCCCCCCCCCCCCCCCCCCCCCCCCCCCCCCCCCCCCCCCCCAGTAGCTGATGATTCTGCCCCCCCCCCCCCCCCCCCCAGCAGGCGATAAACGCCACCGTCTCACCGGCTGCAGGTGCGCTCGCTGTGTCACCACGGCAACCCCCGCCGTGCCAGTTCAGATTGCCACCGGCAACAGTCGTCCGTCGCCGTGAATCATGCGCCGGGAAAAAAGAACATTCATGGCCTGGCATTCACTTTATCTCCCCTCCTTTTGTTAAAAAAAAAAAATGTTTTTCACCTGCCCACTAGGCACTCACAATCATGTCTGTGGAAGAAAAGATGGTTTACAATAAAAATGGCCATCATTAGTGTTGTGGACCAGCAGCAAAAATGTTCAGCCAGTGGCATGTGCACACGGAGACACATGCATCCTCCTCTGCAGTCACAGTTTCTTCTGCAAAGGCCATACTCCCTCAGTGTTACGTTGTTAAAGGAAGACACATTTTCCAGTGTTTACACACATTAAATTCAAGATCAGCTCAAATGTTATGAACTATCAGGTGCGTCTAAAGATTCTGCTGCACGGCGCACAAACGTTCTTGGCTCCGTTTTGCCCAAACACTCGATGCTCTGCAGAGAATCTGAGCAATTTTCTCCGCATGAAACACTCCTACCAGGAAATATCCTGTGTCAGCAGGCTGCTGTATTATACCTCTGTGCGGCCCTGCTTGTGGCCGGCCTGTGATTTCCTTGCCAGTGGGCAAGTCCACCTGCATCAGGTCACTGGGAGGGATGCCAGCAATAACTGTGTGCACATATGCCTGTCTGACCCACGCCGGCGTGGAGCGGTCTGGATGAACGAAGGAGGGGAGGCAGGCAAAGGCATGAAGGACAAACAGAGGTCACATCCCAGTGGCTGCTGGGACCTCTGGTGCCCATACATGGTCCTGAAGCGCACGCACACACACACACACACGCACACACACCACAGAGGATTTATGAGGGTGTGTTGTTGGTTATTTACAGGTATTGCTCTGCTCTATTTACTGTCCATAACTGAGACTGTCGGCCTTGTTTGGCTCTACTGGGGCAGAACCACTTACTGTACTGCCAGTGCGCGAGCCTGTGTGTGTGTACATGTGTGCGGCACCCATCCAACCTCACCGCTCCGAACCCCAGCTCCACAGCGGTTTAATGTGAGCTCTTGTTTACTGTGACTTCTCGCGTGTCTCCTGCTTCAACTCACACGTCTGAGGCCGGAAATCTGAACACCACGCCACTGTGCGACCTCAAAGGCTGAGCAAAAAAAAAAAATAAATACCAGGCTGATAAAAGAAATCGCACATCAAATATCGAGGCACCTCAGAGGCTTCAAAGAGCGTGTGAACATGACGAGAGCCCGCCTCACTCGCCACTCGAGCGGTACCCGCTCTCACCTGCGCGCCGCCCGTCCCCTCCGAGCACTAACCACACATCGGATCAGCCAATCAAGCAGAGAAACCTCAGACTACACACCTCATCACTCACTCCAAATAAATGTCTCCAGCGACGGCGTGGGGATGATGGAGAGGGGAGACGTGGAGGGGAGAGAGGATGAATGGCAGCAGGGTGAAATGAGCAATTCATTCAGTCCACTTAAGAGAAGAAAGCCCACATATACCTGCCATTTAAACTGTGAAATCAACATTCGCCTCCAGACCTCTTCTAGTCTGTGGGTCCTACTACGGCTAATGAAGAGGAAGGGCGTTTTAAAGTGAGGGAGCTGACATGCACACTAATAGCCCACAATGTTGGAATTTGATAAGCATATTCAGCTGGGAAAGAATACATGCCATTAAATATATATTCACATACTTTTGGGTATAATTGAATATTTCTATACGTCAACATTTCTAATGCCTTTGTTTTTCTTCAAATTAGGAGTACTGTCAAGACATAATTTGATGTAAATGTTCTATTGTTCTACTATAACCTGCATGTCAGACGCAGAAAATCCCCTGTGACTGATTTTGCTGGATATATGTGAGACGAACCTTTAGTCGGGGGTTACGCTCAGGGCTGTTCCACTGTTCCTCCTGTCACTGGCTGCAATTGGACAGAGATCGTGTAATATGTATGACCGTGCATGCGGAAAATGCTACAACAGATTTGTATGGGGGGGGGGGGGGGGAGACACAGAACACTCACATGTTGACAGAGCGTAGCCGAGCGTCGGGCACAGCCCCAAACACGCAAACATCACTGAGACTCTGGTGCATGTTCGCTGCTGACATCCAAGTGAATAAATTAGATTAGATATTAGATAGAGTTGTGTAACGGTCTTCATTGTTTTCAAGTTGAAGAAAGCTTAAAAAAGGATGCAAACTAAACAATCTAAAAACTCCATTGACCTGCCCTGCCACCACTGGAGCTCCGTTCTTCATCTCAGACAAGCATATCGTCCTGGCCAGCTGGCTATCTGCAGCACATGCGTGAATGTGTGTATTTGAGCGTGCGCCTCAGAGATAGAAAAACATGTGGACGGACTCGAGCCGACAACTCTGCCAGCACGCATCATTGCCTATCTTACACGCAGGCCGCACAACACCTAAACCTCCGCCTGAGCCTCGCACACCTGACACTTGCCCCCCCCCCCCACCACCACCACCAACCCGGACACCCCTGACACACACCACCTGCTGCCTGCTTGCAAACACACACGCACACTGATGGGTTTAGACAAGAACACACATATGAGTCTAGTGGGGCCAGGAGAGGGCCTTCACATGTTGCTTTTATTTTTTAAATTTAGCCTACAGAGCTTGTTCTGTTCAGCTTGTTTACCCTGAAACTCAAATCTTCATCCGAAAACACACATTCAAGCATATTTATACAAGTCACCTGGCATTAAGTAAATCAGTTTAATTCCAAATTCTCCCTTCATGAAAGAAACATCTCACGAAGAAAAGCAGGCTTGATAGTGACTGAATAAAACTGAACTCTTTTAACAGTTAACCTGTAAATCTAAAGGCTCCAATAGGTGGATCCTAATGGTTGTGGGTTGGGTTTCAGCTGGTATGATCAGAACTTTCTCATCATGTCCGAGTGCAGCTCTGTTGCTAGGCGACAACAGTAAGGGTGGCGCTGATCGTATAAGTGTGGCCTTGTGGTCTGCACCCCTCCCACCGGAGGAAGCAGCCCCTGAATTGAGGTATCACCTAAATCAATTTACAGATGTGTTAGTTACCAGGGACCACGCCTCGTTTCCACCGACTCTCTATTCCTGTAAAGAATCAGGACCTTTACTGACACACACTTGCACATGCAGTACTTGCTCCACTTGCGAGGGGCCCATTATTCATGAGAAGGTGAAGGCTAATGGGAAAGCGTCCAAAAGAGTGGAACAGGGATATTTTGAGAGCCGGGGCGATAAACAGAGCCAAGAGCACAAAAAAGGGGGAATGGAAAAGGATGCAAAGAGACAGGAAGTCGATGAGTGGAACGTCATGACCGCTCTCTGCTCCTCGCTCGCACAGCCGCAGAACAACATACTTTTTCTCAACTCGTTAATTGCGGTGGCATTGGCAGACACTTGTGTCTCTTTCTCATTAATCCACTTCTTAATTACAAAGCAGAAGGAAAATGCAGAACTGCTCGTGCCCGAGTTTCTCCTAATGAGCCTCCTCCCTTCTTCCTTTCTGCAGCTTCCCCTCTTCGCGCCTCCCCTCCCTGCCTGCATTCGTCTCTGTTCCTCCCTTCACCTGTGATTCATGAACGAGCCTATAGAAACACAGCAACATGAATTGGTCGGATATAAATAAACGTGTAAAAATTAGAAAGGAGATCTTTAGGTTTTGCTCATGCACTGTTCATTCTACCAATGCATGATTGTGTTACATGTGTTTGGACTTTGTTGTACATGCAAATACAAAAAAAGACAGTGCCTTCCTTTTTCTGCCATAGAGATCTATTTTGGTTAAACGTGCGATATTTTGTTTTGTGTTATGGAAGCCATTTATTTTAAGTTCCCTGTTTCTATTCTCCTCATTCATTTTCATAATTGCTGAATCGAAATTTGCATAAATACTACCCAGCTGGTCGTCTCCCCCATGCTTCCCTTTGTACTCGTTATTGTTTGCTTCTCTCTTGAACTCTGCCACCTTCTATTTATCTCCCTGTCTGGGTCGCTCCCCTCGCTTCCCTTCCGCTCTGCGCACTGCAAACATTAAATAGTAATTCATACTGTGCCTGCTTGGGTGCAAAAAATAGCATACTTGCACAGCTAATAGCACCTTGTATGAAATTCCATGTATACTTAAGCAATGCTCATGCAGTTATGTCAGGTTTTCAGGTCTGTGGATTTACTTGGCGTTTGAAAAGACATTTATGTTTTTGATGATACATTTGCATCGCCAATGTGTATCGCACAATTCATTTTAACTAACAAACACAGAGCTCATTTGATGGTGATGATGATGAGTGTGTGTATGCCTGAGTGCTCCTTGATCGCGGAGGTAATACATAATGGGGATTGATTACTGCGACACTGATCTGATAGGTTAGAGTGTGTCTGTCAGGGCGCAGCTGGGGATGCTTTACTGAGAGTTGTTTACATGTCAGAGGCTCGCGGCTCTGGGCGCGGCGTACATGTTTAATAGCTGGCTGTTCTGCTCCGCTTGGCGAGACACTGACTTTCAGGCGAGTGTCAGGGAGAGACGTGGAGGAAGCCGGGAAACACTGATTGCTGACTGCCTCGAATCTCTCTGAATAGAAAATGAAGCCACCCGCACATGGAAAAACACACACACACACACACACACACAATGTTGGGCTCATCATGGCGACAGAGAGAGAAATGACACTTCGGGCCACCCCTGGTTAAAGTCAGTTCACACCCACCCACAATTTGGTGAGGTGATGACATGCACGAGATAAAAGTCCTATTTCTAGATAACCCAGATGCCTCACATCTGGCTCCATAGCAAGTGCTTTGACAGTGTCTTCTCCCTGTGCAACTTTGGCTTCTTTGTTCATGTGCCAGAGATAACGTCAAATACAGAGACAGCACGATATCAGAGGCAAGGGTGTATGCAAATGCATTGGTGTGGCGTTCATGCCCTTCAGTCTGAGTGCTTGTGTATGGCGCAGTGTGTGATGCCTGCAAACGCATCTGTGTGTCACATTAAAGGCCTTATCTCTCCACGAGGATTAGAGTGCATCAACGAAGCCCGAGGTCTCTGATTCCCCGTATCAAACGCCGTCGACGCCGGACGCCACCGCGCCGCTCTCTATTAAAGACCCCCTCACATCCAAGGTAATGGGCCGTAGATAGCTCGCTGATTTTACACAGCTGAAATGGAATTATTCAGCCCCGTCGTGATCATTAAGGACAAGGTGAAATAAATAGCCCTCATTTGTAGCTCATGATGAGTTGTTGGGCAGCAGCCTGTATCCACTGTCCATTACCATGTTCACACACAAGGCATTTTGGGTACTACGCACCTCACAGGGTCGAGACATTCTCAGACGTTTGCCACACACACGCAGACAACATAACAACAACACAGATCTCCAGAGATCGTCGGCAGAACCCGACTCAGACGCTCGCTTCTTCACACACACGCGGCTCCTCCGGTAAATTTCAGGGGGATTATCCAGAGTTCAGTGCATGTCTGAAAGCAGTTTGAGATTTGGTTTGAGCTGGACACACATTACATCAGTGCAAACACAGCCTGTGATCCCTGAATATTAAAACTCTGGGCTCTCTTGCAGACAACTCAAATGGATTTCTGTTTGTAATGACCGAATTGGATCATTTCACAGGCAGACATAAACATAGATATTAATAGGACAGGTTACTGACAGATGGACGGGCTGCTGACAGTAAGGAAGTTGCACTGAAGGAACTTTTGAAGAGAATATTGGACATTTGTGGGGAAAAAAGTTCCCTCCAGAGCTCCCACTGTCTTTTTAAAAATCAATCTGTGCAGCACTTTTGTGAATTTTAGCCGCAGTTATGTAATGATCGGTCTGCACCGCACGCAATAGGAGACTATTGAGCTGTTATTTAGGGACAAGGGGGGAGCTAGAGGGTACGCAGCGGAGACTGAGCTCTGATCCCGGTGAAGCACCTCCCACAGAGGCCGAACAGATCTCAACATTACCGCGAGTCACAGGGTTCTTCCTCAACCTAATGCTGCCTTGCAGCCAGACCCAGGGCGCTCCGCGCTCGAATCTGAGAGAGAGAGAGGGAGAAGACATTTCTGATTTTGGGTTAGATGGTGCACGCTGGCAGCGTGACCCTTTTCCTGGGCAGCTTCAAAACAGTAAGCACAGGACGACTCTGCGCTGAAAGAGGAAAGGCAAAAGAAACTGAGGAGAGAGTTGTTAGGGGAAAAATGCTGGGATTACATCCCCTGGGGGGGAGAGGTGTTTTTGTAAAACCATCTTGGCCATAACCAGAAACTGACAAAACACATCCACTACCCACAACGTCGCCTGTCTGGGACGAGCTCCTGCACCATGAATATTTCAGTGCAGCTGTAAAATGTTGGTTTTCTGCACACTTAACAACTTGTAGCCTGTCTTGTTTTAGCGCGCCATTGTGCTGTTATTTTTGGAGGCCTTTTTATGTGAGGAGTAAAAATGTCGGAGTGAGTGACGTGTTTTGCTTCACCTCTCCACTCTCACGGTAGGAGGAGACAGCGCACGGTGGGACTGCATCCTGAAATGGATCCAGGGGGTTGGACAGATCAAAGAACCATGCATTTAGAAGAAACAATACAGGAGATGTTTATTTGGATGCAAAGCTTACTCTTCATCCCTACTCAGTATTAAAACAAAACAACCAGCAAAAGCCTCTCTGACTCTGCCATGCATCTCTAGTTCTGGGAATTCTGGGAAGGCACAGCGCACCTAGTCTGCTGATATGAAATAATGCTTTTGACAGCACTCTTCCTGACACAATATTTCAGCAGAGGCTGAGTGACCATTAATGCAGAGCAGAATGTTTTTTTCCCCCCCATCTGTATTATGATTCTCCCGGGAAGCGCCGGTCCGGTGATAAATGAACAGCCACCTGGGAAATATTGAAGCCAATGGGAACTATTTTGGCTCCATTATTCTCAATAAAATGCAGGTCAATGTGCCTCCCCTCCCTCTTGCACCCCACTCAGTCCTCCTCCGCATGTCATTAAAAAGGCCTCAGTGAATTACGCCAGGGGAACATCATTAGTTCAGAAATGAAAACGAGGCTACGGTGTCTGGGGAGGAACGCAGCGACGTGTGTCTCAGAGCGGTGCTCATAAGGAGCAAAAGACTCTGGATTTGTTTTTGAGTGAGAGCGTTGTGTTTGGTGTGTGTGTGTGTGTGTGTCAATGTGCGATATATAAACTGAAGTGTTTGAGGAGGATTTTGCCAGCAGATATTAGTTTTCCTTTTCAGTATTTTAAACAAATTGCCTCTCCTCAGCTGAATTTAAAGCGCAGTGCAGGTATGCTCGCGCAGGAGTGTAGCAGTACACTCAGCAGCGCCTCTCCATTCACTCACACACCGGTGCACGGTGCATCACCATTCAGCCCGTATGTCTCTGTTTACAAGCCTTAGTGTTGCAGCGCTTCTTTCCATCGGCCGCATGTCAGCGGTGGTGAATTGTTTTTCCTTTGGAGCCCCTCTCATTCTGCCGTGGCTGGAGATTGGAGTCCTGACCCAACGTCTTGAGGACGGTCTCTATCTCACGCTGGCATCTGACAGCCAATAATGAAAGCATTTGAGAGCTTCATCTGAGACCTCTGTTCGTTTCTGCCTCGCTCCTTTTCAGTTTCATCTATGTCCTCCGGCTCTAGCTCACCACAGCCTGACAACCCGGGTCTGTCCATCAGTTTCCCTGACTCTTAACTTCATCCTCTCCGATGGAATTGTCCACTTGCTAAAGCGTTAGCTATCAAAGGGCTCGCAGTGTGGTCGACAAGTGATGGAGTGTTCTATCAGTGCCAGAGCACGCTGTACTCTGCTTCTGGAAACCTTTACTTTGTGTTGGAGGCTGCCTCTCGCTGTGGCCATCTACCTCTCAATTATTCCCAGCACTGCAAGTTCTCAAGAAAGGTGCATGCACATTATGACGATTATTAGACTTTAGAAAATCGTCCTGACGCGTTTAATGCACGCAATTAATCACACTACTAGCGATGGTCTGGCGCTGCAGACACAGAGGCTTTCAGAATAATGAGCCGAGCTGGGGCTGGCTGCTGACAAGAATCCTCACTGGGGCTGAATACATCTACAGTGTGCTGCGTACTAGAGGAGACAGGATGGAATCGGCAAAAAGACAGATCACCAGGAGAGCCAAATCCCTTTAGGACTCAGTTATATGCTGCACCTGGATACACTACAGTTTATTATATCAGACTTTAACGTCAAAAACAATCAAACAAATTACTCACACCTGACTAAGCAGCAACAGAAATAAACTGCAAATTGTATTTAGTCAAATTGCAAAGTAATCCAATTTAATAATCGATAGAGATGCAATTTCGACTGTGGGGTTGATTACAATAATAATCCTTCTTGCACAGCCGGTGTGACGGAGACAGGGTGGTGTCATTAGGAGGCGGGAGAGGGTTGATGAAGCCTCAGCTAAACGATGTGTGGCTGGGATCTGGTAACGCAGTCACATTCTCTTGGCTCTATTTCACAACACCTCTGTGACAGCTCCAACCCCAAACTCTCATGTTTTGCTTATGTAATAGGTCCCATCCACCATCACAGCTGAAATGCAATTATCATTTGGCTGACACCAAAATGCATTTTCTCGCCTGTGGCCACTCACGATGCTATTTAGAATTTCTCAACTTTAGGCGAGGGAACAAGGGGGGAGGGAGGGCGGGGGCTCTCTTTTCCCTCACTCTCCTTTCGTCCTACTTTTTGGGGGTGAGCTTGAGGAAGACGGGACGAGCTGCATGAGGGAGGGAGGAGGAGAGGTTGGGGGGGGCAGGGAGAGGAGAGGAGAGGGAGAGTTTCTGGGAGGATGCGATAATGAGGACAGTTAATTCAGAAACAGGGTGTGAGAGGCAGAGATTAGCCCGCAAGCAGGGCGATGCAGTCCACAGATTTTCTGCTCTGAATGGCTGTCAGAGAGGGCCGAGGGGCGAGGATGGGCCACCGAGCTGAGAGGAGTGACACTTTTAATTAAGGAAGTGTTTGGGTAAATACGCATTGCCAGGGTCAACTTTTACCACGTGGGAGACAGATGGGAGGGGAGCGGATGGAGCAGGGAGTCAGAAAGGCTACAAAACCCATGATGACACAGATTAAATGTTAAAGGAGAAAGACGTCGACTTCGGTCTCTAATCCTCCAACCTCTGTTATTCTACAGTACAGCTCATATTGTTGTGTTCTGCCACAGGAAGTCAAGCCAGGTGTGCCTGGCGTCAGACCTGTTGACATTTTGACAGTGCCATCTTTTATGTGCTGAAAGGGGGGAAAATATACGAGACGTTGTAGACTGAAGGAAACATGCAGCGCAGGTCCTATTTTTCGATTCAAGCGAGTACATGCTCTAATGCACCTTTCCAATCTGTTTTTTTTTTCTTTTTACATTAAACCCCATGACCTTCACCAGTGTTGGAGGGCAATACTTTTGCCTCTCACATCTCCTTTTACATCCTCCTCTTCATCCCTTTATCTCCAGTACAATCCCCCTCCTCTCGTCTCTGCTCATTGTCCCAGGCCTGTGCCTAAATACAGCTCTTTCATCTTTGTTTTTATCTGTCAGATCAGTGAGGCGCTAGTCCCACTCCACACAACTCCTCAAAATATAAAGTTAGAAAGTCTCCCAAATCCGGGCAGATCAATGGATAAGGGTTGGCAGGCCTAGCTAATGGAATGCAGCTCGTGCCCTAGATTAGGATGTTTTCTTTTCCGCTTGGCTGTCCTCAAACCACCATGAAGCCATAAAAAAATGTTGGTGATAGAGTGGAAGGCTGGTTGCTTGCTGAGACGGGAATATGGACCAACCATTAAACAAAGAGGAGACTGTCAGCTGCTGCGGTTATTTATAATATTACAGCACTTTAGATGCTATTACTTTTTAAACAAGCTCAAATTATAAAAGCTGTATAGGAGAAACATTAAAAGGATTAAACCACCTCCGTGAATCAAACACTCCAAACACTTTTAACAAATGTTATCTTGTTAAAAAAAGTTGGATCCTGTCATGATGAATCACGATCATCTGAGTCCTGCGCACTGTATCTTCAGACTAATGTTTTACTCATTTAATTAGTTGAGGCCGATGGAAAAATGAGCGGAGATGATAAGACGGCTGTTAAACAACACCTCGCCATATTAATGGTGGGGAAACTGAAATGTCAGTTCTAATCCCTAACAAGAAGAATAATAAGACCCAGTTGTTACAGTAAGGAAGTGAAGGCGCCATAGCGTTCATCTCCCAGGATTCTCTGTGTCTTATTGTTTCTTGTGGAGCAGGGTGTTGC
Source organism: Pseudorhombus dupliciocellatus (assembly GCA_016785235.1). Lineage (NCBI taxonomy): Eukaryota > Metazoa > Chordata > Actinopteri > Pleuronectiformes > Paralichthyidae > Pseudorhombus > Pseudorhombus dupliciocellatus. The sequence goes on from JAFBJW010000116.1 coordinate 404,132, forward strand.
TGAAAAGAGCTACAAGCTTGGCTGACTTTTTCCCTGAGATAAAAGACGCTGACAAATGAAGGCACAACCGAACCTACAGGAAAAACAGGCGGATGAGTAATACCCCGCGACACTAATGGACACCGCAACCCAGAGGTGGCTTTTCTCAGGGCGCCAACGGTACGACGAGGGGAGCTGAGTCAGTGTGAAAGCACGCAGGAAAGAAAATGAGCATCTTGATGATGTAAGACTCCACCACTGGGCCCCCACACCGGAAGAGAGCAGGGCAACGGACTCAATGGGCTTTTTTCTGATTACATTTTTGCTAAATGGGATTAGCGAAGAGGGTACACGGTTGGATGCACCCAAAGGAAGACGAGGGGAATGCTCATAAAAGATGGATATCTTTCATTCACTCCATCCCTCTCACTCGCTGCTAATAGCAATTTCAGCCATTGCTCTTAGGCAGTGTGGCTCTGCCGGAATACGTGCACATGTTTGTGAGGTATAGCTCTGAGTGTGTTTCAAAGAGCTCAGAATAAAACAGGCGACTGCGCTGGTGCAGACACATTTCATGAAATCTCCAAACTAGTCCGAAACTCAAATATGGCTCTTTACAACTTTGTTAGATTAAGAGACGTTTCTGAGTGGAAAGTTAGCAGTGTCCTCTGAGTGACTCAGAAGCTTTGCTGTATTAATTAAAGCTAAATTAAATACTGGAGGCTGACGCCTCAGTGAGCAACACTGATGGGAGAGAAAAGACATTCTTTTAAATACATTATTCAAATTGGTCAGACATCCTTTTAAACAAAACACATGCCATGTTCTATCTTCGTAGGTGCACTGAGCACGGGGCTGTGCGAGCCCACTGCTCTAAGTCATATACAGCTGACGGAGCTGGGGCACAGTCTGGAATTCTCTGGAAGGGGCAATGCATGTGATTTGTCAGAAAAATGCGACTCGACCTGAAATTATGGCACACAGTTGAGAAATTCTAACACTTTCATTTGGAATATTTCACAGAGTATCAAGTGCTCAGAGGCTGGGGTGAGAGGCCTCCCACTTCATGATCAATTATGTCGACTTCTTAAAAGCACTCAGCTACCTGCGATGATAAAAGGGGACAGGCTGGATACAAAAGCGTGCATGAAGCACATTCTCATCAAGGTGCAAAGCCACTAGAGATTTTGATTATCACCCCAATCAAGTAAACTGTTCTCTGCTGAAGAGGCTCACGATGTGTGACATCAAGTGAAGACGGCAGAAGGCAGAAGGGGGTAGGAGCAAGCGGAGGAAACGGAAAATTAAAGCGATCAAAGCAGGAGAACAATGGCGTGCAACACTTTGGGTAATATTGTGAAACACAGTGCTTGAGTTAAACTGCTGCCTTCTCATATAAAGGATGTTTCATTTGTCGGGGTTTTACGGAGGAGCTTTACTGCCACATAAAGGTCTAAATGCTATTTCATAAGCTTTTCTATCCTGCAACAAATAGTGTACATTTATAGGCTTGTCAAATTTGCATGGAGCATGTTAATTACAAATACTGGCTACAGTACTAGTACTCTTAAGATACACATCTTGCTCCTTAACAGCAACACAGGTCAACTATAAAAAAAGAGGGAAGGATCGTTTGTTATACTGTCGGCTGCACTGATTCACATCAACCTACATGTGTCCGCGGGGCAAAAGCCGTAGTCATTATCGCCAATAATTCAGTCACTGTTTTATAATCCGAGTGAGATCACCCTGGAAATCTGCTGTCACGCTGCAGAGCCGCTGCCGCGATGCTGAGGCGCTGTGATGCAGCACTCGGCTCATGTCTCTGGAATTAGTCAGCACAGCTGTCGTCACTGGCTGGTGAGAATGAAACCATTACTCACAGCCTACGTAGTGCACACGGTGAGCAGATGAACGTTAGACTGCACTAGAAAGTACAGCCAACCACGTTAGTTTTATAGCCTAAGACAATGGACGTGTATGACACAGTTGAAAGTAGCTTTTTTAATTGTTTTTTATCGTTTTCATCCTGGTTTTATGATTACTTTTCTGCTTTGTTGTATTCTGTTTTTTTTCTCCCTATTCCATACAGGTTGGCTCGACCATTCAGAACAAAGACGGTCTGTGTTGACCATCTGAAAATAGTTACATTGCTGTAATATTGCTTAAAAGCACATTTGTCTTTTACAGTTTGAAATAAAGCAGCCATAAAATGCAATTGACTGATGTGAACTAATTTACATTGGTAATAAGTGCTCTTCAGTGATTAAAGGCATTCTGGCACTTTAGTCCAAGATCACTTAGCATTATAGAGTTCTACCATCTGTTGAGCATTACCCACAAACTAGGGAGGTGCACTGAACGTCACCGCCTGGGCTGTGAATACAGACCAGATGAAACTATGTCGCCTCATCCGCACTGAAATATATATCCACACTTACTATGTGGAGAAACTGAACTATAACACTCTCAAAGAGATTCGTCCCTTACCCTCCACTTCCTGTCAGACAATGAGAACGGCCCTAAGCTGCCCGCACCTATCACGACGGTCATCACTGTGACTCGGGACATGTTTTTTCGTCCTGTTTGATAAGAGGTTCAGAGTAATACAGGGGAGGAGGAACCCTCCCCCTCTGCTGCGCTGTCTTTGAGCTGCGGGTCAGTGCTTCTGTCTGAGCTGCAAGCAACAAGCGGCACAGTGTCACAGCACAATCGCACCAAGACATCAGTAACATTCCAGAAATGTTTCCAAGTTCACTCCGACAGTGACTTCAACTGACAGATCTGCCCAGAATGTGTATGTGATGCCTGCTTCGTTAGAATGACTCTATCCTGGACCATCTTCAGGAAATAAACATTGCTATTGTTTGAAGACTAATCTGTGCAGTTTTGTCAACTTACGACTGAACAGGGAACCGAGTAGATCTGTCTGCTTGTCTCCACCATTTGGGACGGAGATCAAAAGAGTTTTAATTAACAAACAGATGAGGCAACAAAAGCCGTATCAAAAGGGGAAACAATTATCTGCAGAAGTCTCAAGCAAAAGAGATGTTGCGGGCACCCTTTAACAAGATGAATCCTTTGTTTTGAATAAAAACTATTGTGTAAGCTGACAGAGGCTCAGCTTCAGGCCATGGTTACACCGTTTTTCAAGTGGTGTTTGCTATAATCATTTCATATTTAAAATGAAATCCAAGTAATATATATTTCTCAATTGGGAAAATAAAAAATACAATCTTCACGTAGAAGGAATCATTTGTTTTCTGTGTGAATCTCAAAGCCACTGATATATAGTATGAGCATCCCCCTTCGGGCACCATTTACATTTCAGAGTTGGAAAGGTTACCAATTCACAACTGAATGATTCGTCGTAGTCTCTGCCCCTCCTTCCTCCCGACCCACCGTCCTGGATCCATCCCAATCCAAAACTATCAATCAAAGTAATTAAAAAGACATCACTGAAATGTCAATGTGCTGTAATAAAGCTTATTAATGGCGCCCAGGTTTTGTGCCGGCGCCTGCGAATGATGGACGGCCAGATGTTTGTAGCGATAGGTGTTTAAAAGTACCGTGATCACTAACTAAAGGTCCTGGAGGCTTTTTGTTGCTTTGACTTAAATTGAGGAAAATGATCACGATGAAATGCACTCGCTCTCGGTGATTGTAATTTCCTGGGTTGAATTATAGTATTTTGTGGGAAGCAAGGTTGAATAGAGGCGCCGGTTGAAACCAAGGTGGAGGCGGAAGAGAGACGTGGTCTGACGGCTGGGACAGAAAATCAGGGCACCCTGTCTCAGCCTGGCATGCACCCTGGCAGCTTGGCACCCTTTCTATCACAGTGCCCTTCAGAGTCGTGGTGGGCCTCGGCGATCAGACCGGCAATATCATTTCCAACACTCTCAATCTGACACACAGATATGTCTCCCAGAGGACGAGAAGGGAAACACGGGCGGATGATAAAAAAAAAAAAGAAAAAAAGGGCAGTAAAGTGAAAAAAAGAGAGGAACAGTCAGAGAAAAGATGATAAAGAATAAAGTGCCTAGGGCAGAGAGAGACACTCTTAAAATGAATCATCAGTCCTCAGACATGCAAGGACAGCCAATCAGGTCACTTGACCTGACTTAGACATCATTTATGCAACATTTAAGTGGTGGTGGTGGTGGGGGGGGGTCTCCCTCCTTGTTGCGTGACCAACAAGGAGGGGCAGAAAGGATGGCAGTTTAGAAAGAGTTGAGGAGGTTGTCAAGATTGTACCCGGAGGTCTGTGTTGTGCTTTTATTCATGGGGCAACAAACTGAGGTGAGTCGTGTACAGCCGTGTGCGCCGCTTAGAGGTCGCCACTGCCTGCAAATCACTGTTTTCCTACGGTGTGAAGTCTCTCACAACACGCTTTGCATTCTCCTAGTGGCAGGCATAAAACTTGATGTATTTACATATTTTTTCATGCAAGGTGCAGCGGACAGAATAGCCCCGGGGCCCGCTGAGCTGTTTTTCCCTACATGGTTTGCCAAGATGATTCTTAAGTGGATGAGTCTGTAGTGACGTGCCGTTGCCTAAAGGCCCCCCGGCTGTGGCATGAAAACAGAAAGCGCCGCTGCTATTACTCAAACCGACCTTCTTAATTAATGGACTAATGTAAACCTGACGAGAGGATCACTGTCTGAAAAATTGGCTCCTTCATCCTCCCACTAACCTACAGGGAACGTCACAGTTTGTAAGTAGCTCTCAGCAAGAGAGTTTGAAATTTAGATTTGGTCTAAAAATATATTACGTGTGTCTACCAAAGTCACAAATACAAATTTGCCAGAACAACTGATTTGCGATGGGGTTTTATGATCATACATGATCACCTCATCAAACACACACACAACAACATTTTGCAACTCCATTTACTGACACTAGTAAATATAACCTCCTTTCAGCCGGTGCTGAAGGGGCCAGAGCCAGATGCTTCCAGGACAAGACAAAAGCATCGCAGACGGTGCCAAGCAGCATGATGAGAAAATAAGAGCCAGGAAGAGAGAGGGGGGGGGGCTGCTGGCCCAGTGATAGACACTCACACACCACTATGCTGGCTTTGACAGATTTAGAATGGTTCGACAACAGTGGGACAGCATAAAACCTGGGCAGCTGCTTTAAAAATTAACAGCTGAGTCCATCAGTGATCATCTGACGACCTGTTGACCTCTGAGGGCTACAGGCAATATTTTGGGTCTTCAGCAGATTTACAGCTACATTTTCTACAGAATATTAATTGTCTACTCTGACTTACTGCTCGGCATGGTTTAAGTAAGTTTAAGTAAGACCCTGACCATCAAATCCTAACTATCCCTAGTGTGCTTTGTGATCTTCCATCTCAACTTTGAAAAGCAATGTTGAGCATGGAACAGCCTTGGGACTTAAGTGAGCTGCAGTGTCTTAAATGCCACTTTGTGTGCAGCTCTGAATGGCACGCTATCTCCAGCATGATAAAATGTGACCTCCTGAGTTGCCTCTCCCTGTTCCCTTCCGCTTTTATTGTATTTTTCTCCCGCTATTATGTGTCAGTCATTGCTAAATGTTTTTGTTTCGGGACCTTGTCAGACACAGACGATTGGGGTTTCACCCACCTGAGTGAAACACTTTCCTCATGTTCCTTCAGATGCTTCCTTTTTAAAATACAATAGATTTATCGCACGGCTTTCTACCGCGATGTCTGACTGCACAGCGGAACCCCTGTCACGCTGCTGACGTCGGGCCCTGCTTTGTTTGGCACCCGCTCTTCTTCTGTCGTGCTGCCAGCTCATGTTTAATTTGGTTTTCAAACACATGAAGGAGACTTTATGACAGAAACAATCATTCTGTTAGCTTTGATCATTTAGCATGGATCAGTGTTATCTGGGTATACAGAATGTACGTTTAATAAAATGTCAGCCCTCCCCCCTCATGTATATGCATGTGAGAACACTGCTGATTTGCACTTTTTTTTTTTTGCACATTTGCTATTGCTAAATGTGATGGATGCATTCCACTGAGTTTGCTAAACGAACAAATAAAGAGCCCATGGGGAAGAGCAACAACACAATCACAAGCCCATGTATTTAAATGACAATTCTGAGTTTATACCACCATCAAAGTACTTCATACCACGCCTGCTTGTAAGGTCTGAGAGGCAATCAAACCCCACTCTGGCTGTATTTATTCGTTTGGCAAACGCTTTGCATTTTCTATAAAAGGGGCAGCAGCAACATAAAAAGGTACATGATGTCTGAACTCCGAGAGACTGTAAACTGACCGTTCAAGGGCTGCAGCTCAGTGGAGTATTATTATGGCATGGTTAATAAAAAAATACGGCAGTGTAGATACACACAGACAGTTATATGGTCAGATGATGATTGCTTAATCCATAGAGCAAATGTCTGGGAAACTCAATGAGAAGTCCATAACCAGCCTTTCCAGGAAGGCCGGCAGCAGGATGTGCACCGTAAGTGTTCTTGGAAGCAATAACAGACTGTCAATCATCTCAAACAAACTTATAATAAAGATTCAATTCACACACGCCTCCTTTTTCATTCCTTTTCCCTGGCAACATGTGCAGAACTGTGCGTGTAGGTGTTGGACACAGGCGTGCTACGGAGAGGCCTGAACACGCGTGAGGAACAACATGCTCACGACACAGACCTCCCGACAGCTCTTATTAAAGCGCGTCTTATATCTGAGGTGGCAGCAGCCAAGTCGCAGCCAAGGGCCCATTTATTCAAGAGCGGGGATAATGAATTCTTTGTGGCATCTCATCTTCCCATCACTATTAATCTGGCTTTCTGCAGGTATCTGCACAGCAATCCATACTGTGTGGGCCTCTAGACTGGAACCTCACACATGCGGTTGCTTTACCCTGCACAGATTTATAGCCCTTCACCCTCAGGATGCTAATTGTGCATGAGGTTTACCATCTAGCCCGAGTTAGAGCTAGAACCCACATGCACGTCATCCATCACATGCTGCCTCAGAGGAGCACACAGGTTAGGATATCATCACTGTTTTTACCTGACAGGATGTGTTGCTTTGCTTCTGAGTAAATACCTGCAGCCTGCTCTCATGTTAGAACCCTAGCAGCACCGCACACAAACACACACACCCCTAAACCAATTTGTGCCACAGGCAGACGAAGAAGTAATTTGCGTCCATTGAAAGTGGCTAAAAAGAAAGGGGGGGATTAACCACAGGCCAATTACAGAGTTGACTTAACCCTGTCTAACTGGAACAAATACATGGCAGGGGCCACACAGAGATATATATATATATATATATTCAGAGCAAGGTGAATAGAGAATAGGTGGGTAGAAAATGCAGGGAAAGAGTAAATGAGCTGCATGTAAGAAAGGAATGAAGGACAGAGGGGACTGCACACATGCGCACGCATCAATTCCTATATTATATTTCTATGATGATATAACCTGTCTAAGCATGATTCTGTCTGAAAGCTATTTTAGTATATGCATATAGGCTTTTTGTAGAAAGCAATAATAATTTGATTTAATGTCACTCAAAACAAGACTGCTGCACCCAACCTTTAACTCATGTTTGAGATTGTTGTTTCCAGGTTCAACGGCAACTAAACAAACGCTTCAGTGCCCAGCTCTCAGAGTTGCAAATAGACTGTTGAAATGACAGGATCTTAATTAAATAAATTAACAAAAATAATAGCTGTCAGTTCTGACCTCGTTACAGAGTCGCAAGTACAAGTTTTCTCAGATATTATCTTGACGCCTCTGCCGGCTCAATTGTCAATCACACATATACACCAACATGCATTTCTGAAGAAAAAACAAAAAAAACAACTTTCTGACAGTTGACTAATTTTGATTTGTGGACTCGAGACACAAAGTAGGTCCAAGTTGAGTATCGGTTTGTTCTCTTATGTAAGGTCGAGCACGAAAGAGTGAAGAGCTCAGGGGTGGGGTGAGGTGTGGAGGGGAAACGAGGCACATGGAAGGATCTGGATGTGGCGAGGCAGCGACTCAGGGCAGATTGTATCCATCGTGACTTTGATAAGGACTGAAAGGTTACATGACACCCTGGCCTCAGCTGATACTAACCCGACCCAAGTAGCACTGACAAGGCGAGAAAGGCCTCGGACAGGGGCCTGGCTGGAGGACACGCCAGGGTCACGACGTGTTACACGCCCGCGAGACACGAGGGTCGCTGCCCGTTGCTTGGCAGAGGATGCTGATTGTTGCCATGTGGGCAATTCTGCCCCTGGGTGCTCATTTTTATAACATGTGCCATATTCCACCTATCAGATGCTCCCGATCAAAAGAGGTTCCATCCTGGCTGTGACAGTCCAGTCAGCTCATATTTGGATGTTTGGAAGAATGAGATAAAACGGGATGTAAGGACGGATCTCTTTGTACGTTCACTGAATGACCTGCGTGAGGCAACAACCCTCACTGGAGAACACAGTCAGGAGCTGCAGCCTTATCAGATGCCGCTAACATTACACCATTCCTATCAGATTCAAAGGCAGCTCCGTGGCTGCTGTGAACAAATATCCGAGAGGACCACACAACAGCGTGCGATCACTTCCGGTAATTACGAGGGCATGAGCGCCACCTTAACAAACACCTCTTATAAAAGAGCGAAGAGTTTCAAGGCAGCAGTTTAAACACGCTGTAGAACACTGGGAGCAAGTTTACAGTTTAATTAAAGCTTGTTTTTAAATTTTGTGTTTGATCGGGGAATAGGCGCTTTCTCCCCTTCACTAGCCAACTGGGAGTGGGAGATGAGTGCTGCATCTCAAAATACAGCAGCCAGAAGACAGTGCCGTTAATTTCCTTGTCGAGTAAAAGTGGATGTAACAGGCATCTTAGCTGCATACATTTATGGCTTCAAGTGGATGAAACTGCTGCTGCCGTTTTGGCTGTTCTGATGCTTTTATTTTAGTTCTAAACGTATTGCTAATAATACGCTGTAGAGACAGGGACAGGTGTACCCGTCGCTGCCTCGCCGTCTTTCCCACTCTGATGACGCTACATTAGTGTGAGACTGAGCGGTCTGCCTGTGCCGGGGGTCGGTGTGTGTCTGGGGCCACAGCCTCCGCCAGTCACGATACGTCGCCCAGCATAACTGGCAGATTAGGGTGACCTTAGCTCTCTTTATCTCTCCAGACAGACATTAGACTTTCTAATGTGGCCCCAGACCGAGCAGGGGATCTCATTTTATATATTCTCGGCTAAATGACCCACCAGCCGATACGGCTATGACTCCATCTTTACTATTTCTTTTTCATTCCAGGGAATAATTAAGAGTCAGGGACTGACTGGTGATGGGTGGCTGGGTGTTGGAGTGCTACACTCCAACACAATGCTCCCTTTAATGGCCTGGTGCCCTTGTTTCTTATATGTCATGACAGCAACAACATTATCTTTCAGACGCCTTATGAAAGATTGCAAAGGATAAATGCTGTACAGTGAGTGTTACATCAATAACATTTATATTTAAAATGTAATATATAGAATTATACTGATGGTTAAGTGTGATCAGACATGTCACAGAAAGCTGCTTCTTCACACAACCTAAAGTAGAAGCGGTGTCCCTTATAGCAGCTTCTGTGGATCTCCAGCACCTGCAGCAGCATTGAGACATGACAATATGAACGACTCACTCCGCTATTCTTCCCTCGTTCTCTCCGTTGAGCCACCATCACATCCCCTGTCATATCACAAATGTTTTTCAGCAGGTATGAGACGCCACGCTCTGCTGATCTGTTATCTGTCTCACGCAGCTGAGCACGGACAGAAAGTGCTGGTTGTTCCTGCAGCTCACATCCGCACATGTTTGTTCGGTTTTACATGCATGCCACCAAAAATATTTCTTACTTGAAGAAAATGTGTATTCTGAGTTATCCTGCAGCCAGCTGCACAGCACAATCTTCTGTAGCCACAGGACATTACTTGTTTTTTTTTTTTTTTTTGTGGATGAGCACTTACTCTTTAAAAACAAAACAGAACATGGTGCAGAGAGATCGCTGAGGTCTTGTTGTGCTTTTTGGATAATTGGGGACTGATTAGATTGATTTAGGCTTCTGGTCGAGTCTCCACAGTCTTGAAGCAAATAAAAACAACTGTTATTAAATAAAAAAAAACAGACAGGGAAAGCAAATGTTCACATTATGTTTTAGTATGTGCACTGATCCCAACAGCCCCTTGTACTCTTAATTAGAGGGGAAACGCTCCATTACAGCCAGCATCACCTGCTGTCTGAGGCAGGCTGCAGTATCTCTCTACTGGCGACACGCCTTGTCACACTTTTCATTTAACATCTGATTCAGTGGCTAACTTGCAGCCCCCCCCCCCCCCCCCCCCCCCACCCCCCCCCCCCAAACAAAAGCCCCCCCCCAAAAAAAAAACAACCCCAGACGGTATCCACTCTCAAATGTGCAGGACCCTCCAGAATTACACATTAAACACTGGTAGCGCTGCACCAGCTGTCTGGCCGACTCTCTAAATCATCAGGCCAGATGTGCAGCTAATTGTCATGGCAAGCGTGGCATCTCAACACCCCGATGTGACAGCCCCCAGCATGGCGAGATTTACGGAGCATGTGTCTGCGTGCATGTTTGCATGTGAGGGTGAAAACTTTCCTTCCTCCTTCCCCTCTAAAGCCTCTAGCCCCTGGGACGCCTCTGTCAACAGTGATGTAACTCTTGTGTGTGACAATATCAGCAATGCCTCTTTTGCCTTTTTGACAGGCACTGCTGGTGCTGGGTTTTTGGGGAGGGGGGGGGCACAGGCTCACTGTTCTGGGTTTTGTTAAAACAACAGGTGGAGGAATATCTCCTGGCTTTTCACCTGTTCTCTGGAAGACCGGCATCACATCAGTGCTCAGGTCACCCATCCACAGTAGGTTTCAGAGTGTGTGAGAGAGAGAGAGAGAGAGAGAGAGAGAGAGAGAGAGAGAGAGAGAGAGAGAGAGAGAGAGAGAGAGAGAGAGAGAGAGAGAGAGAGAGAGAGAGATGATGGAGGACAGACGGGAAGTGCCTGTTGTTTATGCATCTTATTTCCTCTCTGATGATAATACATCTGCTGCTTTGGAAGCAGACCACTGATTAGTTAGCTCACTGCTTTTGATCAAGTGGATCCAGAGAAAGAAATTACTGATGCTCAAAACATCTGCCTCATGACTGCCAGTGTAAACAGCTCTAGGACGCCGCCGTAAGTGATTGCTGTTAATCCATCGGGGAAATGGTCTCCTTGGCCTCGACTATTGCCTTTTTCTAATTACTGGGACTGTCAGCTTTGATAACTTTGCTCTATCTATCAACTATGTATGGAGGCGCCCCGGCTGACTGAGCAAAGATTGCATAGCTGCGCGAACCAGCGAACAGGTGGAGGAAGCACGACGGGGGGGAAAGCTTCATTTGTCAACACAGATGACTCTCGGCCCTCTCGGCCATTTATTAAGCCACAAAAAGCCGTTGCGTGGATCTGCAAAGCCGGCGGGATCTTTTAAACGCTGCACCACAAATGCTCGACGCGAGAGTCAACAGTGGCAAACTGCGCAAACTGACATTCAACCTGGTCACCATGGAGGGAGCTTAAGCTGAGCAGAGTGGCTGGGAGAAGATAATTTTCATCTGTGTATTAATCAAACGGGCATATGGGTTCAGCTAATTGCTCTGGGAAGACATCCAACTAACAAGTCTTTTTTCTCCTCGAGTTGGCCCAGTGCTTTGCTCAGGAGATGAACAGCTTGACGGCTACTGCCCCAGTCTCAGTCGGGTGGGAGGGCTTCATGTGCCCAAAATGCAGAGGATAATAGTCAAGACTTGGTGGACTTTGAAGTGACCTCTTATGCAAATCCCTGAGACTGCCGGAGCCAAGTACTTGAACTCGACATATCTGCCGGAAAAAAAGTCAGAAACATCTCTGGATTTTCAAATCTGCTCCTGTCTCCAAATGTCCAACGTCATCGCAGATACTAAAATAATGTCTGCACATTTCCCTTTTGGGGCACTTTCCTGCCCTCATTATCGTCAAAGCGGCGCCTTACTTGCACCAGCTCTCCCTCAGCCTTTTGCTACATCAGCTATGGCTATGAGAGCACTTAGTCAGCATATCAATCTGAAGCCTGACTCTGTAAGTGCAAGTGCTGACTCAGCAAAGGGAGAACGGAAGGGGGAAAAACACATATATATTAAAAACATTAGAGCGACTGAGTTGAATGAGGACTCACGAGAAGAACCGGAACGCACTCACTGTCACTGCGCTGTCGATGTCGTTTGTGAATTTAGAAATTTTCATAAAAGAAAAAAGGAGCTTCGAACACATTCAATCACATGCACCTTTGGTGGCTTGTTCTCGCCTGATTAAGCTTAAGCCCGAGGCTTATTTGCCGCAGATTACCTTTGCTTGTCTTTGTCTTTCACTCGCAAATTAAGACGTTCATTCCCTCACACGGAGCAGCTTGTGATTTGTTCTCAGAAGTTGCAGCTAAAAGTGAAACTCCCAAAACAAGATGCGATTACAAAGTAATTGACAAAAGGCTGTTGCTGCTTCTTGCATATGATTCTCCCAAACCCAACCGGTTGAACCTATGAAACGTAATTCCCAGAGGCGACAGCCACTGAATGAATAATAAACTTCCTTCTCGTCCTAAATTGTGCAGGAATAATAGGATGACACCAATCCTTCAATCACTTATTAAAAGGTTCCTCCCCTGTGGCTTCGCTTCCCCCCAAATATTAGTGAGGAAGCAGGTGAGACAGGTCTGCTCGAAGAAAATCAAAGAGCCTGACTTGACTTCTCAGAGTATTCTCAGGCTGACAGTTCATTTTGTTTTGTTTGGATTTTTTAAACGTGTCACCAAAGAATCGATCATCTCCCTCTTCAGGTCTTGATTTTCACAGCTCCTTTGAATGCAAGCTTCAGGAAACAAAGCCCATTTCTGGTGCTGTTTTTGTTTATGGCACATTCTGTTTGCCTGCTTCTGTGATTCCCTCAAACTCCAAGCGGAAAGAACAGAAAAGAAAAGCTACAGATGCAGTCAAAGACTATGCAGTTTACAGACTACAGGCAGATTACTAACAAACCAATACCAATAAACAGCATATTTACAGAAACATTTAAAGCTATACATGAACTTCTCTCAGCACCTTTTTCCATCTGTATGTCCAAATGTCACAAACTTGACCAACCACTCGTCCTCACAACAGCAGCTGCAGCGAGGGAATCCCATTAATGCCGCATGAAAGACACAACAGAGAACATTCACGACGTGGTCTCTGCGACAGGTTTTGCGCAGACCTCGGGGGCCCATCGGAGATTGGTTATTGCTGCTCAGACGACAGGATTTCATCTCTTTGGGAAGACAGGGCAGTTGACTGCTCAGTGAGCTGAGACCTCACTCACCCATATCAGTGGGGATGGATTACTGGCGAGACTACTCCACTCATAGAGCAGGAAAAAATTGAATAAGAGAGAAGAGGGGCGATGTGCTAAGTATGAGGGATAAGACGGCACTTTCAGTTTTGCTCTTAGAAGTAGAACTCGATTATAGCAACTGTTCCTTTTGGTCTCAGACATGACTTCTAGAAGCAAGAAGATACGAGCTAACTACTGGGATTTGGGAAGCCGGCAAAGTCACCACAAAGTAAATCCAGTGAGATAATTAGAATGGGCTGACAGAAGATCAGACAAGCTTTCAAGGGGAACGAAAAACAAAGTGGTAAAATTATTATTACCCAAACTGCCTGATGTGAACAATTACCATTATCATTTGCTGTGCACACAGCTTTCCTGTTAAATGCTGCCATCACCGCACAGGGGACAGGAAAACATGGGGATGAATCCCATGTTTATGAGAGTACGCACAGACAGCGTCCCCACACGATGCTTTTCTTTTTTTCCTCCTTCAGTCTGACGCGCCGCTCTTCCTGTTCTGCTTCCAGCCCCTCCTTTGTGTTCGAATGTGTTCAGGTGGAAACACCCGAAGGAAGTCCACCAGTCCACGGAGATAAGAGCGAGCGCAGATGTGGCAACTAAGTTTGGGCTTTAAGCTGAGCGCCATTTTCCGAAAGAGGTGGAACAAGTTCAAAGCAGATCTTTGGACTAGCCGGACTATGTTGATTTTCCTCACTGCAACCAAACCCTGGGGGCGCTGGGCAGAGAGCTGGAGCTTATTTCTGCCAAAGAAAGTGATGCAGGATGCTCATTTGGTGGTCAATTGAGATATTAAAGGGGAGCAGCAGACTCTATCGTGGTTTTACAATCAATAGAAAACATAAGCTTCATTAAAACAGTGCAGAAAGTCAATAGACAAACTTCCATGGAAAGGGTAAGGATGAATTATGAATGTAGTAGTGAGACCGAGAGGAGAAAATACAGGGTCAGCCAAAGTCCAAAAAGTAGATAGATAATGCTAACAGGGACTTTCCTGTGATACTCAAGGCTCAGCCAGATGTTTGGCGGAGGCGGTAAATATGCGAACATGGGGAGTTTGCAAACAAGCACCAGGAAATTGATGCGTGCGCTTAAGGACGACATATCAACTCTGAAATTCATGCATGTGTCAGCATTACCAGTTTATCACAGAAGTGAAAAGTTTTAATGAGACCGTTCAGAAGGGTGCAGACACCCATGCGTTCAAACGGAAAATGAGCATATCAGTCATGGAGAATAGTTAATAGAGGCAGGAGCAGGAGCAGCAGAAGTAGGTGCAGATGAATCAGAATGCAAATGAAGGCATCATAATAAGTGATGCTAGTTTGTGTTGTGTTGCATGAATGTAGATAATAAACAAGACAGACTGTTTGTGCTGGACGGGGGTTACTATAGTGAGTGTGTGTGTGTGTGTGGGGGGGGGGGCTGAATGAAGAGCATCAGGGGGGCAAAAAGCAGGGTGGATGTCCAGCTGTGACCTAACAGTGGTCTGTTCCTCAGGGCATCTCACTAAAGAGTGAAGTACATGTGCACGTTCTGTCTCAGTCAGTCTCCCAGGCACATGACAGGAGCCGAGCGTGGATGTTTATTAGAGAGAGAGGGGGGGGGGGGGGGGCGGGTCCGAGGGAGGGGGGGGGGGGGGGGGGGGGGGGGGGGTCAGATGCCAGAATCCACAGATGAGCCCTCTGGAGGTGGAGCAATTTAGTCAATTACATACTGACAACGTGGTTGACCACTAAGGGACCCTCAACCACCTGCTTACAACAAGAGGGATCTGATCTTTCCTTCCTGATATTCTTCCCATTCCCTCTCTACTACTCGCTTCAGTTCAGCACATTGCTAACACAAAATGAACTACATGGAGCCAGAGTACAGAGGTGGACATGATGGAAGAAAGGAGATGATAGACAATGACAAGAATGCCTAGAAAGGGGGTAGTTTGGCCTTCCCAGGTGATTATCAAAGGCAGGATGGAAACCATACAGACAGGTCTGCTCTCCTGGACCCTAATGGCTTATCGATCCAAAGGCCCACCTGACACTTTGTTCGCACACACATAGCCAGAGTGAGCTCTAGAAACAACGGCCAACAGGCAGAGAAAATAGTTGCAGCCACGTTGTTTATAAAATTAAGTTTTATTTATGGACTTAACAGTTGGAAAAGTGAGTCAAGTTCTCAGATAATGCTGTGAACAAAACATGTGTTAAATCAGCCTAGTGTAACGTCACACTTCCTCTCTGCAGCCCAGCGCAGTGCAGACCAACTAATCAACACGTAGCAGCGCATCGGATGCGATTTCACTCATCACTTTCTTCACAGAGGACCTCAAGGGTAAATCAATGCAGCTATTCTCAGGGAGCAGCTGCCCTTCTCTGTTCCTAAAAGTTTTGAATCACATTGAGTTTCTGACCACGCATCAATCAGTGTCAAATCAAGTGTCGAAGGGGAAAAAGGTTAGTGGTGTGGCCAGAAATGCTGTGCTAGTTTAAGGAATTATGTCTTTGAAATCCTTCCAACTGGTGCAGCGAAGCGGGACTTTGTGACAGCATATAATAAAGCGTAATAAATAATTGGCCGTCTAATAGACCACTTACATCTTGATCTGACACATTAACAAAGCCGCACAGCGAAGCCAGGCTCGCCGCATTTCAGCAGGGTTGAGTGAGTTCTCGGATTTGTGCTCCGAGTCTCAAAATCAAGACAAATCACCAAACAGGTACAAGCAGCAGCTCTGCTACTTCCTGTGGTGATTCAGGCCTTTGAGGCAGCAATTACAGCCGTGCTGTGTACTGCCCACCACAGGCATCACCGGTCAAATGAATGGTTGGGCCCACTGAAGGAAGCAGGACTTATAGGAAGGTCTGCTTCCTAATCCCCTTGTCTATTGGAAATTAGCCCCCCATGATGAAACCTCTAAGGTAGAATCTGCAAACGCCCCCGTTCGGCGTGCAGCCCACACGGGACGACGAATTAATGATGCAAAAGGGGAGGATTAATCGATATGCTGTCATCCTCCTGTCCGCTGAGGAGAGAGACCCTGCCAAACCCACCAGGACCTGATCTCATTACTGACGGTGGCCCAGGCTCCCCTTTGTGAGGCAGCTGCATTCATCAAAAACAATGCCTCCGCCTCCCCTAGAATTGGTCTCCACGCATCCCTCCCCGCGTGCTTGGCTTTTTCTGCCCTGACAAGACGAAGGAGAGCAGGCTGGAGTGGTGACACCCATTTAAGAAAGGAAGTGTGGGGTGGAGGGCTTGCAAAATAAAAATAAATAAATAATAAGATGCAAGGGGAGAATGTGTGGAGCTACTTTTGTAAATAGTGACAGTGAATGAAGTGTCTCCAAGGGCTACTCACACCTGTCCTGTGACAGAACCTGAAGGTGTCCTTGCAAATGTGTCGGTACACAACTTAAGATGGAACCTGAGACCAGTGGGTGGTAATGACAGCTACTCTGGAGTAATGGTGTTTGTAGCCGTGTGTGTGTGTGTGTGCATGCATACGCACCCAACCGTCTGTGTGTGTCTGTGTTACCAGGGGCAGGGAGTGGAGGATAAAAGCCTCTGCCTCCCTCTGACAGTTTTATCTGCATCACCATCTGCCTTTATCTGACGCCAGCATCTCTCGGCTCCCCACTGCACTCTGAAAGCTCTCCCTCCAACCTGTTCTCCTCGCCACTCATCTTATCCCAGGCTGCTGTCGCATGTCAGATCACATTTTCGACCCATAATTAAACAGTTGTCGGCTTAAACCCTTGATAGATAACCTGTGGCTGTCGGAAAAGTGAAAATGAAAAAGGGAGGAGGGCGGTGGAGCATCCAAAAAAAAAAAAAAAAAAAGGATTCTCTCATTAGTGAGCAGTGAGAGCAAGGGAGCTCATCTCTGACATTAGCATCATGAAGGTAATGAAGTCAGATGCTGCAATTCACACATGACTGTGGGGATGCTGGTCACAAAAAGCTTGTGAGCAGAACCACGGACGCCGGGGTGCACTGTCTCTCCCTTTACTTTCTCAGTCAATTTGTCACACACTGGGCGAGGGGTAAAGGTGGGGTCAAGAGGAGAAAATATAGCCATGTCCCTTTGGCTAACCGCCCCCTTCCCTTGCTCTCTGCCCCTGTTCGGCGCAGACAGCTGAGGTGAGGGATGTCTCCCACACGCGTAATCAGAGTCAGCCCTTATTTAATGCTATGAACCGGCGCCGGACAGCCAGTGATGGAGGTATTCGGGTTGGCCCCACCGTGCGCTGCGCACTGGCCCATAACTGCAGATGAGACACTTCCCACAGAGCAGTTACTGCGACAACTCGCCAGCTGTAAATGTAATGACTGTCAAAGGTGAGCGGTGCCTGTGAGAACGGCAATAAATACAAACAGACGCCCCGCATAAGATTGAGCAAGTCCTCGATAAAAAGGTGCATCGAAACCAAACTTCTGTCAGGCCGCTGGGTAATTTTATGAGCAGCTCATGAAAAGAATGACTCCGATACTTGTTCCTTCATTAATGACTCATCTGTCTGTGCATAACATAACCCCAATTTGCTGCTCTCCACTTTTGTTGCCTTTATTGCTTTGAGTGAAAATAGCTTCAAAAGAGATTCAGAAATGAACAAAGCAATGCACATTATTTTTGCCTCGACTCAAGAGCCTACACGGTCATTTCTATTAATTCCTGATGAGTCATAAATCCAGGAACCGCAGACAAGGCCCATCCAGACGTGCTGTTTCCTCAGTTCACTTATGGATGTGGGACACAAAAGGTGAGTGGGTCCTCCTAACTGAGGTCACCTCTATTCCATTATTTATTAATGGGCGGGGCAGTGGCTGACTGCATCACTGTCAGTGAAGGACAGCAGCGCACGCAGCGGGAGAAAGATGAGGCATTCTAGCCAAGGCAAAATGAAAGGCAATGCTTTCTGCATGCCAAACTTTGGATTTGCCAATGTTTGTGTACCAGGCAGAAAAAGGGACAAACCCAGGCTGTCAGCACAAAAACAAAATGATCGAGCCCCAGGGCAAACACACCGGACTCCTGTCATACATCTCATTCATCAAAGTAGCTAAGGAGGAATGTGAGCTGTCTGGGACACTGACTCAAACCTCTCACAGTAACCTGCTCTGAAAATGTCCTCTTATTGCGGCAGCTAATGTTAAAGTACAAGTGGAGATTTATGGCTGCAGTCAACCGGCTGCACATGATCAGTGACTCCTTAAGCTTGTTTTTGGCATGGCAAGAGATTCCAAAAGAAAAGAAAAACTTACTGAAGATGAAAAAAAAAATGCTTTTGGCTTCAATAAACTTTCTCCTGTTAAATAAATTATACCTTTTCCTTTTTATGGCTGAGTTCCAAGGTCTTGCAAGGACATCTACCTTTTCCAGCAACCACAGATGGGAGATTTAGCTATCAGCCCACTGCGATATCTGTCTGTACCCTTCATTCCCTGAATCTCACACCCCAGGCCCTGATGGTAGAAATGTCATGAAGATTGGCAAAGATGATGTCCTGCCCCCCCAAATGACCATTTTACTTCTATTGAGCTAACACTCTGTGAAAGACATCGGGGGGACTGAGGGACATCCTGTCGACTGAATCGAAAGAAAACAGAAATGTTCACTGAAGTAATAATAATTGTGTCCGTTCCCATTTAATTCATGTTGGGAAGGGTGAGACCAATGGGTGTTTTCAGTGGTGAAGCGAATAAAGTTTCTAACAATAAAAAGATTTGTCTCTTCTGCTTGGCTTGGATCTCCAATAACAGAACATAAAGATTCATTCTAACCGTCTGGAACAAAACAGGAACTATTGTGAAAATTCCAAATCTCAAGCCTGATTAAATGTAAATGTAATTTCTTGAAAAAAACAAAAAATGTCACCATTCTTCCGAGAGGCTTAATTAGTTCTACTGACTCTCTGGGAGTTGTGTGGTATTTCACTGCTCTGGGTGATTAAATTCAGAGGAACTCCCACCCCCTCAGTAGAGGCAATGAAGTCCACTACAAGTACACTGAACAGCAAATCCTGCTTTCTATTTATTTGGTTTACTTGAGCTTCATGTCCCTGACCCTGGTGATAGAGAAGCATTAGACACACCTGAGCAGCGCTGCACTGCAACAGCAATATGCACAGTCATGTTCGGTCTGCTCGGTGATGAGTCACTCCTATGGCATTTTCCAGATAATGAATTTCAAAGCTTTTTTCTTCCGGAACTCTCAAAATGTCAGCTGGAAAGTTTGCCGCACTTTCAGACACACCCACAGTAAATAATTAGGGGAGTGCATGAAACAGGGTCTTGTGAGGATATGTCGTGTCCTTATTTTATTTTTTAAAGCAAACACACTCAGCAGATTTGGCTCTAGCGCCTCATCCCAAAGTCTCCACTTTACATCTTCTACCCTGGCCCCTGCCGTTGCCGTGTCAGGAAGATGCAGTGAGTGATGTCCTGCCCGGTGTCAGGTAATGGAAGACAGAGGGCGGGGGGAGGAATAAAGGAGGAGGCGGCAGGCTATGAGGAGGTGAAAGTATAGACAGAGACGAATGGCATGTTATGAACAGACAGTAATAACCCCAACCCTCATAGCCTGTGATGACAGGTGATCACACTTACACCAATTTAACAATCAAAGTCATTTGGTCCTTACGTTCTAGTGATGTATGTTTAATTTATTGGAGACTATGGCACAGGCTGACCTGGAATACCAAGAAAAAGGCTTTCTGGGAACCACAGGTCAAAGCTAACGAAGAAGACCCCTGGTATTGTGACTCAAGGCCACCATCACAGTTTGAATGTAGAGCTATTTCATAGTTTGATTGGGTCCGTGAGGCCCCCATCAGGTGGAATGATACGAGGCCACGGCTCCTGGGTGCTCAGGTCTAATTTGCCTGTACTCCTCGCCTCAAAGAGAGACAGGCATAATTAACAGGACCCAAACACCCACCGCAGCCTGAACAAAGTCATTTAGGGGAGCGACACGGGAGGAATGGCAGCAAATGAAATGTAATTGCAATGGGAGCAGAGGAGCCGGGCTGGTGCAGCAGAGGCACTGATGTGTTGGTGAGACGGAGGTGGAGGGGGAGAGAGAAAGAGAGAGAGAGAGCGGGCCAGACATGAGGGAGTGAGGGAGTAAATGAAAGGAAGAAGTCAGAGACGGGGCACTTGAGAGAAGGAGGAGATAGTGAGCGGCAGGTACAGATAAACAGAGCGGGGCTGTTCCTCCAGGTCAGTGTAAATCACAAATGCTCTGTACATAAAAAAGTACATAAGGTGGAATCGAAGTTAAAGGATAAGTTCAATGAAAATACAAAGGAGAACCAACTTCTGTGTTGGACATATCTCCCCAGGAACTGAGATATCTCGTCACACAGGAGAAAAGAATTTTGCTGCCGACAGTTCAAACAGGTCTGTGTCTTGACTTGAGTAATTAAATCAAATATTTAAACTCTAAACTGCTGCAGTTGACCTACGTCACCACTTCATCCCCAGCACCAGCTGTTATTATTCATCACTGACGCAATATCCGCCCTCGGAATCTTTCACCTATCCCTCTCTCCTTCCCATCACGCCTCCCTCCGTCCCTCTCAGTTTACGGAGCGCTGGATGGGAAATGACCCAGGGTCAACTATGTTCCCTGTCGCTTCCAGGCATAGGCAGCTCAAACAAATTGGGGTCACCAGGATGTTGGAGTGGTGTGATCACACACACGCACACACACACACACACACACGCACAACCTTGTGCAGATAGATAGTGCAGTACGGGGTAGATAAGAGCTCACACAGTCGTATCTGTACACATCTTTTCCACCAGCTGTCACCAGACAGTCATGACTTTAATTGTGCGACTCCAGCATCTAGATGAGTGGATCAAAGACAATGGGTGTGGTCCTGGCTGGAAACAGATTTCCCCCCCTACACATTAAAATGAATATGAACATTGATCATTACATCAGGTAGATAAAGCACTAGAGAAAAATACTGAGCCTGAGTAAAGGCCTGAGGCGGGGATAGGACGAGATGCTGTTGGCTGCTCAGTCATTGGCACTCTGCACGCTCTGATTGCTTTCCCTCGCACGCGCCACACAAATTAATCGAAATGCCATTGAAAGACAATCCCTTCATGCTCCATGCGGTTCAGACCATGCAGTGTCATGTCTGAAGAGCTTGCGTGAGCCACACCCGAATAATAATTTCAAATTAAATATCGCTGCCTTTGAAAAATATTGAGTTTGGCTTGATTAAGATCATATTTGCAATCCATTACACTGAATGTTCAATGTCAAATTCAAAGATCTAGGAATGATCAGTTCCTCTCCTCTTATTCATTCTTCACAGACTTCTCTACCATCCTCCATTGAATCAGTTTTTACACTCCCACCCACTCTTGTCCCTTTCTGCCTTCCCTATATTGGTCCTTCCCAACCCCCCTTTTCTTCCTGATGAGGCACCTGATTGAATATAGATTGTGGTACAGTCTCATTACCCCCCACATATCCCTTCGGCGGTATCTTACTATGTGCAGCTCCAGGTAATCTCCCAGTCCTTTGGCACTCTCTACCCTGACCAGAATGGCTTCCTTCAGCTGCGTGCTGAAGCCCACTGCCAGCCGGTCTGCCCGTGTGCTCGGCCGGTCATTGGGTGGCCAGGTATATGTGATGAGGGCTCCGCCTCGCCCGAAGATGTAAGTTGTCCCAGCTGCAGAAAAGGACACAGGGAGAAAGTTGGACAATTGTTTAGTTCCGTTGCAATAATAACAGTGTCAAAGCTGGGGAGAAGACAGTGGTGTTTACAGACACAAATGCAAAACAATTCAGTCTTGGATATGAAAACATTTTTCTCTCTCGTCATTAATAATTAATATTTGTCAGAGTTCTTTGTATAAGTTTCAGTTATGTATTCTCTACTGTCAAATATTCTTCTGCTGTGCTGGAGAAAATTCTGTTTGGAAAATAAACAGCAGGCTTCAAATGCAACTTTTAATAAATCTAAAACTACTTGAAGATGTGTTATGAAAACAGTTTTGTCCGATGAACATCAGGGACACGCGCACGCAGGCGCGTAAGAGAAAAGTAACGTTCGGGCTCGCCACGTGAAGTTGGCTTCACAGAAAGTTTCAAAAGCCCTGGCTTGAACATTCCATTCCAAAGCTACTGTGTTACTGCCAGGACATTTCATGATCCTGAAGTCATGTTTAGCATTAGTGCTAGCACTCGCACCCGTGCTGGCTGTCACTGCTCTTTGAAATGTTAATGTTCAGAGCCTCTGCTGTTACAGTTGCCCTCAGTTGCACTGCATTCAAACTAGGGCAAACTGACGAACTTTGTGTTGGCTATGCTGTCAGTATAACCACCACCACTCAACGTCAACAAAATAAATTCCTCAGATCTCCCTGTCAAAGGTACTTTTTTTTTTGATTTACAGCCTATAAAAAAAAAAAAAAAAAATCCACCTCGTACACTGAGCATTTTATGTTTGAACTGGAACAGAGGAGTAAGGACTTGGCTTGGCTCCGATATGCCTGGTGGTGAATGAGCAATGACGGGCGTTGGCTGTGATTAGCATAGAGTATATGAAATATGAAACCCCACTGAACTGTTTTCAACCCTTTGGGCTCGCTGTTTTCCCTGGAATATAAACACACACGCTCGCTCGATGCATACGCAGAGACTGGTGCATGAATCTTCATAAGGCTGCCCAAAGTGCAGTAGGGCAGGGTTGAACAATAGATCACATCATTTTAACTTTGTCCAAACTGCCAGGCTTGCTGCACGGGCAGCCAGCTCAAGAGCAACGCAGGCCTTTTCATATTCACGTTTGACTGATGTGTTTGCTTGCCTCCTCATTTTAGTTTTTCATAGCCTAAGCATCACAGGACAGGAGCACCAGCACTCTTCTAGATGGATGAGATCAAATTAAGCTTTGTTTGAAGTTGACCCTGGCCATCAGCAGCTTCTTCTCTCCAAAATTCAAAATATTTTAAATTTATAATAATGTAAACGAGTGGCATCTACAGGAAAAAACAAACAATCAAGACAACACAGCAATTTTCTAGTCTAGAGGCCTTGAACAGCACTGAGGCTTTCATTGTCATCCTGTGTTCAGTACCACCTATTAAAGCACATGCTCTCTCTCATATGTGCACACATAGAGAGAGGATGGAAAGAAAACACTGTGATGAGGCAAACAGGCATTCAAACAATATCCGCAGCAACAAGCCCCCACCTCGCTCTCCCTCTCTCTTTCTCTCTGTCTCTGTTTTTTAAGGCTCTGGCCTTCCCTGCCTTCTCTCCCTCTATCCTCCTCCCTGCTAGCGGAGCTAAGCCCTCTGCTGAGCTCTTGTTGTTTTCTTGAGGCTGTATTATTTTAGCGCTGACTAATTATCGCAGCATGGCAATGAGGGCTATAAAGAGGCTGTGTGCCGGAGGAGGAGGAGGGGAAAAAAGAGAGGGTGAAGAGAGACAACGGGCTACAGAGGCAGGGTGTACAGGGTATGGGAGTGTGAATTGTGGATTGTGGCAAGATGGGGAAAGTTGCTGTTGTTCTCTTTTCCTTTCCTGTGTTTATTAAGAGTGCAGCGCTGGAGCTAAAGCGACCAACTGCTGAGGAGGAGGAGAAAGGATTTCTAAAATGGCCGATAAAAATAGAGTGGGAAGCCATGTTGTTATAGAAGCAAAAAGAGCCATGTTGGAAAAAAAAAAAACAAAAGAAAAGTTGAGCACAGGTAATAGTATGTGACTGCAGCCGCACTCAGGGAGAAAGAGTTTAAGAGATAAGGACACACAGAGGTTAGGGGGCCACACACAATTTAACAATGCTGTCTATCCATTTAAGTTATTGTCTGGTCTGAGGGATTACTGCTGATGAGGGCATTTAACAGACAGCACCAGTCGAACAGAAGCAAAATATGAAGTTGTGAAACGTAGAATCTGTATTCAATCACTTCAGAATTTAAATGTATGTCTATATTTTAAATAATGTGGTTGTTCCTTTGACAATTCATCATGAAAGCCCAAGACTAGGAGTATATCCGTCAAGATAAATAATCAAAAATAAGACGTGGAAAAGTACAAACAAATGTTAATGTGCTCCCATGTCAAGCCTGACATCATCAACAGCAGTAAGACAATGTTCCCTGCCTGTTTTAGATATTTTGCTTCAGCCGGTTTAACATCAGGGCACAAGCATGATGCAACATCGTGCATGTGTGCGTGCACGCCTCTGCTCTGAATGCGGAGACAAGGGAGTTGCAGAGTGTCCAGCGGGTGGCTTGACAGAGTGCATCCATGTGTCACAGTGTCTCTCAGCAAACACCTGCTGCTCTGGTTCAAAATCCTCCAAATACTGCAATGCAACACACACTAGTGTTAGAAGAGATGGAGCGGAAAAAAGAGGGGAAAACAACTTTATCTGTCCCAGGAAGACGAGCCCAGAGCGCTGCTGCTCGGCTTCAGACAGGATCCAAAAAATCCAACCATATCACCTCTGCTGTAGCATCCATGCACTGGCTGCTTGTTGAATTTTATTATAACACCCAGCCCCTCCCTTGATTTCAGACATTTTAGCTTCTAACGAACCATTTTGTTTTGGTTATTTAATCAAATTCAGTTCGTTACCATCAGCGTCTGTGCAGAATAAGGCAGAGGAATCTG
The DNA here is from genome assembly GCA_016785235.1 of Pseudorhombus dupliciocellatus. Classification (NCBI taxonomy): domain Eukaryota; kingdom Metazoa; phylum Chordata; class Actinopteri; order Pleuronectiformes; family Paralichthyidae; genus Pseudorhombus; species Pseudorhombus dupliciocellatus. The sequence goes on from JAFBJW010000116.1 coordinate 429,173, forward strand.
CTTTTGACTTCTTCTGAACAGCAACTATTTGCCTCTATTTAAAAAGGTGAGTTAAAAGTAAATTAGTGCCGCTGAGGGAGTTGATGGCAAACAAAAACCCGGCCAGGTATGGATTCCTCTGACCTTCAGTTCACCGCGGTCTAATCAAGCAATCAGACTGTCTGCTTTTCCTGGAATAACCACAGTGATGGAAATGCTCTGCAGCACCCATGTGTTGCACATTCCCCCATTCGGAAAAAAAACAAGGAGCTAAATATTTATTACTTTTGTCCAATTAGCTCTGGGGCCATTGATCGGGCCAATCAATGCTACCTGTGGCGAGAGAGGTGGAGAGAGTCCAAAGAGATGAATCAAAACATTACAGGACGCCCCTTAATTATTATTTCCATTCACTCGGCTGGTGGGTAAGATCGGACAAAAAAAAGACCCACTTTCCTTTGTCCACGCATCCGTGGAGAAATAATCAGAAAAGTCTCATGAATCTCAGTGTAATGAAAAACGTATTGATTTTGATTTTTCACCTCCCCCTCCCCCTCCATTTTTCCTCACTCCTCTTCTCTGCGTTGTCGTCAGAGAAGTTGATCATCTGGGTTGCTTTTCTCAGCAAGGAGCCATTGATTGCTGTAGTGGATTTCAGGTCGCTATCATCTACTGTGGGGATAACCAGGTCATATCGGCGAAAGCAGGAGCCACGATTTTTCATTAAGGCTTGTGGTCAGTGTTGCAGTGTCGAACGACAGCCGCGTTGCCTCATGGGAGCTGACAGCGTGAAAACTGCGAGACGGGCTGGCGATCATATGAAGAGGGAAAAAAAAAAAAAAAAAAAAAGGGACTGATGAAGTCAATCCTTTAGAGGCAATAAGCCCTGAGGCACCACGGCGCTGCACACCCACGTCAATTTATACATAGCTACTTCTTATTTTCAACTCTCAGGCTCTCAAACAATAACTCAGTAACGCAGATGGCTCCAGCAGCCTTCATGTATTATTGCATCAGTGCTGACTCTTTGGAGCAGTTAAGGACAGAGACCGAGCTATCGATTGCTTTTTAAATGAGGATAGTGAAAACAGTCTTTTTTTGACGTATTATATTTGAAACATATTTCAGAGACTCTAACAAAGGGATGTGCAGACTGCTGACGGCTGAGATGAGACATTTGGCAGAACGTTTCCAGACAGCTGTTGATCTTTGAAGCTGCAGAGATACAAACACACATCCTGATGAGAACTTGGTGATAACACACACACACCTGCCCTCCACAGCACTCTGTACTATATTAGACAATACAGAAATGCCACCCCAAATATTGGCTGTCCCTAAAATGAAAATATCGCCTGCCTCCAATGTGGTTGAATAATTTCCAATATCTCTCACCTGTATATATCTGCACAGGTTTAAAGACTTTTTTTGTAAAAAATACAACTGATATTAATAAAACACTGAGTATGGGGGTTCTATATGCAACATTTTTTTTAATGCAAATTGCCTTCAAACTATATTTGTTCTGTCTTGATTAAAATACCAAGGTGTACTGAAAGACCGCGTGTTTCTGATCACTTGATTTACTTTGACATAATAAGCAATGGAAATATTGATTTACATGATTGTCAACGGTCCACTTCTCTGTCAATTGCCATTCAAACTGTTGCCACAAACAGTTTAAAATGTCTGATATTATTCTGCCATGGGGAACTGGATACACAGCGGTGCCTTTTATACTGTTGGAGGACTGAAATGTTTCTCGTCTCTTGCTTTCAACAGCTTGTTTGAGACATTTCAGAATGCCTGCGTCCCTGGAGGGTAAGCGACTATCAGACACTGGTACGTAAAAAAATACAACGCTCAGCTGGTGCTCAGACGCTACCTTTGTCTTTTCACAACTATCCTAAAACGAAGGTCTCCGGTGGGAGTAACGGAAGAGGGAAGAGGCGGTGAGGAGGTATGTAGAAGAACAACACAGGAGGAAAGAGATGGAGGAGTCGTAAGAGGCTGCACATCTGCCCTGGATATATATCATCTAGAAAGCTTATTGATCAAACTGCCATAACCTCCTCTATCGAAGAGCCTGCTCAATAATCTGCCGAAGGTGAAACAGTGAGAGGAGCAACTTTTATTTTCATCAAAAGACACATGCGCACACTTACTAACACATGAGTAATGAGCATATCAATTATTTGTGCGCGTGTAAGTGATAATTCCAGCCTTACGTTCTGGACTAGCAACCTTTGGAGACTACACGTGTAAGCCTGAGGAAATGTCTGGACTAAATTTACTCCAGCTATCGTTTGTTTTTCCTCCACATGTGAGGAGCTGCGCAAGAGATCAAAAAGCAATCAAGTGGTGCTTGAAGTAATAACAACACTGAGTCATCGATGTAAATGACTGTACTATTGTGTAACTGATGCTTGGATGACTGTGGGAAATGACGAGCTGAGGGGGAACGTGAAAATATCAAGAACAAACGATTCCAGTCTCGACGGCACAGGGAGGATTTCGTCTGTGATAATTTGCTCGGACAGTTGTGTGACAGCAGAAAAACAAAAGTGTCGAGATGAGAACAGTTTGTCGCCAATTTGAATGTATAAAAATACTGTATACATGAGCACAGAGAGGAGAAACAGAGCAAACAGATCAGAGCTGAAAACCAACAGACACTTGGCAGGATGCAAATATGATGCAATTCTGAATGTGCTGATTAACATAATACATCACCGTGTGTTTCAGGCTTTAGATATTTTCTGTCTGAAGGAGTTTTTTTTATAACAGCTCTATCCTACGTCAGCAATGTCACACTCCCATACGTCCAAACTGGGATTGATCTCGTCATGATCTAATCCAGTGATGCAGCTCAGATCTACAGCAGCTGCAGTACAGATCATTATTTGTATCAATGTGCATTTTTCAGACATGAATACAAGAGGTGACACTCAGAGTGGGGTGGCGCCTGGGTAGAACATAAGAACATTAAAAAGAACCCACATTTTGGCCTATAGATAATTTATAGCACGAAAAGTCCTCCATATTCTCTTCTCATCCCGAGACATTAGTGTTTACTTTCTCGTCTGGCACTTGTTAGAAATCAAGACTTGCTTGCTGACTCTGAATTTTCCATTTTCCTGCCTTCTCCTCACATATAGGCCCTCACGGAAATGTGCTGGACTAAAGTGCACGTCTGAAAGCCTCGACATTAAAAGCAGCAATAACTCCACTATTAGCATTCCAATCAAGAAGCGGCTGCAGACAGGCACGTGAATATTTCATCTCCGGGCTGTGTGGTTAAATTATTTATCTTGTTTGGTGGGTCAGTCTCAACACACTGACCCCAGCCCACCAGCCCTCAACATGTTGCCTGCCAAAGAGGGTAAACGCAGATAACACAGCCTTTGAATAAAGAAGCCAGGGCTTCACTAAAATACAAAAGCCAACAGAAACACTGGGTGATCCCTGACTGAGGCAGGGATTTGATGCATCCACCATCTGACTGACACAGCACAAGGAAGCTCAGAGAGTCTATACATGACTGAACTGAGGGCGCATCAGTAGCTATTGTGCTCCAGAGGTAGAATGGAGGGTTAGGGATTGATCCGACTGAACAACCAGACTGGAGAGGTCCGAGGAGACGGGCACGGTTTGCATACTGGCAACATCGGCATGTGATGCATGAAGGAATAATTACCGGCCTGCTCAGTACACCGTCTCTATTTCCCACACGCAGCCATTAAACCGTGATGCTCTGAAAAGGTCAGAGTGTTTTGTTGCTGCTCGATCTATGGGGATACTCATGTGTGCTCTTTTTGAAATAATTTAATAGACATGGATGCCATTAGTGTTAACATCATCCTAATTACATTGGAGTAGCCTTCACAGTATGTAAACAAACACAGGGTAAAGCTGGTGTTAGTTGGTCCATCCCTGAAGTGGGGACCTGATGACATTTCTAAAATTACACAGGCAGGAACAAGAAGACTTGTCACAGCTTCAAACATTTAACACTCTAATCTAATGTGAATACAATTAAAAGAAAATCTATAGACGATGTTAATCAGCTGATGAGGTTTTGTTTACAGCTTAACACTGAATAATTATACAGAAATAAAAAAGGAGCATATGATCCTGTTTCACAAAGACAAAGTGTTCATTTAGCACTTTTCTAGTCTTCGTGATCTCTCTGCCACGTATGACTCATACACTGCCGGCAAAGCCGTCAGGGGCAATTTGGGGTTCAGCACCTTGCCAAAGGACGCCCTGCATGTGAAATGGGACAAGACAAGCGGACGACCCACGATTGACACACACAGTTGCATTATCACTAGGCCTAACTGAACAAAACTGAAGCACCACTTTGAAAACTGACCGAAGGACCCTGGAAACGCTTCCTGACTCTGCTTGCGTTGCCCACTGGATAAAATTAATCCGCCCTGACCACTCTAGCTTGTTACGTGTTTGTAATGGCATCTCGGAAACACCACTTGTCAGAAATAGAGGGAGCAAGTCAACACCTTTCACAATCATTTTATCCGAGCTTACATCAACTTCTACTTTAGCAACTTAAGAGCCAGGGTTGCAGAATGCCTGACCGGAGGTTGGAGCAACATTCGAAATGGCTGTTTAATGAAATGAGCAGAGTGCGCTGTAGGGCTCAGATAACTTCTTATTACGGCATTAGAGGTGGGGGAGGGCTCATAAGAACAAATAATGACCTTCATCTTGGCTAAGGAGAAGGGATGTGTGTAATGGATGTTGGTGGAGGGACGGACAGATGCAGTGGGGGGGGGGGGGGGGGCATTAGATGCAGGGGGGGGGGGGGGGGGGGGGGGGGGGGGGAGCATTAGATGCAAGAGGGATCAATGGGAAGCCTATTCCTAGGAGCGAGAGCACAGATCCACTCTGTTTCATTCCCCAGGACCGAATTCCTCAGACTCCAGGGTATCCCACATCAAAGGTGGGGGCGGATGAAGTGGGGAGATGAAAGAACGACACAGTCTGTAGTAGATGTGTGAGGCGCATGCATTAAACATTGCGTGCATGCATGTGTTTTGACACGCAGGCCTGATGAGCTGGCCCAGGTCAGCGCACACAGGATTTTTAGAGCTTGTGAAGCTTTGCCTGTTGATGGGTGGGATTCAACGCTGCACCACCGAGAGTGTCCACGTCTGCCCCCATATCGGGTCTATTACCCATTCACAGAGCTATTATGAGATCATATCCGTATGAGACTGGCTCTTTGAAGACTGAAGGTGGTCGCCTCTCCCCCTCATCATCTCACAAGGCTTAAAACCTGCCACACAGTGCTGGAGATTTTGAGCTGAACAACCAAACGCTCCGAGCCCAGATTGGCCTGGACCCTGGAGATGCAGCAAGAGGGCGATTTAAAAGTACACACATACATGAGTATCAACCAGCCATCTCCCCGAGGAGCCGAGCAGTCACATAAAATGTCTTTGGCGCCTCTGTGCTGTGATGTCAAGTGCCCAAACAAAGCAGAGACAGTCGCTTGCGTTCTTTTTTGTCCGTCCTCCCTCGTTTCGGCGAGCCCAGGGGGACTGCTGGACAGAGGCGACTGTCTGAGTGCGCCTGTCACTGAGCTGATTTCTCACACGTGGGGGGAGCTGGCAGGATGGACGAGCTCGGCAAGGAGTGGGAGATACTAAATAAATGACCGTCCGCGCTTCGCTGAGAGCTCTTCAATGGAAAGCAAATCAAGCCGAACCAATGATGTGATGAGACAACACCCAAACACGGTGAGAGAGAGGAGGACAGCAAAGAAGATTTGCTGTGCTGTGTCTGGAACCACAACATTTAGCCAGAGGCGCGCAACCAGCTCCTTCCCCTTTTTCGAACAGCCTGACTCCCTTTCTTTATCTCTTACCCTCCCTTTGTCCCTTGATCCCCTCTCTTTCTGTACAGATTGGCAGTCAAACACAGCCGTCTGCGGCCGTTACATAACAACCCATTTGTTGGCTGGTGCTGAGAGACTGCTTGGCGGCCAACGCACAAGCGGCGAATAAGGCCGCTGACGGGGGTAACGAAGAATTCGCAGATGCTTTTTGCACACAAACAAAACAAACAGACTGTAAGAAGATAAAAACAAACACTGGGGTTGCCGGTGGAGGTCTAGTGCTGCTCCTCAGTGTGTCATGTGTGCAGCAGAGCCAACCGGACATTCAGGCAATCTGCTGCATTAAATAGTGAAGTCACTGGTTTTTTCCCCTCTATTTGTGTTTCATATGAACGAACTGTCGAGAGTCTTTCCATTTTCTCCAGCAGGAAATGAGCCATAAACCTAGTTTCATGTAGTTTGTATATGCAAGATCACTCCATCTTCAGTCTGCAGGGCAGAATTAATATGAAGTCAAGTTGAGTTTATTTACACAGCCAGAAATCACACGTTCGTCTCTCAGGGCTTTCATAATTTATCCAAGCATCCATCTTTAGATGGCTTTTTTCATGTAGAAGAAACCAAACATGAAACCATTGAGGAAACTAAAATGTGCATTCTTTTCAGTCAGAGGGCGACGCGCAATGTTTCCCTGCAGTAATTTAAGAAGCTTTAGTGGCTTCAACTTCACAAAAAATAATCTGTTCGATGGCAGAGTGCTGTTGTGAGAGAGGAGGGAAATACTCTGACAATGTTGTGGAACTGGCGCAAACGGAGGGGAGGGAGCTGCGTGCACGGATGGCTCGACAAAAACACTGAACATCGATTGTTTGCTCTTTGTGGAACTTTCTCTTAACAATGATTGTGACGTCACCTGAACTGTACACGATGAATCCAATTAAATTCTATCCATTCTAAATAGACGTACTGACAGGGGGGCTGTGGAGGGGTCGATACTCTTCCTAACGTGCACAGGTTTGGTTCGTCCGACCTTTATACCGCACATTACATTCACATGTCATCCCCGCAGCCTGGAGGGGGTGCTTGAACCGAAGCTGTGTTGATAAATACAAAGACACTGCATTTTCATGAGGGGGACGAACCGGACGGAAAAACACAGGCGAGCGTTTGGCTGCGGGCTGTTTCAGAGCCTGTTGACCATGTTTGGACACTGCGTGGCAGCGCTGGTGAGATGGGCCGAGGCTGTAACAAAGCCATTTACAAAGCCTTCATTCTTAAATGTCACCATGGCGTAATTCTGTCGAGGACGAGGAGGAGGAATTGCTTTAATGCCGGAAAAGACCACGAAAAGACCAAAGTGTGGCTCTCTGGTGCGAAGACATTTGTTCTCATTGCATGCTCATTCAAGTGCCTTTAAGTACAAAGGAGCGTTCACGCTGCCTCTCTAAGTGAAATGAGACAGGTTATAGAAATGAATTGGAGCCAAGATGGCTGAAAGAGATGCTCGGGGGCAAATAAAGCACACATCTTATTTCATCGCGTCTTATTAACAGATTAGAGCAGATAACAGCACAGTTGCCCCCAAACACAAACAGAAATGTGATTTGATGCAACCTGGCAGCCATTCCAGTGTCCTCACACTCCAATGGCATCTCCACCATCACAACAACTGCAACGCCCTGGACCGACCCAAACTCATTTCCCAAGCTCCTACTCAGTTTGTATGCCGACGCTAATGAGGAAATTTAGACAAATAACGAGTACAGTTCACCCTGGATTCGAGTCAACACATCTCAGACAACAGCCAGTCTGTGGCCATGGCAAGAAACCTCTGTTTTTCCAGCTCGTTCGCCTTCATTCTCTATAATTGGTAGAGCTTCCCTGACAAAGCGTGGACAGGAACAGGTGATTACAGTCATCACGGCGATCGTACAGAGACATCAACATGTATGACACATAAGCCTTTCCAGAATATTTGTGAAGTCATGCTGAGAAGCTTCGGCGCCCCACTGTCTTTTGAAAGGTGCTCTTTGTGTGTGTGTGTGTGTGTCTCAGCACAGGTGGAAACTTCTTAAATATACAACACCCACTTGTTTAGCTTGATACACGCAGACAGAATAAATGGAACGAGGAGAGTTAATCTATAGTTTAGCTCCAAATGAGTGCCGTACCCTTTCAGGCTCATCGAAATTACACATTTCTGCACAGCACGTTGACTTTAACAGGGTTTATGATATGTGATGTGAGCTCCAACCTTGCAATAAATGATGTCTGCATAGAAAAAAAAAAATCGGATTTCCAGACACAGCTGAATGCCCCTCTCGGCAAGACCAAAGGACGTGCCAACCAAAAAAAAAATGTAAGAGGATCATTTTCAAATTGGAGCTGATTTTATACACAGAAAACTCCTGCAGTACTTCCTCATCTCTCCTTTCCTTCCTCTTTTCTTTTCCTTCCCCATCATTTTCAGTCAGCAGATTAAAAAAAGGGTTTTCACGGATGTCAAGAAGTATTAGCTTCTTGTACGAGGCTATGGGGATACAGAGATAGACCTAGTCATCTTGTGCGCTCTCTTTTTTTTCCCTGGATCACTCCGGGCTCAGTGCATGCAGCGAGGCAGAGGCCCCCTAGCTTTCATATAACAACACTGCACAGATGCTCAATTAAGCAACATCTGAAAAATACTAATTTTTAAGTTAGCTGTCTTTCTGTGTGAGGCTGTAACCATGGCACCATCTAAACAACTGGTATAGACAATCGCCGCAAAATGAAATATATCCTGCATATGCTGCCACATCCCAGGAAATAGGGTTCAGCAACGGAGCACGGGTGAAGAAAAATGTGGGGCTTCAGCGGCGGTAGGTGTATAAGCTCTAGGTGATCTTGTCAGTAGCAAAACAAGAGATCTCACTCTTAGCAAAGTCATCGGCAGAGTTGAGATTTATGGGGAGGGGAGAGGAGGAGATGAGAAAGGAGAGAAAGAACGAGCTGGTGTCAGCCATATCACAGGCACGTTCGCTGCGGGTGCAGATGGAGCAAGGAGATGACATTTTGCTCTCCATTTTCTCCCACTGTCGCTGCACCCAGCAGAGGGAGAGGGGGACGCAGACATCTGGAGGGAGTCGTTTAAAACCCAGAGAAAAGAAGGAGAGATGATGAGAAGGAAAAGGAATGATGAAAGATTGCTAACCTGCCCATTACTCCTTCCCCCTGCTCTCCAACTGCTGCCTCTATATTCCCCGTGTTGTCTCTCTCCTCTCCGCCCTCAATCTCTGCCCTCATTTCTCAGTCTCTCCGCCACACTCTGCCAGCAGCCGCGTCCCAGGTACGATAGGGAGGCTCAGAAGGGTAACGTCGGGGAGAATTCAAACATCCAGCGCACCTCCTCGCCCTCAGCAATACTGGGACAGAGCGGTGGACAGGGAGAGGTGAGAGTGAGGACAGGAATGATGGAGGGTTTAAGGAGGGAGATATGGAAGAGATGAAGCATGAGGCTGAAAAAGAGGGAGCGGGGAACCAGGTCTTTTCTAACGTCAGGCGAGTTGGGACAGGTCTAATCCAGAAGGTTTTTGGGATGATGGAAGGCGAAAGACAATTGAACACAGGGACAACACAACTCCTGAGGCGGGTAATCCGAGGAGCCAGACGCCACTCATCTCTCGTTCTGTTCGGAGGTAGCACACTGGCTCAGAGCGGGTTCGCAAGTGAACAATGTAACTTGAGGGCAAGACCTAATTGTGCTTGAAAAATTGATCAATACAATCGTAAAGCTATTCCTCCAACAGGCCGACTAAAGAGCCGTCTTACTGCGACTGGGCCAGATTTTCTCTGTTCACATCTGACTGCTCCCTCTCTCAGGGATCAGGGGAGGAGAGAATGACTGAGTGCTTTTTCTTTTTTCGATTGAAATCAAATTTTGGCTCGTGGCGACACTCAAATCCATCTTAACAAGGCTCCCCATGCTCTGACGTGTAACTTTTCTAACGACCTCAGAGTCAGACAATATATTACAAGTATACACTTGGATGTGCAGTACCGGGATTATAATGCGAAAGAAAACATACAAGCGTAATTACAGAATCCAAATGAGCAAACATGAGTGGGATGGCTCCAGTGAATAACACAAATGCTCATGCGAGCGAACAGAAAACAAAGCAGCTCTGCTGCGGACAGGAGCAGACAGAAAGGGGGAGACACTGAGGAGAGGTGGGGGAGCTGTAATCAGAGGCTGCAGTGAGCCGAGGTGCGTGCGCGTGTCGCTCTCCCTCTGTTTCATTAACCCCTCGGTGACCAGCCGCCACAGTCGCACTGCGAGCCTCCCACTCCACAGCCATCGCACGCCATCTAACTAACTGATCACTTGACTCTGAAATCATGCTGTAATGTGCGTCCCATTTTCTCTCTTCCCCTGTCGTAGGTTCCTCCCTCGATCCTTTTTCCGCGGAGCTTGTTAGCCCGGGACCACTGCTGCGCAGCCCTCCTCAGATCACTGGGTAAGTGTCGTGGAGGCTGGCAGGCAGACGGCAGGGCTGAAAGCCTCCTTCGCCCCCCGTCCCTGGTGAATTTGGAGCTTTAAGAAGTTCAACTCTGCTGGTGATGTTACACATGCCAGGGTGGCCAGACTGTACCCATCTCTTTAACACTGACTTAAGGGCTTTAAAGCCACCGCTTCATCTTTACCCACTGTTCTTCAGCCAGAGTGAGTTAGAGCACAGGGCTAGTTAGTGCTGCTTCATCTTTGAGGAACGACTATCCACTGAGCTGCAAATAAACTGGATTTTAGCCTTATTAGCTGGTATTGCCGTTGTTAATAACACCCACAATTCCCTAAAACGATAAAAATGTTTTGCAAGGCACAACATTAGCCCATTCGCTTTTCTCGCCTGCAGCTTCTTGCAATAAATCCTGCTCCCTAATGCAATTTCAGATCCTTACCGATGCCACGTCAGAGAGCTGACATGTTTGCAATATACACACAGTTCCTGTGTAAATAAACAAATACATATGCAGAAACAAACGCGCTACCTGACGGACCAGGAGTTATGGAGCGTGGACGGAGCGATTTCCAGCGGCCCTCAGTTTTGCAGTGACCTACTTTGGATCTGGCAGCGAGGCAGAGAGAGATCCATAATAAATGCATCACAGCTCACGCTCACCATGAGGTTTTCCTGCAAGAGCCAGAAAACTCTGCGCTCCTGACGAGACTTCACGACATGTTAGATTCTATAGGAGATATACCTGCACACTTAAATAACTGATTTAATTAGAGCAGCTTCAAAGTCAGAGAAGACATTTTTCCCTCATATAAAGAAGCGTCATTATCAGGTGAATATTCTCCAGAGGAGGTTTATTCTCAGTGGGTTTTACAGAAAAGTGATAAAAGACGATACTTTAAAGTAATGGGTCCCACAGTTCTCCTCTTAAATGTATTATTCAACACACATTAAATACTAACGGTTTCAATGTGACTTGATAAAATACACAGGTTCCAAATTTTTGTTTGCTTTTGTACAAATCTCACTTACGCTTCTGTCACATTCATGACATTTACTGTAGCTCACTTTTCCTGCTTTCTTCAGCCCACTCAGGTTAGTGGTAGGTGTTCTCCACCTGTCACAACACAATTATGTTTTGAACGAATCATAATTACAATTTTAATAAGCCGAGTGAAGCTGCAGACACTCACAGGTTAACTCTGGCTGGAAATTTCTGATTAAAACCGTGTCAGTGGAAAAAATAAATAAATCAATTTTACCATGACTCTGACACAGAAGTTGAAATTAAAGATGGGTGGGCCGCCCTCACAGAGCATTAATGCCGGGGTTTCGGATGTGTATTTCTGTCAATATAAATAGCTGCTGTAAATGTCATGTATGTAAATACTGTTTACATATTGATAATGCATCTGTATTATCGCATATTGATATAAATAAAACTCATATCACTTGCTCCTCGCCCCCGGCCTCACTCTCCACAGTCATCAACGCTGCTTGACTCATTGTTCGTGTTAATCAAGCAGCACCTATTAAAATCCATTCTCTCCATAGCGTAGGCGTGCTGGTGACAGGACGGGGGAGGAGTGATGGAAATTAGCCCTAATAACACGCGTACAGTGGTCGCTGCGTCCATGCTGCACTGTAATCACAAAGGAGCAGGGGAAACGGAGAGTGGAGGAGCCGAAATGGGAACCGGACTTCCTGACAAAGGGGAGCACAAAAAACACAGCTGACCTTTTCAAAATCCGGACGCCTGTCAGTGACAAAATGGAGGCTGATGCAACTAAGCCTCTAATCTAGAGGAAAGTCTCTGTGTATAAGCTGCCTCCAAAACTTCCTAATCAATTTATAGCTCCACATTTCTGGGGACAAAGACACGCAATGACTAATGTCTGACTGAAATATTATGAAGGTCAAAGTAATGAATTATGTGGACGTAATACATCACCTCATGTGGGTCACTAAAATCACTGGGGAAACTTGAGTCAGGTGACCACAACAACATCATCTGAGTGGACACGCTGATGTTTTTGATGAATCATAACACAAGAGAAAAACAAAACTCATGGAAATATTTTAAAATACTATCCAAAAGTTTGCAGAATAAAAGAAAATAAATAAATCACAGGCTTGCTTGCTGTCATTCATCATAAAAGCTAAGCAGAAACAGTGAGCTCCTGCCTCTCCACGCAGTGAAAGCACTGTGCAGCAACAGCGGCAGCCATTTTGTGCCTGTGTTTTCCCCCAAGCCTAAGTGCTGAGAGAGTAAGGAGAGAGTTGGGATGGGAGCCAGGACAGTGTTTTGGCAGGAGTAGACATACAGACCAACGCATGACAAATGAGTGTGTCAAGCAGACTGTTGAGCCCCGGCAGAGACCTGCCCAACTCATCTGTTTGGTGAACACGGCACAAGTCAATTTGACTACAAAGACCCCCTCGCTGCCGCTGTATCGGTGAGAACAAGGCGGGAGCTGTCTTAAATTTGTCTCCAAGACGGAGTGAGCGGGGCCAGAGGGATGAAAGCCGGGGGTGCAGAGGGGGACACGGAAATACAGGGGGATGAGACGGAATAAGAAGGAACATCCTGGCAGCGAGGGGGAGCGCTGGGGCAGCATGGGAGGATAAACAGAATGCGAATGGGGGTTGACATGCAGACGGAGATGGTGGCAGACAGGAAGAGACTCAATGACGACAAAAAAAAGGACTCAAAGGAGTAAATGTTATAAAAGGGAATGAAGGAAAACTCGGCCCATCAGAGCCTAAGAGTTTTTCCCCCGCTCTGGGTATTATTATGATTTCATGTTTTAGAAATACTCGTCAGTCGGGGCCACAACTCCGTCAGAACACATACAATATGCATACAGAGCAGAGCCCTTGATCTCCCAGCGACAATAAATCATCCCCTCCTGACTGTTTTATGCTCAGCGAAGCGCTGGCTTTGACGACACTTCATTTCATGCCAATTGTTCACCCCATCCCACCCCATCCGCCCGCCCACCCCCTCCTCCGTCAGCCTCCTCATTCTCTTTTTGTTTGACAAAGACAGGCTCCTGCACGCGTCTGATTAAAACGCTTGCTCTGACGAGATGCTGGCCGCTACAGGAGGAACGAAATGGCACAGAATGGGGTCCTGAATTTTTTCTTTTTTGGGGGTGGGGGGTTGTTTAATTTTCAATTCTGCAAAACATGTTGTGCATACAGAGCAGAACTACAGGGGTGGGAGGTGCAGGGGCTAACATTTAAATTGAAAAAAAAAACACACTCCTCCTGTCACGGATGTTGGATTGCGTGGCTCACTGAAGGAAAACGACGTGCCAAGTGCGCCGATTTAAAGGGAACAACAACAACCATACTTCAGAAAAATGCCAGAACAGACAAGTCTCCACTGCAACACTTCAATTTGAGCGTGGCCCACCACCACTCAACATCTGACAACACGCGTCTACACTGAAACACAACTAAACACGGCTCGACAGAAGATGGAAGAAAGAAGATTATGGATGTGGTGTCGCTTTCTCTAGTGCTGTTAAATCACTGCTGTGCCTGCAGCTGTCTGCTTTTGTTGTTACATCAGTTCTTCCAAGTGCGTGCGTTGGTTTGCGTGTTGGTTTTCCCAGGATGGATAAGTTAAGTAGCAGATGCTGATGCTCCTGTGATGGGAGCTGGCTGTAAATCTCCTCCGCAGACAGCGGACAGACAGCAATCCATTAACTGCAGTATCTGCTGCCTCCGATCAGCTGGTGGACCCAGGTCAACCTGTCCCCCACTCTGACACTCCATGTTGTTTACTGCCGCAGTCGCCGCGCCACTGCACTTCAGGGTGCGCCTGAATCGAGATCGGCCCTCGCCATTTTCAAGTGTTCCGTGAGTAGCACACATCCATCACCTGTCCAACACTCACACAGATGCAAAATTCATCAATCCATTACTACTCACCACTATAATCTCCACAGACAGACAGCCATTCATTCAACACAAACCCTCTACTTTTCTATGATTTATGTTGGAAACATGGTCAAGTAAAGGTCTGACACCGTTCCTTTCACAGCCAGTAACATTTATCTTGGCCGAGAAATAATTCAGGCCCATTGAGGCAAAACTCAGAATTTTTATATTTCAACTGGACAAGCATCAGATGTGACATATTAAACATTTTTCTCTTCATCTGGTTTTAGTCATCTGATAGCATTAGTATCATTTTTAACAAGCGGCGTTGACAACATCAGATCCTCTCCTCTTCCTCATGTAAGAGAGCAAATTAACCCAATTTCCTGAATATCAGTCTTCTTCTTTAGGTAGATCTATGATGACGTAAGCATCAGAGGCCAGAGTACCTATGGAGGCTTCACTGGTTTAAATTTGAAAAGGCGCATATGGAAAGATCTAACCTGTTTGAAGCAGGTTGATCCCGAATAATAAAACAAAACTACAATATTAAAGGGGTGCCATACTTTCACACTTTCAAGTACACTGATGGGACAGCACGAGGTAAAAGATCTAATCTTTGGATAGGGCACAGTTGGCATTCAGGGCTGTGGGAGCAGTTAAGCATTTTTATTAATCCTTTATTGGGCAGGTGGAAATTTGGAAGTCTAGTGGGTTATTAGGCAAAGCTGTGGCATCGCTACAGGGGATGACTTATTTCTACTCAGGAATCCTTCCTGTGCAGCTATGTTGTCTTTTCCTCCATTATGACTCTGTTCATTAAATGTTGATACTTCAATCTGCCTCATTATCCTCTTTCTTAGTATCCGTGCAACCCAATTACATTCTGCACTGTCATGTTTCCCATCATTCCTGCCATCTCATCCCTACCAATACAGGTCACTGTCATCGGAGGCGGCGGCGTGTCTGCGTCAGACAGCGTGATAAAGCGCTAACAATGCACCGCCGAATGAAACACCTGTAATGGTAATCCCAGCAGATGGGAGGCTTAATGTTACATTACCACAAGACACGTCAGCTTAGGCGACGTCAGTTTGTCAGCGCCAGGCGCCGAGACTGAGACGTCACACCCTTGACCAACAGGACGCAGCGGAATAAGAGAGCAGGGAAAGTGTGAGGGGGCACTACAGGTGAGGGGGTGACAGGAAGAATTTGACAATTTGAAATCGGCACTGTCTGAATGACCAAAACAAACCTCTTCACCGCCTCCTTCCCTTTTCGACATTAACAAGAAAATTGGGGAGGTCTGAGGAGCCCTCAATTTTATTGATGTCACATTAAAGGATTCTGGGCTAATGAAGTTCTTAAAGAAAGACTGAAGCATCCTGGGTCGCCCACGGGCTCTGTCATCTGAATCAGTCCCATCTAATTAATCAAAGGTTTGAGCATGGGGACCAGCCTAAAAGTGAATTAAAAACACATTTTTCTTCAGGCTGTATTAAGTCTTTACCTCTGGAAAAAAAAAAAAAAAAAAACAACTTCTCAACTTGCCTGTGGCCCATCAGAGGCATAAAGTGAAAAAGCCAACTGCTAATTTAGAGCTATTCAAGGGTAAGCGGATTGCATAGAGTGAGGCTTGGGGCTTAGTGCAGATTGCAGGGCAGTGTGTTTAATGCAAGAGAGATAGCAGGGTCATTTAAAGCACCACTGAAACCAGCAGCCCACCCCCTGCAGCTCCAAACCTCTGCTCACACGTTCGTCTGCGGTCTGCGACTCCCCTCTGTTATCTGTGGTTGCGGTCTCAAACGCTGCTGATCGAACGCAGGGCGGACTGATTACCTTTAACTCTTGTTAGCGTCATTCTGGGAGATACAGTGTGAACTCGCCCGACCTCGTTTCAGCCCACACGGCATCTGTTTAAGTCAAAGACACATCGTGTGTGGGCTTTCAGGAGTCACGGACGTAAGGGCTAAATCCTCGGCTCTGGTGGGTTTCATGTTTAAATTTGACATGATGTTGTAGAAGTAATTTGCCGAGGTCTGGAAGGATATCACATAAAGTAGTCTGCTCTGGGACATTTTGATACATATTCATTCTTCTAAAGCAGACTGCGAATAGCTCAGCGACGCCAGTCTGCAGTCAGAAGATGATGAGAGCTGATAGGATTCGAGAGAGCCTGCAGTGTGCAGGTCTCCAAGGACATATCCTCCACGGGGAAAACAAATGATTCAAGATGAGGGAGAGAGAGAGAGAGAGAGAGAGAGAGCATCTGTGATTGCATTGCTGTGTGTCTTATATTTACCACTGGAGTGTTTTTCTCACAGCTGAACAAAGCAGGTCTTCTCCCAAAGGTTTTTCTTTTTGACTGTCACTCATGCTGACAAATGCAACAGCAGCAAATCAAAAGAGGGAACACTTGGATCTCCCCGACGCCTCTGCTTTGCCTGTAAGACGTCTGGTCGTCCGCAGAGCGGTGGCTGTGCTGCTGGGAGCTTTTCCTGAAGGACTTTATCTTTGAAATGCAGACACGGTGCGAGCAAGTCACTGACCTCTGCCTCTGAGATTAAATCAACATGTGGAAAGCAGGATTTCAGATGTGGTCAGTGTTCCTAACGCCATCTCGTACACCAGGATTTATTGGCTATCATCATTCTTAGTCACAATTCAATCATTTCAATTTGTATTCTATTTTCATAAGACGAACACACAGCAGCTGGATGTTAACATGAAAAATAACAAGTGAACTTTCACAGTGTGAGCTTTCATGTGTTTTTCCTTTTAAGTTCTAGTCTCTTCTGTAATATCTCCCCCAATCACCTCTTTTTCTTTTATTACCTGTCTTGTGGCTTATCAGAGCTCATAACACGCCACCACATGATGCTCCTGCTTTCATTACCTCGACCACGGATCAGACAGGCTGATAAAGTGAGGACGCCGGCCATTCGAGTTCAAATTAAAAACAGGTTGTTTTGAAACCATGCGTCAGGAATGATCATTGCTGTTAGTTGCTGGTTGCTACAGATCTGTGAAAAGCGACGGACTCGTTTCCCCGAAGCGGAGCGCATGGCGCATGGCGCCCAGCAGCCCCGAGGCCCTCGAACACACGCACACAAACACACCGCTACACCCGTGACCGCCGCCGCTACAAACACCAATACACTAAGTTTAAGTTCCATCACCTTCATTTATTAACAATCTGTACAAACAGTGAGGCACCCAGTGTTTCTGATCCATTTTACACCCGCTCACCAAACGCCGCCAAACACACTCACGAGTTGCCACTAGATCCGTCGGTGCTCCCTGCAAACTGGTCCGGGCGAAACCGGGGCTAGGGCAGGGACAGTTCCTTGTGCTCTGTTCCCGGGGGCGGAGTCATGGGGCTGTTGGATGGCGGGGGTGGCTGGGCCTGTATCACTATCATCCTGTCACTATCAGCCAATATTATCAAGAAAGTAAGGAATTTGAGCCCTTTCTTTAAGAGAGAAATAATCTCTGAATATTGTCGTGTATTTTTGTTAATGACAGGGTGATGTTTTTAAAAGGATGGCTGTGATTTTTTACTGGTTTTACCCCTCCTAATGGACTCTCCCAGGTGACCTGACCTGATTGGTGGGGCTATTTTAGGGCGGGACCAGGAGCAGGTGAGGTTACAAGAACAAGGACGGGGGACAAGAAACCCCTAATTCTCACAAGATCCCAACACAGATCCTTGATATTTACCACCTAATAAATACCTGAGACAGAACTCAAAAATATTTGGATTTCAGCCTTAAAATAGCCTTGAAATACTGCTATCACTGCTTCTAAATGAGTCTCTACATCCTTTAATAATACTCACTATCAGAATGTACATACAATCCTTATTACAGCCGATAATACTGTGAAGTGGAGTGGCTATTTTCACCCTCACACTCATCACACCACTGACACCAAAGACAGCATCTTCAAGAAAGTGGGTAAAATGGTTCCAATTACAGAAAGCACTCCATCGGACCTCATGAATTTAAACAAGCTCATATATGTCAAATACTGCTGTTCGAAACGATCAAATGAGAAAATTTAATTGCGCCACACAAACTCCCCATTGGTAAGGTAATGCAAACGCCTTATGAAGTGTCGGTGACAGCACGGAGAGCATCCTATGCAGAGCAGGCAGCAGGAGCGCAAAATAAGATGGGAAAGATGGTTCTCATTATTATGAAAAGGACAAAAGGAGACAGAGAGGGATAATGAAAAGACAGAAGGGTGGAATAAAGCCAGAAAGACAGATGAGCAATTTGCCTTTGTGCTGGCGAGAAAGCGCAGGGAGGTGGCAGAATGCACATGGAAATGGAGGGAGATGAGAGTGAGAGAGCGACGAGACAAAATGAGCGGGAAGTGAAGCATCGTGTCTCTAATGCGGTCTGCTGTGAGCTCTAATGAGCAACCCAATGATACTTTGTTAAAGGAACCAGCACAGAGTGGAGCAGTCTGAGAAAACTCCAAATGTCCTCCACTGGTTAGAAGTAAATTGGCCCATCAACTGCACAGAGGTGGTGGCACGAGCTGCCCTGATTAACACATACAGGAGGTCATTAGCCAGATGTGGCAATTTTCTAATCACTATACATGAATTATCTATTATAATATTACAATGTCCTTTGACTATTCTAATATAAAGCAGGGAGGATGTTGAAAAGGTGCCAGTGGTGGCAACACTCCACTTGTCTATTTAAATTTAATGCTAGGGCTGAATTCTAAACCACAGGCCAGGCTCTGTGAAAATGCAGAATAAAGGTTTTCCAAAACATGCAATTTACTGCAAATTGCACACACCGCCTAAATTATTGTCAAAATGACGAAGCTATATTTTCCAGAACTCTGTAACAACGGTTGAAACTTGGAAGCGTTTTAATTAAAATTAGACTTTATTCATCTATTTGACCAACGCCTGCTGGTTTCTCAGGAGCACAGACAGCACCAAAACCATTGTCCTTTGCCAAAATCCTATTAAAATTCATCAGGAGGTGGAAATGCCTCACTATTGAAGAAATGTCGAAGCCCCCCTGCATCTCTTTTTAGACCCCGTTGCCTAAGCCTGGCACTGTGCGGTCTCTGACTTTCTACCAGAGAAAATGAACAAAATAAGTGGAATTCTGTTACTTACCTATTTGGTTGTTTTCAGGGGATCAGCAGCAGCATGGAGGAGAGGGGGGAAGGAGAGAGAGAGAGACACGAGAGAAATTGGTTAGTTCAAATGCACCTGAACAAGACTGTACATTCATCACACACACTGATACATTCATCACTCATTTATCATACTTAGCCATGGCCTCTCTTTAGAGGATGTAATAGATGTCGTCCTTTGCACAAAGTCATTCATCCAGGACGGACAGAAAAAAAAAAAAAAACTGAGGCAAAGATCAAGAGCGTCACGTGGAATCCATCGACACAACAGAACCGTCATGATGTGAAAGGTGCACGACATTATTCTTGCCTCCAAAATGTACTGCAAGTATGTCTGATTTCAAACGGCAAGCACCTGGAGTGACCTTTAGAAAGCACAGACGCTGCTTGACTTTGGGGCTCGTTGTGTGGTAGCCACATAAAACACATTTGACACAGGCAATCTTTCCAAAGTTTTTTTTGGAACCCAGTTGAGTATTCCAGGGTCTGATGACCTAGTTTGGCCGAGCAGCACGCAAACAGGACAGGCACTGTAGTCAGTGCAGAAACATGCAAACAGAGTGTTGTGATGGAAATGCACCAGCCTGTGGTGAGAGGGTTGTAATAGATTCTCTGCAGACATAAATTAAGTGAAACCGCAAATTCTAAAGTTTAAGTCAACCATATTTGGCGGAAAATCAAGTGTTTGGAAAAATAACCTTTGCCGTGGATGCTGGCATCCAGAAGAGGCATATACGAGAGCCTATGGAGCAGCATAACAAAAGGCCAGCCTGCGAGACTGTTGAAAAGCATTTTGATTCTGCTGAAGTCGTGTTTTCCATCTCCTCGCTTTTCACTATCTAGGTCAGCCACAGAAGATACTGGGAGGAAGGCGGGAAAGGAAAAAAAAGGATGGGGGCCTGTGGTGAGGAGAGGGTGTGTGTGTGTGTGTGTTTGTTGTTGTTGATTGCTTCCTATTTTGTCACCAATTTAGCGAAACGGTGTGCAGATGGAGCAGGGTATTGAAAAAAAAAAGGGGGAGCGGCAGGTCTCCAAGTGAAAATTTGGCAGGCGGCGGCAGTTATACTTCACTGTTTATTATCTTAAAAATTTCCATATCAACCACAGTAAGCCATAACAGCTCTGTCGAGCATTCTGGCCTCACAAGGGAGCGAGGAGTCGGCGGTGGTGGCGGCAGGGGGCACGTTCTGAGATGGACAGAGTGCCAGCTTTTAAACGCCCACCTCCTGTCACAGAGGGTGAGGTGGGGGAAGTCTTCCGTAAACCTCCTTAATTAACGCACGCGCACGCACACACACAGACACCACCTGCTTTACTTTTTCCTCTGGCATTAATAGAATCATGCTATCAGATACCTGCTATTTTCTCCTACTAAATCCAATTTGCAGATATTTCCAGAATGTCTGTCACTCCCCCGCCCCCCTCGGCTCCAATCGTCTCATCGGATTGCAAACAAACTGTCTGGCTCCGTGCACCCTGATTATTAGCATGCTGGTGTAAAGACGGGAAGGTAGAAACGGGAAGAGAGGTCGGAATGAAGGAAGGAATCGGGGGAGGAAGGAGGTGGAATGCATCCGTCAGTGTGCAAAGGAAGAGCTGATAAGCCGGAGCGACTGCGGTGACATGCTGTCACGGTGGATATTAGCAGGGAGGTGCGCTGGTGGTGGCATGCAACAGGGGAAAAAATGAATTCGAGTATTACCAAATTATCAAAGTCAAAACATTTATATACCGATATAAAAAAAGGAGAACTCTATCACACACCTCTGCACTGCAGTATCATATCTTTATTTTTTCACTCCCCAACTCACCCCCCCCCCCCCCCCCCCCCCCCCCCCCCCCCCCCCCCCCCCCCCCCCCCCCCCCCCCCCCCCCCCACACACTCATGTTATCATCCTGCAGAGATGATATGACTCCCTGCCAGTAAAGGCCTGTGTGTCCCTGCCAGTGCCCACAGGCTTCAAAATCACAGCGAAACACCACCCAAACAAAGTGGCACCGGTGGGGCGCGGCCCTCTCCATCCGTGGCACGCCAAGAGGGAACATGAGACCATAAGGTATGCTGGGATTGCTGCGGAGCCCTTACCATTTACTGGCATTTCAGGGAGAACAAGGCAGGAGGGGAGGGGGCGGTGTGTGTTTCAGTTAAACACTGTTAGCATGCAAATCAGGACGTTGTTTAGTGTTCAGACCGAGAAAACAATGCTAAGTGTTGCTCCATGCTGCGTTGGCAAGTGATTTTTTATGAGTGCTGAGTTGTAACATTGAGTCAGAAAGAGTGTGCATTTTACCGAGCTGACAGAGAGGAAACTCGCTACCTCAGGATCGTGCACGTCCTTATGGTCAGCTTAGCTGGCAGTATTCGATGTTGGAGAGCAGAGGCAGCATTTGAGGCGGATACACTCAGGTCTAGAGCCTAATGAGATGGATATTTACTGTGCTACGGTCCCTCCCTACAACCATGTGTTCCTTCACTAATGCTTTCCCCTTTGAATCTATTTCCATGACTTTGATAGAAATCTAGGAAAACATTTTGGAAAACATTTGACAAAAGTGCAAATCACATTGGAAATATGACCACAGCCCATAATACACTCGTCAGACCCAAGGGATGGAATAATGTGTGAAGCATGAACATGTTACAGTTTGCATACTTCACATAGTCAACACATTTTTTGACATAGCTCATAACTCCGTCACAGGCAAGCAGCTGCATTCTTGCCTTGAGGTCACAAAGTGTAGCTCCAAGTCACGGGTACCTTGCTAATGACCAGGAAATTGCTCTGCAGCTGTCCGTCGCCCCCTGACATTCGCCTCTCAGTTGGCTGTGCAGCTCACGTCTGACATTTCGCGTGCCTTCCCATGAACACACATTCCGGCTGTTCTACTCCCACCACCCCGGCCTAATTCTACATGTTTATCCTTTCCAGCCCACCCCTCCGAAGCGCCCCCCCCCCCTTCCCCAGATTCAACACTTCCACGTTAAATGTCAGGCAAAGCCTTCTGGGGAGTAATGGTGTTTTCATGCCGAAGACCGAACAACTATAAAGCCATCACAATGCAGCAGTAAAAGGGTGCACACTGCTCCCTCCAGGCTTTCACAATGCAATTAAATGCTCAGATGATAATAACAAACACTGAGGTTATTTTGTGTCATGGCTTGGAGGGGAATGGGCCTGCAGTGAGGCTATTTGAAAATCAGAACCATACATACACATCCACTCACGAAGGAAAGATGAGGTGGACAGAAGGGAACTGAAGAGAAACCCATCACAAGTAACAGGAGTTCTATCAATGCATTGTATATGCATGTGTGAGTCCATGGCCCCGGAGTTAACTTTGTCCCTCACGTTACCTCTCTCTGTTGTATTTCAGCTAAGAAAATATACAAAAACATGAACTAGTAAGCCGCTAGCTTTACCATAAATAACATTTCTGTTGCATGGTGTGCACAGACACTAGGAGTGTGTGAGGGAGGCAGAGGGCTTGATTGAGCGGTGCATGTGTGTGTTCATTGTTGTGAGAAGGTAAATTATTTACAGTCTCAAACCCCTGACACCACCATCACCGTGCTGCAGAGAGCCAGCGCCTCAGGCAAACAACCCTCCTCCTTGTCTGTCTCTACCTTTTGTTTCCTGTCTCCCATGCAATGGTTCACGCATTGTTTTCCCACTCAAATGGTGATTTAAGTATCACAGCTGACAGCGTTGTGTCGCCGTGTATAGCCTGGATAATTGAGCTCTGAATCCATACATTTCCACCAAGTTATCTGTCGGTTGTATTTCTGTTTTCAAATAATGACATGACATGATGCTACCAACAATTCCAACAACATTCCAATACCCAAACAGATTGCGCATCATTCTCTCTCTTATGTTCACCCTCCACATTCCAGTCTCGATGACTCAGAGTTGGCACAAGACAGAAACCCAGGAGTGAAGCTGGGTTACAAAATGAAAAGTAGGGAAGCAAATAGGCGACAGAGCGAGTCTCCATGTTTCTCTTCCAGGCCTTTGATGTACTGGGACACAGGAGAGAGGAGAATGGAGGAGGGAATGAAGAGGAGGAGAAGACGGTGCTGTGAGGTGGGTGTGTGTTGAGGAGTTGAGGCAGTTTTCATTTCTTGCCAGCGTGGGGTTTCTCTCACAGCAAATTGGCTGCAGCGATTGAAAGTCAGCGAGGTGAGCGAGAGGAACAGGGAAGCTGAGGTGTCTGCGAGATGGGGCAAAAGATTTCCCAGGGCCCTTTTCACTCTTTCCATCTTCTTCTTCGAGCTTCTCCAGATATAAAACCACAGTAAAACCCTCCCCTCTCCAGTGCAGGATTGACAATAACAGACTGTTCCCACTGGACCCTTGCTCCCACATTTAAGACTAAAGCTGAATTTAACAGCATCAGACAAGAATATGCTGTCGAACAAAAAGCTGCAATCACATATTATGAGACCATCTCAATGAACACGGCCAAGCAGATATTACAATCCGTTCCTTTCTTTAGAGTCTCACAAAGCAGTGTGAGGACTTCTAGCTTGAATTCACAAAAATATATTTTTGACTTGTGACCTCAATGAATAATTTGAGCAGTTTTACCCAAGCTCATTTTTCAGCTCACTCAGTCAGGGTGAAATTTTCCTGCAGCTCTAATCTTTTCTTTCCTCAGCTGGAGTGAAAATAAAAAAAAGTAGTAAACTTTTAATAAGACCCCAAACTTCACTATGAATCTTCATATCAAATGTGTGACCTTTACTAAAGCTCTTAATATCTTCTGCACATCCCATATTAATGATTTTAAATGTCAAATAAAGAGAACTTTATACTCTTTCTTGGATGCAAATACTGATACACACAAGAATTTTGCCAGTGCCTTAACAAACAAAGTATGTTAGAAATATAACCTTTCATAGTCTGGTAGCCGTGCAAAAGAGGTTACAGATGCACATGCCCACTTAAAGAAAAAGATAAATGATGAAAACGCAGTGGCCTGTGAAGCCAAGGTTAGGAGCGGGAGCCTGTGTTGGCGGATTAGCTCGAGGAGCAGCAGTCTCAGCAGGAGAGAGCGAGAGCCTTGGTTTCAGCACCACGGACAGCTCCCCTGGGCTGCGGCAGCTTGTTCACACTCACCGGGGCCAAACACGGCTCTGGACCCAGATCAACTACACCGCAGACTGCAGCGCTGCGGCCCGGCACACGCACACAGATCCCTTGCACGCTTGTTATGTGGCGCTGTGGCGGGCACGAGGCTCTGGGAAAAAAAACTAAAATAAAAAATTACACCGCTTTTCCATTAGGTGAAGTGGTAGGGTGGTACCGTATATATCTAAACAACAAAAACAAAAACTCTCTTCAGAGCTCAGAGACGGTGGCTCAGCTATGCTCGCTGTGCGATGTGCTGAGCAACACAGAAAAACACTGCATTTCAAGTAACTGTGTATTACCCACAGCATTCAACTAGTGATTTTTAAGCAGGTTGTTTTGATTGTTGCTGTCTGGAAAGTAAAACACTGCATACCACGCATTTGAGCCACCGCCTGCTTTTTTTTTGCAGGAGTAGCTTCGGTGTAGAAATGCCAGTCAGGGTAAAGGTTCAGGCAGGAACTTGAGTTCAGAATGAGATGAATGAAGGTGGAAGAGTCCAAAGGATCTGAACATGCTTGATACCAGCAGGATGGCACGCATTTAAACAGCAACAAGTGCTGCTATTGTAACGCACTGGGGCTGCTGCTGTGGCTTTATCTCTCTCCATACCTCGGCCCACTTAACAACCAGCTGTTTATTGGTCTCTCACATAGTCAATATGTGCCTGAGTCTCTGCCTCTGCCCATCTGTTTGTTATTCTGCAGGTCTATCGGCCAGTCTTTTGCCAGAATAAACACAAATATATAAAGACATGCACACATTCTGGTTTTTCATTAAATGTACCAATGACAGGATATGACAAGCTCTCCCAGCTTTTTAATTTACAGCCAGTGTCCGCCCACCTCCTCAGAGAGCTGGTCTAAAACCTGTCACTGCCAACTGTCGGGGGATGACAAGGTAATTAATAGTGCTTCACTACAAGACAGCCAGCTCTTTCAGGAGTCGGAGACACGGGATGCTCTGAAAAACGGGGTAGCGTACGGAGAGGGGAGAGATTAGGATGCAGGGAGGAGCAGCGTAGGAGAGTGACACAAAAAATACATGTGGAAAACCACGACTCAAATCGCAGGATGTTAAGGAGGCAGACTGAAATGTTTCAATGCAAAAACAGACAAGCACAAATCTGATTCATACTCCAGTATCCGTGGATTATTCTCTGACACTATACTGTGACTGAAAAGCTGCCTAAAGCTGAGGGCTCGCTCTGGACGTTTTATGAAGCCATTAATCAGCAGGGCAAGCACCCTCAGAAATATTTAGTATCTCTAATGCAGACAAAGTTTGCCACTATGTTTCATCCATCTCTCTTGATAAAGTGCCATCCGGTGATGTATAGGGGGCATATATGCACATTCTGCAGAGTGGAGAGATCAATGGTGCTAACGGCTTGTCTTCAGCCTCTTTGATAGATGGCTCATGTCGCTCATGAGGCTAGCTGTCCCAGCATAAACTAACGCATTGCTAAAGTCAGTGGATGTTGGTGTCCTGAGGCCAAAAAAGTGTTGACTGGAAGGTATGTTTTTGATTCTGTTCACAAAGGGCTAAGAGAAATGGTAAGACAAGATACAATGATTTCAAATGACACAGCAGCCTTGTATTTTGGTTTGGAAGCCCGTAAGTTGTGTTATTGTTCAGAAACCTGATACAGAAACACATTATAATAATAATATTACTGCTTTTCCCAGCAATGACAAGAGAGATGATTGACTAACCTCCTAGAACCCAATGCCACAACCAGATTTGATTTCCACCGTGTTCTTTCATAAAGCCAAATATGAGAAATGATGGAAACATCCTGCTCTGGAAGGCCAAAATGATGATGATCCACAGCAAAGCCAATTTTAAACTCATGGGGTAATTAATTACTTGTTTTTAGAAATTAAATGAGCAAAAAAAAAAAAAAAAATAGCTGAGAAAACAAAGGACAGCTGCATCGGTGCATATTTACTGGTTCATAGGTTCTACACCAACAGCCACAGGACACACACACACATCTCCTTTTCAAATGTCACAACATCATTATTATGCAGTATTGATCCCACTGAGGGTGGGCCATTTGAATTCCAACAAGGATGGATGTGACAGTTTTTTGGCTGCCACTCCACCACATGTCTTACCCAGGCCCGGCAGAAAACAAGCTGTTGCCAGTCCGCTCACGACCAGCGATGGCCGCAAAAGGCCGGAATCTCCCTTTAACACGTGCATCAATTAGACGCAAGGCACCTGGGCCCGACTGTGTGTTTGCCACGCGGCACTACTGAGGCAGGGAAATGTCCCCCCACTTCAAGGGATCAGCGGCTTATCGGTGTTTCTAATATTCATGAATCCAAATTGATAATCCTAGATGAAGCGGCTACACGGTGGCACTGCCTGCTCTGGTTACGCAGAAATGAATTTCTCTCCGAGCGCCACCAGCAGCGCTCCTGCCACCTCTCTCTAACACACATGATGTGTTTGACCTTGGAGCGTGGTGTAAACAATGCCTGTCCTCTGTGGTCATCACATGGGAGAAAACAAACACACACACACGCTCGACAGTCTTTACTGCCACACTGCAGGCTCTGACACAGCTTATCCTTGTCCTCTCCTCACTCTGATCCTTATGCAAGTGCAGATAATCAGAGATCATCTCATCTCTCAATCACTGTGATCTTGTCGATTCAGTGTCATTAACCCGCCCCGCTGGCCCGTTTCCTTCAATCACTTATACTATTTCAATTTTCTTTTTCTTCTGCCGTCTCTGAGCGGTGCATTAGCATCACCGATGCCACTCAAGGGTTCAAGTGCTCTCGCTGCCTCTCTGTCTTTGACTCTCTCTCTGTCTCCTTCGCGTCTCCACCAGTGTCCCAGTGGCAGCCAATCATGGGAAACTATTTTCATGTACGAACCCTGCAGCAGGTCATACTGTCTGCACGCACGCACACACACACACACACTTCAGCAATCCTACCTGCGTACTGCAGCTTCCCCTATGATATTGTGTTAAATATGTGGTCCACGCGGAATCACTAATAATCACAATACAAAGGCAACTTTTATCAGCACTGCAGCACTTGTGTGTTTGTGCCAGAGCTACAGAAATGCACAGTGCCTCTAATTGTCGAGGACTGTTTACAGGCTGTGCTCAGAGGTAGGACCATAGTTCAGCTGTGGGGAACAGCGGGGACGGTATGATGTTTTGTTTTCCTTTGTCCATGTGGAACACGTACATGACACATAACAGTTCACTTTGTTGAGCTCCCACAAGGCTGCTTATTTTAATTAACTGTGCCTTCAACGCATGGGAAAAGGAGGAAAAAAACTATTATTTTAGGCCGCATCCAAAAGCTTTTACTTCAGCATTGCTCGTGACACATTGGATCCGCGCCGCAATAAGCCGCTAATGAAAAATGTGAACAAGTTATGTTGGCAATATTAAAAAAAATCAAACGGCTGCGGCAGACTGCACTGAGGCTATCCCACATAACAAGAGGAGACATGAGGCTGCATCTTCTGTGCATCAAAGGCCAAAGCTAGGAGATTCTCATTACTGAGCCTATTCCGTTTTATCAATTGCCTCCCAAAGCCATCCACCACCTCCCACACGCACACAGATAACAGGCACCCCAAATATCTCTTTAAAATAAACTACTTAAAAACCAACAGTCCAAAAGACAGAGGGGCTCTGAAGAGTGTGAGGATCCTCTCAAATAATTAAGGAGTGGGGCACGCGTTGCAGATAATGAGTTTCTAGCATCACTGACTACAGAGTATTCCCCTGTCTTATCACCTGCTGCCGTCACTCACTAATGAAGTTGCTATTTCCAATTACTGCTCGCTATTAGGAATCATTATTAAGCCTAGGCTGTTATTGTGGTTGCTTCCGAGGACAGAAGACACACACACACACACGTCAAGTACTTATAAGGGACATTGAGTGGTTGTATTTACTGCAAGAACTTTTTTTTTTTGAATATATGAGCAGAATCCTGCAAATCAGAAGACTCCAGGGTTCTACTGGTCCACTCATAGCCCTCATTATCATACATGACCAATGTTGGCCAACAGGCTGAAGCCACTCGTCGTATAACAACAACAGGGTTAGCTTTCGATCGAAGGGGGTCGTACATTTCACCGGTAATAAAACTCTGGACTCGATATCTGCCTATGCGTTAATGCAGGGGCTACTTAAGTTTGATTATGTGATGAATAAGTCCTTCCATTGACAAAATGATTAAAAAATAATTAACATCCGTGCAGCTACAGTGACTCCGCAAGAAAAGAACAGAGAGAAGAGACCAATTTATGTTTGCCCTGAGCCACTCGGAGTTCACACACAATCTTCATCCTTAATTTACTTTACAGTCCGCTTTGTCTAAATCTATTTAAAGTGGCTGAAGCAGGCGAGCATGTGTATCTTCTGTGCCAGGGTTTCCAACAAGGCCAGTGTGTGCTGTAGTGTGTAAGTGGGTATTTGCGCTGAGCACCTGACACCTTTGATCATTATTGTCTCCAATCAGTGGCCTGTCCGCCGCGATGCTGCACCTGATCAATCTCAATGTCTGGGTCTCTCTGCTCCAATCTAACCGCAGCCGTTCCAGCGAGGTGGTACCAAACACACACACGCACACACACACAGAGTCAGTCACTCACTCACATGGGCAAAGGATGGAGGAAAGACTGCGAAAGGTACATTTCACAACTTCAAATATTTCCTTTCCCAACTTTGCTGGAAACTTAAAATGAAATAAATGTGCCGCAGGGTTAACGTGTGAGATGGGTGTGTTTGTGTCTGGGGACTGACCTTGGAGCCAATAATTGTTTTTTTTTCCACTTGTATGTGCTTATGTATATGGTTTCCACCAACCATCAGGGCTGGAGAGGAAATTTCATTTGCATTTACAGCAAATACCAGCGGAGCATGGCGTGTGCATGTTCAGCAGCTGGAGCTGTTTGTTTGCACTGAACTGTGCTTTTATCAAAGGAGCTATGGAAATGTGTGCGATTTATCAGGCGGCCACGGAAGAGCACTTTGTGGAATCACCGCACATCTCTCCCTTATTTATATGCATTTACGGGAGAATTGTACAAAACTGTGCGAGACAAGATCAGTATGGTTTCACATGCTTACTGATGGATTCACACAATCTGCAGGGGCCAGTTTTAGCGAGAGAATCTCTGCCTCGGAAACAGAAAGTGCAGGAACGCGGCGTTCGGGTGCTGAAATTTAAATTAAACTGCATTCCACATAAATCTCATAGACAGTGTAGAAAGGGCGAGCGCACCGCAGAAGTGTTCATGAGCAGCAGTGAATCAGAAAATAAAGTAAAGCTTCTGTGAGAGGAAAATACATCACCAATAATAAATCAACATAATGTAATTATTTTTTAACACCAAACAAAGTGCAGACTGAAAGTCGGGCTGCACGGTTCATAAACCTCCACCTGAAGTTCCCTCTTGATCGTATTAGGCTGCCGATATTGTGCTTTGCTGCTGCCTTGCAAAGTCAAACCCTAATTACATGCAGATTGAATACAAACTGGAAGTTTTTCCAAGGACATAAATCTCATCCTCACTACTTTCCTCTTCACATTTCCACATTCCACACACTGGTTTCATAGATGTGATGCGGAAAAAGAACAGGGCTCAATCAGAAAATCACGAACAAATGTCGTCCATAAGAGATAAAGATCCTTGGCCAGTTCACAGTAAATCCTTTCAGAGACAGCGCTCCATGTTTCTCCTTCAAATGACATGAATACACACGTTCTCGCTGCTAGTATATTGTATCATGGTAGAATGAAACGTAGACCGTGGAGACGTGTTAAGAAATTTAGGAGGGTGGGGGGGGTCAGTGCAGTACTCTGGAAGGGTTAACATTCTCTCTGATATTCATTCCCCTTTTGTGTAAAAGACCAAAGGGAGATGGAAAGACGAGGAGGGAGCGAGGCTGTGTGACGAAAGTGATGCATGAGTGGCTATTTCTGCTTTCAGTGCCTGCACCTCCGCTGAAGGACGGGGAGGATGTGGAGTGGGTAGATTGCTCAAGGAAACGTAGAAGAAAGAATGATGCATGATGGGAGGTGGCGTCAGTAAGAAAAACAGAGGGAGCCTTTACAAGTATCTTTCAAATACATTTGTTTGAATGGAAACACAATATTTAAAGCTAGTCTGAATGGATTCTTTTGAGAGGACGTGCAGCGTGACAGTTTGCAGACTGAAAAAAAATTATCTGCACAAACACATTTTGGCAGGATTTATTCAGGGAGTGAGGCTGTTTTCAGTCAATAAAACACCATTCGGTCCCTTTTCTGGTGCTAATTTCTGCTTTTACTTAGCAGTCTAGATACGTGGAGGTAGACCTAGTGAATCAACTGCCCATGGCCACAGAGAGCACCGGCAATTTAAAAAAACTGGATCGACTGGGACGGCCTATTGCTTTCTGCGACAAGAGAAAAGTAATGTGTCTTAAAAATGTGACTGTCTATATCTTTGCACTGGCGTTATAGATCCCAGAGGAGCAGTACAAATGAGAGGAGAGTTAAAATAAAAAAGATGATTCTGACTTGCCTCATTTGTAGCATGTTGGAAAAGAAAGCAAGACACGAGGGCCTTAACGTGTAGCTTTAAGTCCAAGGATCCGACAGTCGATGGAACGAATATGAGCCAGTGTTACTTTTCTCACTGACTTGATTTGAAGCCTGTGAAAGCTGCAGTGAATCTGTTTGCACCTACTCTGAGACACATCAAACCAAGAAGTTAAGCTACCTGCTCCAAAAACACTTTTTCTCATTCAAGCAAATTTGGAATTGGGGAAACCCATGTTGTTGTTTTTTTTATATTTTTTTGACAAGTTAATGGTCTGATCTAAAATATTAATCATCAGCACTGAATAATTGCCTGGAGGCCTCTTCAAACTAAAACTTCTTAAACCCCTTCACCCTCTCAAGTAAATGCTTGTGAAGTACGCGGCGTGTGTACGTGTACACAAGCAAACGAAACACACACACACACGCACACACATGTCCATAGCCTACTTAATCTGCAACACTCTGTACTCCAAAGAGAAAACACTTCCACAATAAAACAGCGATTAGTCTGAGCTTATTCATTAAGACGCAGCTAATCATTTGTCCCCAATCTATTGCACTACAACTTGTTTGAAAGAAAAAAAAAAAGAAAAGAAAGATAGCTGAGTTGGTGAAAGGCGGCCGATGCCACCAAGGACAACTGCTTTACTAACTTCACCCAGAGACATGAGCCCATCTGGTGCGAAGCTACGCTGACAACAATGAGGTGACCTCGGATGTATCGTCGTGTACAAGTACTCTGTCTCACTCCTCGTTAATGCACCGACGGACACGGACGCGTGTACACAGGGGAACCGCAACGTCCTTGTGACGACGGGAGAGATGAACTGACAGAGAGATCTAATGTTATTATCAGACAAGTGGCAAGTTCAGTAACACGCAACTTTTTGATTTATAAGGCGATCATGAAACAACACACACAAATGTGACTGTTCATTTCTGACTGCACCCCCTCACTTCTTCCTCCTCGCCCTCCTACATCACGTTACAATATCAATACAGACTACATGAATGACTGACTTTGCTTCTGCGGCAATCCAATAATCACTTCTACCCGTGATGGCGTCCCACTGATGAGTGAAACCAAGTTCACTGCTCAGCCAGCAAACTGTGGCGTGGTGTTTTCTGTGATGGTCTGTCGGTTAATGACTGCACTCAGTCATGAATTACTGGACTGGATTAGAACAGAACATTAGAAGAATCCACATAAGACAGCAGGAAGTTGGAAGCGGTGCTTTGCTAATAAGTACGACACCTGTGCTTATAATGTTCTTGACCTATTCCTGCTCCTCTGGCATCTCTCTGGTGTTTCCATTTTCTTAAGAGGATAGATGAAGAAGCAGGTGTCTGTCGCTGGAGAGCGGGATTTTAACTTGGACTCGCTCCGTGGCTGTGTCTTTAATTAATCTTTGCGGCGCACAACTTGACAGCCTCTTCACCTGCTCCGCTGCTC
This sequence comes from Pseudorhombus dupliciocellatus, assembly GCA_016785235.1. NCBI lineage: Eukaryota > Metazoa > Chordata > Actinopteri > Pleuronectiformes > Paralichthyidae > Pseudorhombus > Pseudorhombus dupliciocellatus. The sequence goes on from JAFBJW010000116.1 coordinate 461,716, forward strand.
GACTCCAGCGGCAAAAAGAAATCCTAACTTTCTGAAATGGATCAGCTTGTCTGAGGCCAGAATGTTTTCAAGACCGTAAAAACTCAGTTTTACCTCAGTTGCTGATGATCAAACAAACACAGCGGTCCAGTTGTGGGTAAAGGGGACGGCCCGCCTCCTGCATTTCCAGCACAGAGAGGCAACACTGAGCGCTCGCTGTTCTGCTAGTGACTGACTTCAATGGCAAATCCAGACACCCTCACCGCCGCCATGTTGTCACCTACGCATCGCTATTTTTAAACATGGCTGACGATGTCTCCCCACAAATCCTAATATGGTTCTAAAGAATAAGCAGACATTAATGCAGACAAAGGCTGCCATGATAACCTTCCCCCTCAGAGGTTATGAAGCTCTTTCTTCTCTAATCTCCAGACACTGCTTTATAAAAGCAGCATTTAAAATGTGCCTTTCATGCCTCCCACATCTCTGAAGCTGGTCTTATCTTCACATCATTTGTTAGACTTGTGTTCTTTGCTGTCTTTGCATGGAGAAATCATTCATTGTTGTGTTGTGTTGTGTTGCACTGGCCTGAAAAGTCCTGTGTGGACGACGATGAAGCCATTAGATTGATTCATCTTTGTTAAGACCAGGCTATTTCAGAAACATAAAGACCCAGAATGATCCAGCTGTGACCTGTGCATTAGCCACGGCTTTTATTTAACACCTGAGACCAAATCACCACCATAGAGAGGGCACTACAGGGAGCTGGAGACTTTGAGATGGTGGGAGGCGCTGAATGACGACTTCCACCAGAACTCTGTTTAGTGGATTCAATAATTGATGACCTCAATCAGCCGCTGACACCATGCTGGGATTAGGGCTGTTCAAAAAACGCTACACGGTAAATAAAAGAAGCTGCGAGATGAAAGAGGAAGAGAGAGAGAGAGAGAGGCTGACTGAGAGTGAGAAGAGGTGCGGTACAGACAAGGAACAGGAGGTCAAGAGAGGAGGGCAGCCAAAGAGCCAACTGGACTCAAACAGCTCAGCTCAACGATGTGCTTTTATGGGTCTGCAAGGTCCAAGTTCCAACTGTATTTTATGTACATACTCATACCCAGCAACCGTGTTCTGAGTACTGCACACTTTGTTCCCTGCTTAGACAGTTTTCCCAATTTACAAATCATTTTCCTCCCCCCTCCTTTTTTTTTTTTACGAGAACACTTCCAAGTTTATGGGAACTATGAAGGTGAAGGATGGATGAATGCTGGAGCCATTTTTTTTTTCCCTCTCTCTTTGGTAGCAAATCTAAATCCCATTTGGAACCTAACTGCTTGTATCTCATTACTCTTTTAAAGGCTCTAGTAGAAGTGTATGTGTTCACTGCCAGTTGATATTAAAGTCAATTATTGCTCTTACCTGCAATTACAACCACAAATCCATTCATATATGCTGCTGTTCACCACAAGCGATACACCTGTGTAATAATGAGAGCCTATTCTCAGCTTTCCCTCTGTGCTCTGTGGGGGAAACCTAACCTGATTGGTGTCACCACTGGACCTGAGACAAGGACAACTCCAAGCAGAAATAGACTAATCGCGCTGGCTATTCAGTTTTCACTGACAGTCAACGATGGAATAGTTAAAGGGAATTTATGCAGAGTCAAATAGTTTGAGTTGTGGTCTGACCGAGGGTCATCCCATCACCTCAGCCTGTCAGAGGGGCTTTAACAGTACGGCGATGTGACTGTCTGATAACCGTGCTTTTTAGAAATAGTTTCTACAGTGTCTGCATGTGGATGGAGCGACAGTGCACACAATGGCGTGTGAGCCCAATTACCTTCATTGACAGGCAATTTTGCCTGGAGCTGGCAGCCATCATCTTCTGTTGGCAAGGCTGTTCCCCAATAAAAGCACCCCCCCGCCCCACTGCAGAGACAGAGTAAGCACAGTGACCTCCAGCACACTCAATTATGGAATCATAATCCAGGAACGGTGGGCAGCCCTGACTAACTCCTAATTGGGGGTCTTTTTATGTATGAGGTTGGCTTTAAGATGAAGCAACGCCGCTGTGGGGAAATCAAGGCCTCTCGTCAGGCCTGTCACTCAAGCAGAATTGCTTAAGATTGAATTAATTTCCATCCTCAAACAGATAGGGTCACTGCTGTGCATCTCTCTCCTGCTCGTCTTCATATCCAGCACTTATATGTCGCTAAACAAATTATTCCAGATGTTTGCTTTTTTATCGTGTCACGCTGTAAACGTATCGCGCCCAAGTAAGTAAGGCGGCGGCTGCTGCTCGATCGACATTAAAATCTCGAGAAAACAGATTCTCATAAAAATGTCTGTCGGTAACATGCTCTCTAGGAAAAGCAATATCCTTTACATTGCATCAAGAGATAAACTTTCATCAACATGGCAGTCATTGCTGCGGCGCAGCATCGTCGCGTCCCTGCACTGAATAAAGTCACGTTCTCAATGAAGTCTGAAGGATGACACCTACGCTGGTGAAAAACAACTGGGTCCGCAGGCCACCTGTGAGAGACAGCACAGATGTTACCGAACAACTTGGTTTCTGGTGTAAATGAGGTGCACGGAAGGAAATCTACTTTCAACGGTGTTTAAATTATCACTTTAAGAAAATGTTGAATGTGATCGGTGAGGAGTTGTGAATGTGATTATAGTCTATATATCAACACAATCTGCAGGTGAAAACCACATTTTCACTCAGCTACCGAGCTTTGTAGTTGGTTTCAAAAATTAGATTTAGTTCTGAAATGAGCAATTTCTGAAATGGGCTGGTCTGATAGAAAGCTCAACCTACAGTTCACTGCATCTCTCCGTGTCCTTGATCCAGCAAAAACAGAAGAGAAAAGAAGCCACATGGCAGAACACACAGCCACAAAAAGAAAAGGACTGAGTTGATTACAGCGAGATGAGTTCTTCACTTGTAGACATCAAGGCTTTCATTTAGAGAGGCAGGGACGGCAGATAAACAGAGAGAAAGAGGAGAACCCTCTGTGAATCAAGGCATTTCCGTGTGGGTGACTGACAGACTATCAACAATGTAATCCACCAGGGAGTCGTTGTTATACACCTAACCGCCCAACTAATGGAAACCGTCCGACAACTGAGGCTGATTCCACACATCAAGAAGGAACGGAGGGGTGAACCCCCGCAAAATGTCAGCTTCAATCAAATGTGAATGACAGCCTTCGGTCTTTCACTTTCAGCACATAACAATAACCCAGCAAACAGAGCCGTGTTATCTCAATCTGCTCAGTGGTGCCCTGAGAGAAGATCCCGCCATTTGCTACAGGTTTTTATCATGCTTTACTCTTCTCCTCCACTTTGCTACGGGGCAACTCTACGGCAGACGCTGAATAATCTGTGAAGTGCCACTTGGCAGTCTGTGACCAACTAGATACTTGGCAGTAGCCACTTAAAGCTACGCTGGGACTCAAAACAGCGGCCCTTCAACAAGAAATCCACTCCAAAACAATAATACTGAATAGACAGGGACAGTGCATTTTATTTATTTATTTTTTCAAAGAAACAAACTAATCACAGACTAAAGCTTATTGTGGAGTGCAGTTTCTTTTTATGATTGTGTGTCCTCCCAACTTATTCAATCCCCAGTGTCACAGATAAATGTGAAATAAAATATTGTTCCATTATTAATTCCACTGAGGAGATTCTAGTGGCATACAGTGGGGGAACAGCTTGTTTATCAAACCATGCTGTGCTTCAATTAGTCTAAATAGTCCAGCCTACCACGAGACACAGAACACATTAAGCCACAGGGGTGAGTCCTCCCAGTTTTTGTAAATGTGATAGATCTTTCTTAACTCAGCATTGCAAAGAAAATAAAAGAGTTCATTTCCGTGGGAGTGGGGGAATTAAGCGGAATAATACAGCAGAAAAGTGGCAGCGGTACCTTTCCATTGCTGAATCCTATTCATGATCACTTTGAGAAGGAGAAAAAGCAAACTGGGCCGGTGTGAAGGAAATGTCAAGGGATACAAAGGCTAAGAGCTAGCATATACCCACCAATCACTTCTCCACACCCCATAACACAGACACACAGCTATTGCATTTCCTTTCTATCTCAGCAGCTCTTGCCTTGAGTTTTTTTTTTTTTTTTTTTTTTCTTGGATCAAGAGAATCAGTGACCTAGAGAACAGAATAAATCCTGCAGTGCTCCCACATTCCCCAGGAAGGTGGACAGGTGATGATGAAGTGCACCATGTGTCTTCAAGCAAATTCCTTGGGCTCTGTCAGCGGGCCTTGTGCAACACATTACCTTGGCTCATATGCATATGCAATGAGGTGTGAGGACGATGTCCCACATACATGTCAAACAGCTGACATGACAAAGAAGACAGCCCCGTTCTCAGTGGTGCAGCCGTGCTAGAATAATATCCCTGTACTTTCAAGACGCTACATGCTCAAAGTCACTGCCTCCCTTAAAGAGGACTCTGCTTTTGGCAACTGTTCGTCCATCCTAACAGTTTTTCAAATCATGCACAGGCCCTTATGGCCCCTCTCCCAGTCAATGCTGTAGTTAGAAATAATGAGAACACCAAATTGGAAAGGATTGAGCGCGCGAGAGAGAAAACAACTTCAAATGGACATGTTCTCCAAAAAGCTGAACTGCAAAGCACCACTGGGCTTGGCGTCAATCACGACAAATCAGTCTCATCTCTTTTCTGCATCCCTCTAAAGCAGCAAGACATTCCCACTGACTCCATTTCTCCCCAGAGTGAACCTGTGTCCCTGTGTAGGAGGTGCAGCTTTGCCACGAGCAAATACTGTATATTTTGCATCTATAATTGAATTAGCAATAAAAGTGTCAAAGTGCTGGATGTAGTGTATTCTGTTATCATACTGCGTGCATAAAAAAGCAGCTTTGGTTTTGAGAGACGTTTCTTTGGGGGTGAGACAGCGGTGAACCATTTTCTCAGCCGCTTGAAGTCAAAGCTGTTTTGAATGGAAACCGCCAAGTCAACCTAAAAAAAAAAAAAAAAAAAAACAACAGGTGCCCATGGCCCTGCTTCTCATGTATAAAACTATATTTACATTTTCAAAGTAAAAGCAGATTAGTACAGCCAACTGTATGGACCGTGCTGCTCCTGTGCACTAGGGTTAGAGAGGGATCAGAGTGTGTGTCGGCCTCTATCTCGACCTGGCATCACAAAAATAGAACTGCAGGTGCTTATGTCACGACAGCGGCAATAAGACATGAGGCAGAATGAGAGAAATAAGAGCCAGAAGAATGGGGGAAGTCAGGTGGAACGCAACCACTAACCGCTGGCAGGGGACCGAACCAAGCCCCGGCCTGGTACATCAGCACATGGATTTATAGGCTGATTTACCTCGCGACTCGCTGCTGCATAGGCCATTAAGCTTGGCTTCAACTCCTGCCCTCCGCATCCACTTTCCTCCACCTCGTCGTTAAATCGGTCTGTGTGGGACAAACTGTCACTCGTCAGACTCTCTACATGGAACAGTATGAATTATTCTTCCTCAGATCCTCTGCCGTCTTCCTTGGCCTCATTCCCATCCCATTATTTCTGCTCTTTATATAAGAGAGTGCTCAAGGTCAGGATTTTTTCTGTTGATAGTGTAAATTAATAAATTCAGATTCCATTTAATGCAAGTGACCTCTTCAGGGCTGTTGCTAATTCCAGCTGTCACAATGCCTCCTTTTGGAAATGGAAATGAAAGAACTCTCAGTCGGGGTATTGAGCTTCATGCTGGAACATAACCTTCCTAGCAACAGCACTATGTTCCGGTCACCCCGGATCCCCCTAACAGCACCAAACCCCTTCTGTCGGGTGCCCTTCAGGTCCCCGTGGGGACATTACTGCAACGGTGCCCCTCGCCACATTTTATCCAAATGAAAACGTACGAACCGCTGATTACGGAAGCCGTTGGGAAAATCAATTCTCATTTCGATGGGAAACATTTGTCTTTGCGCTCTGGTGGTCCACGGAGATTTGACAGCAAAGTTTAACGTAAAAGGGTAAGTGTGTGAACGAGGCGAGGCGGGGACGGAGAGAGAGGCAGAGAAGCGGCGAGGAAAAGAGGCGGTGGGTGTGGGCAGCGTGCGAGCAGATGGCGTACTGTACATTGTGTGTTCCAGCAGCGGTCGGCTGTGATGTGACGCAGGTATGGGGGAGGTAAAGAGACAATCGAAAGTCCCCCTCTTCTTATTGATCGCGTGAGAAGCACAGGGGAGTGAGGACCCTCAGGCAAGGCAGCGGACTGTAGAGAACATTCTGAGGAAGAGCAGCTGTGTGAGTATATTAGCCGACAATTCACAAGGGATAAAATCACTCTTTCTTAGCTCTGTGACATTTAACATGACATTACTGCGAGAAAGACTGCACCAAATACCAGATAGAAAATAAAGCCTGGTAGAACAATGTCTACATTTCATGTTTGGGCAGATTTGCACTATTCAATTCCAGGCTTTTATTTCTTTACATTCATGCTTTCAGTAGTCTGATGCACTGTTCTACAGAGTTTTAAAGCCATTTTATCACTGCACTGCTGAAGTGACACTTGAAACTCCAGTGAAAGGTGAATCTCCCACGGCTGAAAGATACTTAAGCAATTATCATTGACCAGCAACCCTATTAGCACACTGTAGATCTATTACAGCCATTTTGTGTAAAGTAGAAATTGCCACTTTAATTGGGACATTGTGTTTACACAGAGGTCAATGAGGCACTTGGTATTTTCAACTGAGGACTGTTTGGCCATCGATGGCAATGACATCCACTCATGACGATATGTGTTTTAAGAGATGCATTTATATTCGGCTGGGAAAAACAGACATGTTCTATACTGGAGTCTGAAACAATCAGTGGCGAGGACAGAAAAAAAAAGCTGTACTGGGACCAAACAGCAGGATTTCTTTTTTTTTTTTTTTTTCATGCATTCCCGTTGCTGGTTCACTTTTTCCTCTCAATTTCACTGCTGGTGGCTGAAGTGCAACAGAAAAAAAAACATTTGACAACAGAAATCTGCTGATCCGAGACAAACCTGAGCTGGCTGCCTCCGAGCAGAAGCCCCTGGGTACACGTTTGAAACAGGACCTTGGCAAAGGCAAATGTGCGCACACAGACTTACACACACACACCTTCCAAAAAAGCATTCTGCACAGAAAAAAAAAAAAAACATATCTTGTTAAGTTGCTGCTAATGTGCATTATGGGAAATGAAGGATGAAGGTTAAGACCCCGGCAGGGTGGAAACATTATAATATCTAAATGTTCGAGTAGCTCATCAAACAAAGCTCATCGACTGAATCCATTTCACACAGAACAACATTCTCCTTAGCTGCCTTTTATCAAATCACAGAACAACAGAACACAGAGCAGCTATCAACCACCATTATCCAATCACCGGCTGGAAAATGAGGGGTAATGCTATCTCGCCTCATACAGATCGGAACAGTTGGGATGGAGACGCGAAGACATAAAAACGTAGGTGGACTAAAATAAATTCTATTTACTGCCATATTAGCTAAATTAACAGCAGCTCTATTTCTCAGTTGTGTGCAGTGGCCTACATTCATCCCCGCCCGTCTTTATCAGACCTGTGTGAATGCGTTTCTTCTTATGTGCAGGAATGAGAGCAGACTAAATTGTCTGCATCGGCTTAGAGTGATAATGCATGTGTGGGAAATGGGGTGAGGCACGGTGGGCTCCAACCCAAAGAACGAACAGTAATATTGTGGCGTATAATCCATTTTAATGTATATTATTAGTTCCCTGTGCATGTTCTGGTAAATCGTACATTTGAGAAACCCAGTAGGGAGGCAAGTGTGGCTGCTGCTTCTTAGAGATGCTACTACACTGTTCAGGAAATTCACTAGGTCTATGATGTCCAAGCACAACGCCTCCAAGAACATTTCCCTAAAATAAATAAATCTATAGCTTAATTAGGATGGAAGATTCCACATTCTCTGAGGGAAATATCTCACCCATTTCTATTTGGTCTGGGAGCATTCAACTAAAAATATTATGTCCCACCAAAACATCATGCTCTTGGATACCTTCACTGCATAACACAGAACTGTTAGGGATGCTTTTTGATTAACAGTCAGAAAGCATGGGGAGGAGTAAATGAATGTAAAGGAGGGAGCAGAATAGCGGGAGAATGAGGAGAATAGAAGGATAATCACCTTTCCTCTTTCCGAGAAACTTTTTTCAGGGATAATTGAAAAGATGAAGAGTGGATGGAGAGCTGAGCAGCTTCACGGGGGGTAAGATGCAAAATGCTAATGAGCTGTACAGATATTTATCTATTCATAAGTTTGTGTGTTTATTTATTAATCTGTTTGCCTTGTTGTTTGTTTATTCCATTTTGAGGAAATTCAAATTGGGAGCTCACATGGAGATTAGGCAGCAGTAGGTGTGATTGATAATTTAAATGTGTTTTTCCCAAATACACATTTTTTTTTAAACAACTTTGCAGACCGCAATGTTTTGGTTATTTCTATACAAGAAAAATAAGACAGCATTACCATAAGCTGCTGTTAAATTATGACCGCAGCAGAGTGCAGTAATGCCTCAGTACTTGTGCTTAAGGATTTTATTAAAGTATAATCAAAACAAATGTTTGGGTGAATGTAAAACTAAACAGGACAGAAGACGCAAACACACACAAACCAACAATCACATAGAGTATGGTTCTAAAATGCAAGTCACAGGCCCTGTGGATCTAATCAGTAGAGTGGTTCTGCTCTCTAACCAGAAGGTTGGTGGTTTGAGTCCCCATTTAGCATGCTGAAGCTTCTTTGGGCCATGTACTGATCTCTTAACGGCACCCACTGATGGCAGTGCAATGTATGAGTGCTCTTTAATGGAGATAAGTGCAGCGCTGTGTGAATGGCAACAGCTGCATTATGAAGCTGTGATAGGGTGGTCATCAAGACAGAAGAAGTCCTGCACAAATACACACCCTTTACAACCCACAAGCATGGCCTAAAAGTTAGAGTGCATTAGAGAATGACTAGTAACCCAGATGGAACAATAGAGAAAGGGCACGTGAAGGGCACCTACGCCACAATGCACACTGCCTGTAGCTTGGCCAACACTTCAAAAACACACACACACACACACACACACACTCTTGAATATCCACTTCATGCCTGTGTAACCATCCAGATGCCCAGCTGGGAGCCCGCGGTTCTGCTGCCAAAAACCGTCTGACTGGTAACAGCATCAGTGGGGCTGCTCCTTGTCCCACCTACATTAAACCCAGCCCAACTGGGTGTGCCAAACCCATGTCAAGGCTTGGACCATTACTCCTCCTTCCCCACCTTCCTTACTCCCAGCCTCGGCAGGCACCTTGTAACATGGCTGAACAGACAGGCTGTGCAGCCCTAAAACAAGCAGCCGTTTGGAATGGAGAGGAAAGTGGGGGTGACACGAGGAGTCAGGGAGGGGGTAAAGTTGGCATCGGACTAGGAGGATGGATGGGATATGGAAGAAGTGGGGAAAAGGGCAAAGTAAGGACATGAAGATGCGACCATTTTGTTCTTAAAAACATTGCTGGTCATATCACAGAGATAAAATCAATATCTCTCACATTCTCTGATCATTTTGGAAGTAATCTTTAATTACGTCGTGAGCGTGCATATTGACTAAGAATTTGGAAGAGGGAAAATAATGACAGTAACAGGCAACTCAAAGACAGGAGTCATGGAGCTAGCCCACAAAGACAAAGAGATGTTTCTCAGCGGTGTATTAGATCCTTGTCACAGTGAATTTGGATCATGGCTGGAAAGGCTTTGCCCCTTTGAGGCCTTGCTGGGCAGGAAATCCTGTGCCTGGGTTTGGAACAGCAGGCGTCAGAGGCCCTGTAGCCACACTGGGGGAGGGTGGTCTGATATCACCAGCAGCAAGGCAGGGCTGACCCCCAGCCCTGTGGCCTGGGTTAGGGTTAATGGGCGACCTGACTGTAACCACCGGGGGGGGGAGGGGGCGGATTATAACAGTTGGGCCGGAAACTGCAAAGAGGAGAGGAGAAAAAAACTGAGAGATTTGGAATGTAAGTGAGTCAGAGACGATACAAGATGTGACACGTCTAAACGCTTTTAAACGCTGCTGGGTTTGTGATAAGATCTCGCCCACAAACTGCACGTCTCAAACTCCAATGTGTCAACTACTCACACGCTTGATTCAATTTTGAAATTGTGTTTTAAAAGACTTAAGTGATGCCATGACTATTAGGGCTTCAAATGTCCTCTTTGCCTGACAAACCATGCTACACCTCGAGATATTCAACTTTCAACAAAATAAAGCAGAGGAATCCAGCAGACCTTGAAATTAAGAGTTCAGCCATCACCAGTGGATGTTCTTTCATCCTGAAATCTGAACCATTAACACACAATACACTGCAAACGCACTCCAAATTTCCTTTGGCGCTTTTATGGAATTTCAACTCCCAAAGTAGGGAACAGAAGAGAGCAAAGGCAGGCACGGAGACTGGCAGGCTTTACTGGAGAGAGAACATCTCCATATTTATTTATATCATCAGCCCCGTGGCCTAAATATTTAGCAGAGAGCCTTCTTCAAAAGAGGGCCTCAGAAGAGAGGCCCAACTCAAGGCACTGCACATTAAAATGAGAGCAACTTGCTCGAGACGTGGAGGGTGTTTGGGCAAGGGGGAAAAAAAAAAAGTGAGAGCTCACTTTGACGTCATGTGAATAGACTATAACATCAATTGTTGTCTGCCATGTGCAATGCCTCACCTACCGACAGGTAAGAAGAGAGAATAATGAGGCTCCTGTGATCTCAGTTAGCATCGTGCTGCTGCAGTGCATTGATCATGATGGTGTGAGGATGGGAAGAATAAACTGCTTTGAATTGGTGGAGGGGTTTCTAACGAGGAGGGGGGGGGGGGTGATGACACCTTAATGCAGATCTATATCCTGTTTATCACAGAGCTGTGTAGGCTGGGCCCTGACTCAACTTCCTAATTCATCTTTCTCCCCCCGGAGAACTTTTCTGAATGCTTAAGCACTCTGGATTCATTTGAATGGATTATTTTTTATCCTAAATTAATAGTGTGAATGATCCAAACAAATACAAGCAGATGTGATTCACTAACTTGCAGCCTTGTTGAGTATTTGCATCCACCTGGGGTTGCAGTTTTAATGCACTTTTCTGGGCCACGTTTCTTGACTGCCGCATACGCCTTTTGTTATTTTGCCTCTCATACTTCCTTGTCTTTCCTAGCCCCCATTACGCCACAGCGATGCCTAGACTTCCGCCTTCCCCTTTCCATAATTACCTTCTCTATCCCTTCATTCCTCTCTCACTCTCGTCTGCCGTCGCCCTTCTTCGCTTTCTTCTTCCCTGGCCCCAGAAAACTCATACATATACATGTCATCTCTCCCAGAGAGTGCCAAATGTGTTAAGCACAGCTTGGAAATTAATGGCCCCTGAGCAATGCAGCGGCCCCAGCAATAGCACATGCGCTCTCTTGCTGAGGCGGTGGCGAGGCTGTCAGATGCAAAAGAACATGAGTGTGCACGTACATGTTTTAGAGAAAAAGAGATTAAAGACAAAGATAAGAACACCGGCATTTAAAGACAAAGGCGAGCTCTACATGTTTGGTAACAGAGAGAATAAATTAATCACATTACAATTAAAGATGAGAGCATGTTAGATCTAATTATTCCTGCAATCGCACTGTTCACAATATTTTTAATCATCCAATGAGGACGGTGCAGCAGAGTTAATCCAGATAGGAGAAGCCACGCTGCTAAAAATAGCTCCTTTTGCTGCAGTTCCTTGCAGATGCACGGGATAGATCACCCAAATTGGATGTGTCAGAAAACATCAGCTACCAAGAGCGAGCATCAGAGGTAATACATATAGCCATCCATTCATGAGGGATCCCGTGTCACTTCTCTCTATCACAGCGCCGCGTTCACAAAGTCTTGTCAAAGAGAAATTGGTGCTAAAAACGGAATCAAACGTGGCGCAGACATATTCCCATTGTGACAGGGACGTCAGTGAAAACATGAATGAAACTGACTAATATTCAGCAGCCATGAGGCAGACGCTTCCTGGAGTCTCACAAATACTGTAAAAGCTCCAGTGTCACATGACAGCAGCGACGAACGGCAGAAGGGACACAGGGGGTTCGTGATGACTTCAGAAGCGAAAACACGAACCTCTGAGACTGAACTCACCGCGCACATGAAAGATAAAGAACTTTAACTGTCTCTTTAAATTCACTGCTTGAGTCTTTGTTTAGTTTAAACCTGATTATGTACATATTCATATCCAAGGTGACATTGCCCACATAAACAAAATCTGAGTCTTAATCTCCGCTCAAGCCTTATGATTTACACTGTCTTCTTAAAAGCAAGTCATAAATAGGCTAAAGCGGCTGGACGAACACTGTGTGAGAGGACTTTGCATACAAATGAAAAAGCGTGGACAGACCTTCACTGAGTCCTTATGAAGCGAGCGGCGGACATGTGATGAAATAAACATTGCACTTATGAAATATGCAGGCCTAATGTGTGGTTCTATGGATGTGTGAAATGCGCTCGTCGAGTCAGGCAGCACGGTGCATTAGACTAAGGTGCTCCTTCTTTTTGTTTGCTTCACCAACTTTGTCTGTGTTCTTTCAGCGCACACACACTGCCCACATTTGATTTGCCCGACTGTGTGTGAAATAACAAAGAGTGATGGCAAAGTGGATTTCAATGAAAGGAAAGTCTTTTCTGAGTGAATCAGTGTCCATAAGAACTATTACTCCTTTCCAGGCTCCTCTGCATTTCCCCAGAGATTTCTGAATCTTCCGTGCTGTACTGAGCCCACGGTGCTTTCATTTAAACGTTATGCAGGAGATTAATGCAGTAAAGATGACTTCCCCTCCATCACAGACTATTTTCTCTACCCTTCTATCCCTGGCATTCTGTTAGCAGTGCATCTTTTTCAAACACTGGGTTCAGCTTCCTCCTTTCTGTTGAACTCCATTTGTTCATCTCTCACTGAATAGGAAAATAGGCAACAAGAACGACATTGAAGCGACCAAACCCCTTTCCATCGAACATGCACACACACATGCAGCCTTCTCATCCCCAGCTTGCCCCGAAAGCCAGCGTCCAAATCGGCCTGAGTGTGTGTGGCGCAGAGATAGCGGCTACCCAAACACAGCGAGCTCTGTTTGAGCTATCCCGAGACCAATAAACTGTCTATTCCTTTCCCCCAAAAGCTGATAATTGCTGATATTAAATCATTAAAACTGGCACTTTAAACCATTAGACCCAGTTAGGAAAAGATGCGCCAATGAGCACTTCCTCATATTTAGAGAGCATTTGCCCATTGAAAAAATACTATTTTACCAGCCTGACACCAACAGAGTGAAAGTTAAACATCAGTGGCATGAATTTAGAAAGTGGCCATTATCAGGAGTAAACAGCGTCGCAGAGTAACACCAGCAGAGAGACTTAACCAGGCTGGTTTTCTGTTGTGTCCATTTCTCCGGTCAAATACTGTGTATGACCATAATACATGTGTGCTATAAGGCTGCTGGTAGAGATAAGAGAGATTCAGGTTACAGAGGCACGCACACACACACAGAACCGTCAGCTATTAATGTAAAATACTGCATCATTAATTATACCGTGACGTGATCGTGGCTCGTATATAAAGAGAAACTTGGCTCCTGAGAGGCATGCCACGCACTCCCACCTCGCACACATCTGACAGGTTTCATGCTGCGAACGTCAGCATTGTGTCGAAGGCAGAGCCTCTTCTTGGTGGTAAGAGGATTGGCTGGCTAAAGACCAGTGACTTTGAAGGCTGCAGACGCCCTGAGGGGGGCTTCAGAAAGAAAGAGAGGGCCAAGTCAGTGGAGCAGCGGGGCTGAGAAAGAACCTCAACTGGATTTAATAATTGTCCCTTCATCTAAAGGCTGATATCCAACACAGCAGTGGCGCGTCAGCTAGTTTACGTGCAGAGTTAAATTTTATCTTTAGGCAAGGCCTTTGCCTTGATCCCTCCACAATGGAGGGCTATTGTTCTTTTCCCCCAGCGTGTGCAGAGCTACAGAGTATTCCCACCATGTTTTCATGTCTTTTAAGACTTTTAAAGGCTGCACGAAGGCTTCTCTTTGTCTCTCTTACAATATGAGAATAATCCAGGCGAGCCCTTCACCTTCAGGTGACCAGCGTCAGCACAGGGATGGCATTCAATGTTAATGGAAAACTGAGTTGATATGTTGAACACTTTTGTGACTTTTTGCAGTGTGAAGTTCAGAGGAGGGAACGGGGGCATGAGCGGGTGTAGGACAAAACCGAATGGGAGCTGTGCAGTGATCAGAATCACAAACTCTTCCTGCATGCTTCAAATGGATTATATCAACTATTTACTTGTTCTCTAAGGAGTATATGTTATAGTACATATTCAAAAATATACTCTTTCAGTTCTGGCTCAGACATACATTTCCGCCTACACAGTTTGTAACATCAAACTCAAATTGATTCTCTCATCAGCGGCCGCAGAGCTCAGGAGCTCCTGCAGATGGGTGCTTAGTGCAGCCGAGCATTGCAGGCATAACACGGACCCCCCTCCCACAGGAGTGCTGAACCATCCCTGCACACGAGGCGCAGTTTAACTAACATCTTTTTCTCCAAGCAACATGCATATACACGGGGAGCTGCTGGATATGGATGCAACGTGCCCCTCAGCCTGTGCCCAACTTTATTTGGGTTTAGATGATGATTTACTGAGGTGGTAAAGCACTAATCGTGTCACTGCCACGAGCTGATTCAAGATGAGGTGAGCACAGTTGCTCTCTCTGCAAGGAAAAAAAGGCCCCACACGATTCTGAATGAGATATGATGTAGAGCAGAAAATAAACACTGATGATTTGATGAAAGCCCTGGGGCCTATTCTGTCCAAATCTATCCATGTATGCAAGCCATTCCCACCCCTCCCAACCCCTCAATAATTTACCTTGAATAAGAAACATGAATCCTTGTCCTATGCATTAAGGCCTGATGTCTCTGCAGAACAGCATTAGGTATTAAATGTAGCTTTCAGCACGTCGGCGCTGTGTTCCACATCTCCCCCATAACCTTCCTGTTCCATATGGTTATATCCATCAACTCCCTTGCCATCGATCAGCCTTGGCGTTACTTTCTTCCATGTCTGCTCACTGGGCCGAGCTCATAAAACATCCAAGACATTATTGTGCATTAGACAATAAAGATGTGCTGCAGGGAAAATCCATTAGCTTCTATAGAGTGAGGGAGCATGAATAGAGATGTCTAAGGTCTTGACTGGCATGATCCATCGAGCTCTCCAAGGGCTGACGTGCAACAGCTCTTGTGTTTTAGGTGAGTGAACACATGTTACAACGGGAGCAGACCTTCCCAGGGTGAATTTGCATATTGATGTAAGGACATTACGTCATTAAGCAGGAGGCAGCTCAAATTATTCACACACTCTCTCTCTGAAACACAGACACTTATATTTACTCTTCATCAGCTTTCAGGATAGACTGCCACTGAAAGGTGGAACCTAATATTCTATTATGACTGATTTGGAAAGGGATTCATTTACATTGTGGCCTATAGCATCAGCATTAGGACAAGCGCCTCACTCCTTATCATGCTTCTGTTCAGATCGTGAGAATATTTTGCACAACTGCATATTTCCACTTGTAATTAGCCAGGCCTGCAGAAATTCTGTTCTGTAAAACATTAATTTAAGCAGTGTCAGTCAGCTGAGTATGGCTGCTCTGTTACAGCTAGACTCCGGCATTCATAGGACTCTAGTGGGGATTTCACAGAAACAGCAGAGTGTGCTTCAGCTGGTCACTGCACACATGCACTGCAACAGTTGTGTCTTGGCTGCCTCTGACCAAGATAGCATCGCTATTCTTCCTCCGCTGTCACAGCCAAGCCCTCTCCAACCTCAGGTTAGTGCCTTCGCCCACTCACTCCCACTGTCCACTCTCATTCATTCTCATTCCACTTGGGTTATTTTCTGCACATTTCTCATTCAAGGTTTACCTAACTTCTGCCAGATTCCCATGCATTTGGCTCCCTCCTTCCTCCTCTCTGCCAGTGTTTCAGCTGCACTATAATCTCGGGCTAATGTATGTTCTTCTCTAAGGCAGGGGCTGGTCTCTGGAGGAGTACGCTGTCAGGACAACACACCCATTATCATGGCTGCTTATGTCTTTTTAATGACTGGGGACATACGCTTCTTTTTTTCCTTCTCTCACTGCTGATTCAGGAAGCCATGTCTAGGTTAATATTAACCATGAGACATGTGAAGTCTTAGGACCTTGTCATCAATTAACATAAAGGCAAGTGCATTTCTACTATAGCCATAGTATTTGCTGTTTGTTGATGAGTCATTGGGAAAAAAATAATAAATTCTAAATTAAACTGAGTCTTAATTACATAAGCCGCTGCAGGCCGTCAAATCAAAGACATTTACGCTCTCACTCTATATGCGTATGTATGTGTTGAAAATTAATGAACTGCCTGTCCATCAGGAGTTGACTTGAAGAGGGTTTCTGCCATGAGGCATTCTTCAGAGCACCGTTCATTTCTCTGATCACATTGCACGGAGTATCCGTTGCGGCACCTCTCATCAATCTCAGTGGTCACTGGGCCAGTCAGTCCAGACATGCCATCACTCTTCATCTGACTCAGAGGGTTAGCTCTGCGAGCCGCCTAACTAACCCCATAACTGGCAGGACTGGCTTTGGTCTAAGACCCTCCATCACTCCATAGCTGTCTCCTCAGGTTGTCTAGATATTCTGCAGTTATACCTGGGGAGGCCAGGGAGTCCCAATCTTTGGAAAAACAGACTTATTTTTCTGAATTGGATATTTTTATTTTTTTTAAAAACCTGCGTCGCTTCTGAATAAATGAACAAAAGAGAAAATTAGCTCTCAAATTTTCCTTCAGGTCATGAATCAATAACAACTAATCCAAGTGGTAAACAGCTGTTGAGAAATATTTTAAGTAAAATAAAGCACATTCCACCACAGTTTGTCAGGCCTGGTGGAGGACTGGATTTCTACTCTATGGGCACGCTGCTCAGTGCACGTGTTGCTGCCACCACAGCCCCAGTTGTTGTGACTTTAAATGCAGGTGCACCAGAGCAGGTGTGCACCCGCTGTGCGTGCACTGTTTGCTAACAAGAACAGACACGGATGCATAATTCTGTTCCCGTGCTATGAATACCTTTGTGTGTTTGTACAGTACATGCTCAAACAGCCAGGCCCAGTGACTGTATAATTCCGGCTACAGGATACCCGGGGGTGCAGCCCTCTCTCCTCGCTTGGTTACTCAATGGGAAAAAGGGGGAATATTCCTCCGATCCAGCAGCAGCTAGGAAACAAATTGAGCTAAAAGGTCAATCACCCCCGAACCCCCACCTAACTTTAATTAAGATATCCATTGAAAATGCCAGGGATCCAGAGGCTATGAAAATATCACACCACACAACTGCTCCTTCCTGCTATCCAATGTTCATTTGGTTACCACTTAATAGACCATTGAATGGAATCACTAGCTGATACTGCAAGGCTTTGCTCTTCTGTTCATGGAATGGCTCTCATGTGAAGTCCCAGTAGATGATGTCAGCTCTGGTGTGTTACATCGATGTGTTCTGTGAGGGGAAAACTCAAATAAAAGTCAAATAAAATTAATAAGGGATGGGAACACAGTAAAGTTTGAGCGAGTGCAGACAGAATTGACACCAGCATCCACCAAGAGGGTGCTTGCCAAAAAGGGAGTCTCTGAGACACAGCCATTAGTGCGATTGGCAATGCTCTCTCAGACTTTCCCCTCCAAATGTCCCACATTTTATTCGCCCTTCCCTCACTTCAAGTCGCTCTGTCAACTCGCATCTAAATTAACAGCAGAAGAAACAGTTATGCTTTTATTGGACAAACATAACAATGCAACCTCATCAGTTTGAGGTGGACTGAAGGGGGTGAGAGGCAGAGGACAAAAACAAGACAAGTGATGGAATTGCATTAGCTCTAATGAGGGGACCAGAAAATAAAGATAAAGCCTCCTTGTTGCAGAGAGAGACAGAAAAGATGGAAGATGGGGGGGATGTATCCAGAAGGATAAAGAAAAATGAGGGGGTGAGGAGGGGAAGGTATTGCGAGAGGGAATCTAAGGATATCGGGGGCATGTGGCATGAAGGAGTGCAGGCCGGATGGAAGAGCAGAGGAATAAAAATGAGGGAGTGGGAGAGGGGAAAGCAGATGATTCACTGACTCATCCTCCTGCACCGGCATCGAGCATCACAAAGCCAGTAAGACAGAGAAAAAAGGAGTAAAAGCCACAGATAGACATAGGAATATCAAAGTAAAAAGGTGATCTGAAGCTGAGGAGAGGAAGACAATGGAAACTGCAAAAAAGCAAGAGCAGGGAGAGGTGTGCAGAGCACTGTGCACGGATGTGGAGGTGCAGTGATTTCTGCAGGGACTGCGCTGGGACTGGAGTGGCTTGTTGCATCAGATAATACAGATATCAGGAATAACCCGACTGTAACCCGCAGCACAAATTCAATCTTTGTTTACGAGGAATGTCTTAATTCTAAACAAGCGGCTGGAAAAATTTCTGAAATGCAGAGACGAGTAAACATTACCATGGCAACCGCATCTGCCATTCTAAAACTGCCACATGTCCGGAGCAGGATCACATGATGACAACTTGATGGAGCCATCACTGCTGTTTTATGTCATCATTGTACAGATTGAGCCGTGACTCTGTCTGTGCGGTGCAGTCTACACAAAGCAGACTGTTTTTAAACACAATTGCAGAACAACAGTAGCTGCAGGCGCCTTTCAAAAAATATTATACAAAGACATTGCATGTCCTTTAAAATGAATTAAATTGTATTGTGCCTCCGATTGTCTATTGTATATTACATGGCACAGTAATTCGGCCCAGAGGCTTGTTCAGTAGGTTTTAAACTAGGCCTCCACGGGCTCCAGTTCTCTTCACCGTGCCTCCACAGTTACTGCCCCGCTCGACTCCACCAAGGGGACTGCCCCAGGGGAGCCAATTAAGAGTGTCCGCTGTGGCGGTGACAGCTGCTCCTGCAGCGAGCTCTGAAAGCCTCCTAGCTCCACATCACTGATGGAGAAATACTGTAGAACCGGCGGGGGACGCAGGGGATGGAAGAGAGGGAGTCGGGGGGGGCGGATCAATGAGGACCAGCAGTCACCCTGAAAGCATCAAGAGACCAGGACATGTCTGAGAGGTTCCCCTCACAGGGGTGTGACAGCTTGAGCCCACACAGCTTTCTTTACAACAGCAGTGCAGGGTGAGATGCACAGATTTTCTGGTTCTTAATCAGAATCACCTCAATTACTTTTCTCTTTTCAAAGAAGTCAACGTTGTTTTAGCAGCAACGTGATTTTAGTGTTATTTATTTTCCTCAATTCTGGTCTTGTCTGACAGACCTGTAAATCCCTCCGGGTTGTTCCAAGCAACGCGTGCACTCCTTCCATCCTTAATATTCTGCCTGTAACTCGTCCTCATGCTGTCGTCTCCCCGTCAAAGGCAGGGGGAGAGGACTGCGGTGAGGAAAGTGAGAGTAAGCAGTATGTTTTTAGAACAACAGCGTTACCGAATCTGGGGAAGTTTTAATTGGGGCCTCTGAGATAACGCTTATGAGGCAGATCCCCAGCAGGGCTGACGGTGGTGCAGTGATTATGAATTCCAAGACACATTCTTACACTTCTATTTGCATAACATAGCAAGTGAACCAATGCTGCTTCTTTACCTTCAGGTGTTTGCCTAAAAGAACCCTGGTGTTCTGTGAAGAGCAGGATTCAGGGTGAGAAAGGTTACGAGGACGTTTTTTTCACTTTTTCCTCCAGAATCCCATCTGCCTTCTTTTCCCCCTCCTCAATTGCTTCATGCAAAAATAAGTTACTGATAAAGATTTATTTTTCTCCTCTGTTGGTCTAAACCTCAACCTCACATTTTCAAGTGGCTACATCGAAACTTGTCCGATGGCGCTCAAACAAAGGAGCTGCCAATAATAGCTCTGAAGAGAAGCCCTGCAAACACTTTGATTTCTGATAAAGAAATCCCTCGTCTTAAGCCCTGTCTACTGCATGAGATGTCCTTGAGTCTTAAGTAAATGTGGTTAAAAGATCGCCAGATATCTCTTGTCCCACCTGCAACAAGGTATTTGTTCCCCGCAAGCGCGCACGGCTTAATTCATAATCAAATAGTAATAAGACGCAGCCAGAGTGAAGTGGATATTTTCCTGCCAATCAACCATCGGCGTCATCTGTTTGTTTGGAGTGGAAAGTCACCTTTCCAGATGACTGGACGTCAGCCCTGCTGCCACCCGCACACACATGCATATGTATTATAGATAACTGCACACACACACACACCTCCCACTCTGAACCTCGTGTCAGGTTCTGCTCATCAAAAGGTATTGAGATGACATTTACCAGCGCAGTTCTAAACACAAACAGTGTAATATGTGTCGCATAATGAGCTTGGCAACCGATGGAATGGACGCACACAGCTGCACACTAACCCACGCAGTGCAAGAGTGTTCGCTTTTCTTCACCTCCCAGCTTCTTCCACGACGCGTGCATCGTGGTGCACTATTACTCCTGTTTGTACAAAGTGATGGCCGACAGACAGCAGCAACGCTTTTGTCCTTAGTAAAGTCAAAGCTTCTCCTGCAAATAGGCCACAAAAGGATTTGAATGGCAGGCCAGCTAAAGGAACAGTGAGAGGGGTGAAGAATGGAGGGACTTGTATAGAATGTGAACCCGCAGTTGATGGTCAGCTCTGACAGGTGAATAACTGAGGGGATAAGTGGTTCTAGAAAACATTTGTTTTTCCAGGTAATCACACATACTGATGTCATCACTGTACTATTTAGAGAAGTGTCATAGGGACACAGGCGTCCTTTGCATACAGCTCTAGGTCACATTTGCTGTCACTGTTTCTGTTTCTACATGGTAAAGGCTGAGAAGGGGTTCCGTGTGGCAATGGAAAAATAATTACATCAAAATTGTGCCTTGGACAAAGGCTCACATTTGGTATTCATGATACCGCTGCTGGCTCTTGACCTCAGCACTATTTCTGTTGCCATTAAAAATTTCCGCAGGGATTCTATCTCACAACAAGAATCCTGAAATGTTTGCGGGTGAAATAGCAGTCCCTGTAGGGAGGGAGTTCAGCGAAGCTGAGGTGGGAGGGAGCGCTGGACACTCCTCCTCTGTGCCTGTAGGCAGTCTGATTAATACCTGTGGCAGATCAGAGAGTAAGAATGCATAAAGGATACCGATGCTTTCCTTACTTCCCTCTCGTGTGCTGCCGTCAACGCACCAGACATTAATCAAGGAGGAAAAAATTGTTTCCTCGCCACAGCGTGGCACAAAAAATAAAACTTCATTTGCGTCTAGGCGAGGGGAAGGGTAATGTTGCATGACATTCTCTTCATATCGCCGAGCTAGAGGTCACCTCCTGGCACTGAGAGAGGGAGGACAAATAACGCCGCTCTCCATCTCTCACCTGCTTGCCCACTGTGCCTGCATTCATCAATCCGTGCTGTCCTTCCGTCTATTTGGCCTTGCGTGCCACACACATAGTTACAGTGTACTCATAATACATGTCGCTGCCTTTGTGAAAAGCATTTTAATAAAGACTTGAACTAACCAACGCCATCTCCCAATGTTACTGTTAGGAACAAATGCAACTAGACGTCAGCCATCGCCAGGCCAGAGCTCTCATTTCACTACCCAGCATGCTTTGGTGGTGTTACAATTAATCCTGAGCTGAATTTTTAAAAAAATGTGACAAACAAAATAAGATTTCTCGAGCTATTTGAAGGAGTGGACATGATTAGCAATTTTCTTGTGCGAGTGAGTGTGCGCTGGAGATTCATTTACATTTTGCGCAAATCGAATAAGTCATAACAGATTAGAAGGATACAGTGCATTTACAGTCTCCCCACATGATCCTCTTACTTTCAGCCTGCGTGAGTCACTGACAACGCAGTGAAAAATAGCTGTGGAATCCTACATCTTGCGTCTGTGTGTTAGGATTGAAATCGTTTCCAAAAATAATGCAGTGGGTTGTTGTAACAGCCTTGTAAGAGCAGTGATTAAATGTTTAGTGAGTATCTCAGTGAGAACAAAACGGTTTAAATGTTCTTGTTCGCGATACAATGGTGCATTCACTATCTTCCACTTTACCTTTGCCACAGCCCGACATTAATCTTGTTTGTATCTCTTGAACAGCTCTGACCTTTTGATCCCTAAAGTACAGCCTGTGGACAATAGCCTCCACCTGTGATTGAAACGCAGTCAATACTTGCAGAGCTTTATGTTTTTTTCGAGACCACAGAGCAGCTCCACATCGGAATACAGGGGCTTTGAATGGTTAGAGGAACTGACAGAACAAGACGGATGACTGACAGGTGGGGAGCACACACTCTCACCGGGGGGAAATGATTCAAGTCAAGTGCAGAACTGGGAACTCCACCTTTGCATAAAGCCAAACACACGAGATGGCTATATATCACTCTGGCTACTGAGTACAAACAGGTACTTTATCTGGCCCTCAATAACGGGAGGGCGCGGAATGGAAATGAGAAAGAACGCACACGTGGAGACACAGGTAGATAACAGAGGGTCAAACAAGTTCAATGGCAGCTGAGAAATAGCGTGAGGGCCAGTTTATGTGGCAGGATGTAATTAACTTTGTGCCAACCATCTATCTACCTTGAGCTAGATATGTCTGGCTACTGTGCCTGTGAAGTGTCTGCTGGTAATTCCTCAAATGCCAAATGACTTATGCTGCTTCCCCAAATGAGTCTTGTTGCAATTTGTTTCGTCTTTGACAAGATGCCCGGGTGTTTGTCTTGGTAACATTACGAGAGCAGGTCTGTAATCTGATCGCTACGAGAGCCGACGTTACTAAAATACAACCCAACCGAAGCCACAGCGAGACTTGCAGGATTCCGTTACAGGATGACAGTTAACTGTAATCTAAACCAGTTTTGTGGGTAAACCTATTCGTCTAGCAAAGCTGAAACAGCCTTTAGCCGCACTGATAAATATAGAGACAGTGTGGCTCTTCAGTAACTCTCAATCTGCGGGTCATTTAATCCTCCTGGGTGAACAAAGAAGCAGATGCCTTGTTTCTCCATGTAAATGTTGCAGGAGGACATTCTACACCTAGCAATGCAGTTTAAAAATGGGAGAGTCTAGGAAAACAGTCCACTTTTAAATTCAGTGCCAGACAGAGCCTCTTAGCCCGCCCACACACCTTGCCATTGGCGGTCAATAATCTGCCCAATGAGGAAACATTACTTACACAAACTGGCATGTGGAAGAAGGGAGGGAGGTGGGTAGAGTGAGACTTGTAAGGGATGGGCCACTGAGTGATTTGCCGTACATGCAAGCCACGAGATAAGCCTCTGGGTTTCCCCCATGGAAGATAAAGGCCCCCACATTACAGTTATCGCAGACAGATTATAGACTCCACTCTCTCTGTGAGTACAGGACGACACTGGTTAGGCCTTCTCTGCTCCACTGCCATTAGGAATGCTCTGCCTTCTCAGCTCCCCACTGCAATAAATCTATTTTACGGCCACTTCGAGTTATCGCTTTCACTTGACTCTGAGCAGATATTGACCTACACTTTTTCTCCATTGCATGAGGATACAAGCAGCACCTGTGCCTTCTGAATACCAGCTGGTGCCATTTAGAGCTGCAAAGACATCGCATGAGTTCTTCAACTGTGGTCTGGTTCTAGAAGTTAACCCTGTGCTTTAATGCATGAATGGACTTACCTCAAACTGACTGCTAAATACCTCTGTATTATTTCAGGCAATCATCTTCAGTTGGGGCTATTTCCATCCAATGTGTGTGTAATAGAGTGGTGAGTGTTGAAAAGGAAAATGTCAATGTGAAGGTAGAATAGTGCATGGGCTGAAAAGCAGAGGTTTCGGGCCTCGTGGCCCAGAACTGTGAAGTGGTGCGTGGCTTCGGTTACCCTAAATGAGACTGTCACCTGGGCACACTTGTGAATAACCTATTTCCACAGTGAAATGACTGATGGGCTGTGATATGATGGGGGAGAAGAGTGGAGTAGGGGGTTCGCCTATCTCCGGTTCTGCTCCAGTAGTGCCTTGGTTCATCTCTACAGCCCCCAAACGCCCCAGGGAGGACATCTAACTGTGTCAAGAATGTGTGCGCTAGATGAAGAGTTAGGGCTTCAATCACGCTGTACCAGGACTCCATCACTCTCTATACTTCTCTCTCTCTCTCTCTCTCTCCAATCTTGCTTTGCCAGCCACGCTGCGCAAGCTCTCCTCACTTCCCCCTACTCTATTAATCTCTACTGCTCTTTTTGATTTCCATCAGAAAGCTCATCCTACTCTCCATCCCTCTGCTATATGGAGGCTGCATGCAGGAGTGACGAGTGGTACTGGCAAGGGCAATGATGGTGATGGATGCTGAGCCTGTCAGTCATCAGAGCCCTGACACAGATGTGTCAGATGAAGATGCTGAGATCTCTGAAGTTCCCTTGTACTCTGCAAAGTTACTTTCTTCCGTTTCTATATCATTACTTATGTGTGTTCAGTGCATGCGCATAGGCAGGTTTTTGTCTGCTTAGAAAATAGGATTTCAAACAGTGAAATACCTTAGATGAAGCTAAAACTTTATATTTTGCCTTTTGCACTGTAAAAAACCATTAGAACACACAGCAGCTAGGTGGAATAATCATTGCAAGCAGCCACTGCTGCCCAACAGTGAAGGAAAAACCAACAAAACACAAACCGTACAGTGCCCCATCCCATGGGTTGCTTTCTTTGTCAACTAGTTGAAATAAACAAAAGCTGACAAGGAAACCCCCGATGACATCCTCCTTGCTGTGAGTGCTCTCAGTCAAGGAAATATATTTAAATATTTGAAGACAACACAACAATGGGAAGTTTTTTTTTAAACAATAAAACGTAGGATGGAGCCTCACTGGAGACCAGCCGAGGAAAGCTTGCTCTCTAGATGAATGTTTAATGGCTCATGCACTGCCGGCAATATGCAGTGCAAAATAAGCCATGGCACCTAGTTTATTAATCAGTGATTAGTTATGTATCCTTATTGAACAGATGGAGGTTTTCTTTAGAGATTTGCTTTCCTCTTGAATATGCATCAACCACTGAGGATAATATTCAGGAAAATTAAAGAACTGCACAAATAAAAGCCAAGATTCTCATTTGCATTATCCTATGGCGGCGACTCTGACTCATCGGAATCCATCCACCGTTCAAGGCCATATAGTGTCAAGAGTCAAATACAACAAGCATAGTTTCTAATTACCTGCTTACAATTCAGGATACAGTGATTATGTTTTCATACTGTGCAATAAACAGTCCAGATTCACATTTTAGGATCTATTGTTTCTGAATGTGAAAATGCCATTTGCTCTCCTTTGATAATGTTCCTTTTCATACGTCAAGTGTGCTGACAGTCATTTATGCTTCATGTCGATCGACATGGCCTTAGCTGACAAATCCGTAGATCTGTATAAATTTCCATTCTGATTTAACATTTTAGGCTCCTAGTTCCTTGACAGCTTCTTTTTAAAAATGAACCACAATCAAAGGCCACTTGAAAACTGAGGGTGGAGGTGGGGAATGTCAGGGGTGAAGATCTGCATTTACATAGTTACAAAGCTGATGAGTGCGGTTTCAAAACTCCTTCTGCTGAGTGGAAAGGCAGAGGTGGCTGTTTTTCAAAGCATCATTCATGCATAATATAAGCCACTTTGTTTATTAATGGTGAGCACTCCCAGTGCAGACTAGAATCCTTGGCGTGGGCCCCCAAGTCGCACTACTTTAATATCTGGCGGCTAAATAATTAAAGTCAGCTTACATCACCGCACCCTCTGAAGATCCGGCCCCCTTGTCTCTGCTGGCTACAAAGACCAGCCGCTGCCTACGCCGTAATGCACTCCCACTTATGTGCCTGCATTGTTTCACGTGCTTTTGGCAGTGCCGGGCGGTGGGAAGGGAGAGAACATCCCTGTAGCTCAATGCCAACTTCCTCCAACCAAAAGGGAAACAAGTTAAAATAATTTAGTGATTTAAGTACACTTGCTGCCGTTGACGGTGTAATTTAGTTTGAGGAGGAAAATGCCGGTTGTATAATGCATGAGAATGAATTAGTACAACAGTAATCAACAAAGCAAACACACAGTAACGACACCCCTTCAACCACACAAGCAACGAAAAGACCAGAGACAGAGCTAACTTGCAAATCATAACAGCCTGAATGCCAAATCCATTCATATGTGTAAGGTTGTGACACTTTGATTGGTGCGTGCATACTCTTGGTTTGGAGGGGCATTAATCAAACCTGAGGTGGAGGAGGATCCACAGCACCTCGGCCCTGGAAAGCGCTATGTTTCTTCACCTCACTCAGTCATTTGTTTTAATAGAAAAACTATGGATGGCTGTGTTGGGTGGAACGCGTTCATCTGGTCTGCGCGGTTGTGCCTGACACCTTATTTTGCGTCGGGGGCCTCAGCACGAGAGCGACGGACACTTTGAATCTATTTCCCTGCCAGGCAGAGAAAAATATGCCTGCTGGCTTGTTGGCTGGATGCAGAAGAGGTGATTGGTGTGTCGATGTATCTCACAACTTTATTCAGTTCTCACGAAAGTGTTTGTCTATGCCTCAACTCACAAGAATCAAGAACTTGAGATGGAAAACTGAAACTGAAAAAGGATTTATATAAATGGACTGATTTTGTTTCATTTTTTTTACTAGTGTTACTAAATGTATATCCTGACACGTGAAGATGTGATTACAGTGCATTTAGATGTAGAAAAATAAATACCTCCAAATAACCATGAAACTGTGCTATCCTGTTACACATAACATTGCAGTAACAAACAGGCTTTATGCAGTAGGCAGCTTTTACTTAAACACACAAGGCTTCCGTCCTTGGCTCAGAGCTGTGTGACAGTTACAGCTACTCAGGGAAGAAGGCCACTAAGGAGACGTTCATGACAGCAAGCGAAAAACATACTGTAACCAGGCAACATACAATTTGAGTCTGAACTGCTGAAGTGCATTTCTGGTATCAGACAGTGGAAAAGTGGATTCAAACTGCTGCCGAGTGCTGCCTGAAACACCCACTTTCCTGCATTAAACTTCGTGAAATGTCAAAAATGCACAAGCCCGAAGCCAAGTACTGAGCAAGAGACCAAGAAGTTATTGAAAAAAAGAAACATGTTAAAGTTATTCCTGCAATGGTGGGCTCGGTGCTGAGAAATCTTCGAAGTAACTGAAGCTGGATGACACACTCGCTCCATTTTTGGCCTTGGCAGCTTTTCGGTGGAGCGTAGCCTGGCACACTTGGCTTATATATGTCCCCTTTTCACTGCAGCACAAAAGAGGTTGGAAGGGTGGGGGTGTGAGGGCAGGACAGCAAATATCAAACCAGCGGGCTTATCTTAACTGGCCAGAACACCTGAGGCGTCCTTTCTGTTTCTCATCACTATGCGCATGTCTGTGCTTGTGGTTGTGCACCCTGGACTTGGTGTGGAGGGAGAATCATGAATACTAATGGTGTTCTCTGAAAGAGGAGGGTTGTGACTTGACTCTCAAAGGAGAGCCCTCAACAGCTCTCCCCAACATCCCTGCACATGCACACAGCTCCTGACCTCCCTCTGCCGCCGTGAGATAAAGCATTGATTATCAAACACATCTGCCTGTCATAAGCACAATAAACCTTGATACAATCCATGGTGAAGAAAGGGCCACAAGCTGGGCGGGTTTCAGTAAAGACAGTGGCTGGACTGCAGGTCTCAGAGGGCCACGGGACGGGGCAGATGTATGGGTGCAGGCAGCAGCTGACCTCATCAGTATGCAAGTGCGACCTACAAGCAAACAACAGCACACAGAGGACTACAAACAGTGGCTGTTCTCCCAAAGGAAGTGGAAGACGGGGAGCAGCAGTCACGGCTCCAGTCTCAGAAACAAAGCAAGGTAAAAAAAAAAAAAAAAAAATCATGGGGCTAATTAGGTTTATGTAATATGGACTGGGGGTAAAGTGACAAATGCAGAAGAGAAAGAAAATAACAAAGAGAGCAAAGACTGCAATGAATGGTAAAAAATAAGTGTCGCTGGCATAGGTAGAATGGTAGAGAGAATCTATGCTACAGATGACAACGGAGAATTGAATTGTAAAGGTCGGTCAAAATGTGAATACACAGCATCGCTCCAGTTAGTTCAAGGGCACTGCAGAGTGGGTTGCTATGATTATCAGAGACCAGCAAGAGGAGAGGCTGGGGCATCCACCACAGCAACCCTGTAATTAACATCAACACAGAGAACAAGCATAGACCCTGTGGCTGCAGGCTATTTCACAGTTTAATTTAATGTGGGCAAACTCTTTTGTCATAATTTAATATTGCTGTAAATGACCATTTTCCATTTCTTCCTATTTTCACTTTTTGATGTTCATTTTTTTGATGTAATTCATATTTTTAAAAATTGGCCAACAACAAAATTCAACCCTGTCTTGCTGAGGCAAATAATTATCAGCCTCTTTTACTATGCAGCCGAGGAATAAACAAAGCTGTGCAGCTTTGGAAAAACCTTTGGAAAAAAAAACAAAAAAAAAACAATGGACGTGCTTTCCTTTGATGGCCACATTGGATATTTGAACATAAAAGAAACACACATTTGTGTGAGGCTCACACAAACGCACACAAACCAGTAGACAAGATGAAAGGAGGCCCAGATGATGTGAGAGCAGTTGTAATTATGGAATTTGAAATCAGTTGATGGCTTGAGGTGATCAAGGCCAACCTTCAGTTTCCTGCATCCCTTCCTTCAGCTGCCTCTTTCCACAAACACAACAGAGGTTGAGCAAGTCCTCAGGTGAACGATTCATCGGATTTTTGAAATGTAAGCTTCACCCACTCAGGAAGGCATTTCAACCTTGGAGACGTTTCCATTATAAGAAAAAATAACCGACTAAAATAAACCTTTTAACAGGTATACAAAACCTCAGAGAGAGCCACATGTGTAATGAGGAACATCAGAAATTAAGTAGTTATATTCCGTCCAATGCCAAGGACAAAGTGATCCACCCAGCTGAAGCAGAAGCTCAATATCTTGAACATCAAAGACAGCCTGAATCTAAATTAGCCTTATAATCCCTTTAGCCCAATGCCGTAGGGTGCTCAGGTATGGATCACCCCCCCATCTCATAAATGTGTTTCTGTTTTCAATCTGGGGTCATACACAATGTGCAATGGTGTGTGTCTCTGTGTGTATGCATAAAATAGCTCTAGCCAGACTCACCGACACAACAAGTACTGGCAAAGGTGTGAAAGAGTGATCATCAGAAGAGGGGAAAATCACCTGTGAAAAGTTTATTGGTTTTTATTTAGAAGGACGTGGGCTGTTCACACCTTAATGCAATCCCTCTAATTGCAGTGTTGGCTCATTCGTGCATGGACTGTCAATACCTTGTAAGGAACACGTGAGTGTACTGTGTGTCCGACAGTGGACATTTAGATTCGGAGGGAGTGTGTCTATAGTGCTGTGGAAAATGACACCTAGTTGAGAAACTGTCTACTGAACAGGCTCTGAAACAAGTGGGCCCTTATCACTGAGAGGGGTATTAATGCTGGTAATAAGCTGCACCACTTGGTTGACAAAACATGGAGAGCTGGCATTTCAGACGAGAGCTTGATTTGCCAGACTGCAGAGGAACTTTTTTTTTTTTAATGATGGCAACTGAAATTGACTCCTGAGACAAGAGCAGCATTCTATGTTGAAAATGAAAATTCATGTGCTACTAAAAACAACACAAACTGAATGAGAAACAGCAGTGTTTGCCGTGTGGGCGTACATTAGTAATTGCTACAGCAAACTGCCAGGGAAAAAAGGACAGCGGATACAGCCAATCAACAATTTATACCATTTCTATTTGCGTTGCTGTTTTTTTTTTTTTTTTGTCGTCTGTTTCCTGATTGTGAGACCACCACACTTGCAGCACATGAGAAGAGAAAGATGACTCGCAGGCTAGTATGGTGGGCCGCGGCACCCTGGCTCGAGCCTAAGCTCAAGGTTTACTATGGAAATGTAGCCTTTCCTATCCACAGGGCAAACAGACCGTTTCTCTTGCGGGCCAATATCTTCTGGCAGCCATAAATCCACAGAGAGAGCCGGAGAACATTTTTATGTTAATTATGTCAATTTAAATAGCTTAGCAGCTCGAGATGTGAGAGGTGCAATCCAATTATCCAAGCTAGAAGGAAGAGAAGGCAAGAAAATAAAAAGAAAAAAAGAGAAGAAGATAGTTTGAGGGGCACTTTTAGAAAGGAGACAGTGTCTGTGTGCTGTTGCTCA
Source organism: Pseudorhombus dupliciocellatus (assembly GCA_016785235.1). NCBI lineage: Eukaryota > Metazoa > Chordata > Actinopteri > Pleuronectiformes > Paralichthyidae > Pseudorhombus > Pseudorhombus dupliciocellatus. The sequence continues at coordinate 492,128 of JAFBJW010000116.1, forward strand.
GTGATTCTCTCGGACGGACTGCCTTGTGCTTTTAGGGAGTATACCTTAAAATGACAAAAGGAGGTGTGCAGTGGGCCGGAACACTGTCAATTTTATATCGTAAAAATAAATGATTCATTCTCAGTTACTGAAAAGAGAGATGGGAATTGCTGATTGCTCTGTCAACACTTGGCTCACGCTCAACATACGTAACAACAACAACACAGATGAGAAGTGCTAATTCGTCTTCCATTACGTGAAAGTTTGTGAGTCACAACTTTGAAGAACAAACTAAAAATCAACCTGCTTCTCTCCCATCAATCACATCTTGCCACGTCAAAAATAACAATGTTTGACAAGAGTGTAAACAGCAGCCACAAATAAAGCAGTGAGTATTACCATTACAATGGAAGTGGAACGCATGCCCAGCACAGATCAGCTGCATTTAAACCCACATTGACAGCCAATTCAGCTCTCTGTGAAACCAAATAAAAACATTGAGAAATGCAGTTTTCTCTTGTCAATCTCTCTTGTCTATTTTATGCAAAGTATGACAAAGCGGGTCAGCTAGAAATCTGCTTTTTCTAATTTGTGTTGGTAAATAGAGGCAGGGCTTTGTTATAAGTGGCCAAAACAAATAAAGAAATTCAACAATATTTTTCCACTCTAACTCTTCATCAAACCATTTTTTGTCTTTATGAAAACTGTTTTAATACTAATAACACAATAATAATTCAGTAAAAACAATATGAAGCACCAGAGTAGAACAATATATATATTTTGAAATATGTTATGTAACAGGACACTTACAATTCACACAATCAAAACGCATAATCGATTTGTCTTTGACAAGACCCTGAGAGCATTCCTGCTTATCTCCTCTCTGACGCAGGTGAGCCCTCATTAGTGTGTTCAGTCACACTTTGACTGTGAGAACTTGTAGCTGTGTGATGGGAGGAGAATGTGGGTAACCATAAATCCATTGCAGTGCCTAGCACTAGGGGAAAGGCTGCGCGCTGATGATGTCTATAGAGGCTCACCACAGCCAATCGACCGCGGAGGGCTATGTGGGGCTCCTCTGCCCATCTGACACCGGATTGATTGATACAGATTACAGGTACACTGAAGTGAGAGAGGGGAGAGGGGAGAGGGGGTAGGGAGAGAAAAGGACGGACAAATGGAGAGCTGGCTTCAAAGGGAATGATGTGAGCATGAACATGCTTGCCAGATGAATACATGCTCTTAACTGTGTCACAGTAATGCATGTACAGGGTGTCTGAAGGGGCGTTGGAAATAAATGCAGAGGATAAGGGGGAGAAAAAGCGCAGCGGAAAAAGCTCGGGGTGGGGAACATCAAAAGAATCATCCGTGTGAAACTCTGCCTCATCCCTGACAGCTTAGGCTAAGAACAGTGCAGCAACTGATGCACCACAAAGCACTGAGCCAAATACATATACTGTAGAAAGTAGGACACTATAAGAAGTGCTCAGGCAATTATCAATGGATTTTTCCAAGTACACAATGTACCGTGACACACGACATGCAAGTTTCAGTATCCCAACAACCAGTTGATGTCATTTTTCCTTCAGTGTCTGCCATCATGCGTCAACAGTCATGCTCCGGGTGGTGATTACATGAATTTAAATTGGCTCCAGTTCAACACATCAGACCCAAGATGGCTGCTGAGCTTGAAAGGCAAGGAGCAGCAGAACCCAGCTAGCTGGGGATGTGCTGCAGGAAGCCCAGAAGGGAAGAGCTTCTGGAAGCATCTTCTGCCAACTCAGGGACATGAATCAAGACACTGGCCTATGGGGACCTGTGTCAGTGAGGCTGGTCACCCGGGCCAGGCTCCTTGCAGTCTTTCCAGGCATGACAGAGATCAATACATGCATGGACCAAATGTCTGGGCTCATGGGCTCAACTTGGAGCTCCCTGCCACCATAAATCAACTCAGAAGATAATTAACTGTCAATGACCCTGAAGTCTGTCATTCTCCAACACGGCATCTTGCTCAAGATCAATTGCTCAGATCAAGACGAACGAAAACTGATGATCTTACCATGGCCCCCACGTGTAAGAAAGGGCATCCGGTTGATGGCAATGGGCACAGTACCATGCTTGTTGTGGAAGTGGTGGACATGGTGGGTGGTACTGAGGGAGGAGGAAACCCGTGCGGCCACGGCTGGGCAGGGGAACACCAGCAGTGCCAGAGAGAGCACAAGCCGGAACAGAAAGGCTGGACTGGCCCAAACCACAGGTGATGCCGCCGCTGGCCTTGGTACCAATAGCAACCCTCTGTCCACCTCCACTTCAACTTCCTGTTCCATGGGGGCAGGGCCTAAAAGGGACAGAAGGCCCCTCCCCCTTACGCGACACCAACAGGAAGTGAACATCTCAAACGAATCCGGGGCCCATGATCCCCCTGTTTTCAAGCCCAGGGAAGGGAAAAAGGAAAAAGAAAATATAAGCCAAAAACAGGAAAAAAAAAGGATCCTTGTTGGAAAATCCCAAAAGTGGTTGGAAAGGAAAAAAAGGAAAAAAAAATCCTTACTAAAAGGAAAGACCCCAAAAATCCTCCAACAGTCTAGTGTTGATATCCAAAAGCTTCTGATCCTTGAGAACTCCCACTCTTTCCCTAAAAATCTAACCTTGAGTACAAATCTTTACCTCTTATATTTGACACATAACTATCCTGTCACCCTGAAGCAAACAATATCAGCTTAGCAGCACTGAATTAGCAAACACAAGACTCCATTTTAGCTCCTTGAAAAATATCTTGCGTACAGCGCTTTGAGTTAATTGTTCGGCAGGGCTTCCTTCGCCTTGGGAAGATCTTCAGAGGTTTTTTCTACCTATAATCCAAGCCTCCATTGTGAAGAAAAAGACCCCCACCATCCCCTCAGAGCTTTGGAGACAACTTAAATAAGCAGTAGCATGGGTGAATTAAAATCAGAGAGCAAAAGGGAGAGGCGAAAAAAGAAGAGCAGAGACAAGGGTGCTGTGATGAAGGAACAGCCAAATCCTGTTTCGGGGCTTTGAATCCCTGAAGGAGCCGCGAACCCGCTCGGTCTGCAGCGCAGAGCAGGAAAACAAGAGAGGAATAAAAAGAAGAGCGGGACTGAAGAAATGAAAGATGGTGTGAAGGAGGACAAAACGATCGTCTATTTCCAAATGCGACGGTGCTGATTCCCTCTCCTGTTTTCTGACAAAATAAATCAATGTGGGTCACAGAACGCAGACCAGCGCCAAGAAGACACCTTCACTGGACCTTAACTCTGAACCAGTATCAGAGCGGTCGCTGTCCAGTTTAAAACAACAATCCTCCAATCGTGAGACTTGTAAGCAGGCTCCGTTCTACCAGTGATTACTCTTCACCCTCTCAGAAAAGGATCCAGTTTTCTCTGCCCCTTTAAACGCTGCTTTCCAGGGTGGGAGAAAGATGAGAGGCAGCCGCTGGTCCTCTCGGTGGAGCTCCGACACAGGGTGCTGCTGCTGGCTTGCTGGGAGAGAGTCTGATGATGATGCTGCTGCTACTGCCGCTGCTGCCTCTGCTGTGAAATTCATGCTAATTGAATCAGAGGCTGCAGCAGCGAGTGCATCCTTCCTGCCTGCACAGTTCTCCCATCGCTTTTTCCTCCGCTCAAGTCAGACAAACCCGCCCCCCCCCTTAAACAGCACATGCACACGGCTCCGTACTGAGGAGGGTAAAAACCAGGGGGAGAAACAGAGCTGAGAAAAGAAAGGAGGACACACTCCGATCCTTTGAATGCACAGGCGGGGACTATGATGCGCTGGGCAGAGCAGAGACAGAGTGTGTGTTTGTATGTGTCTGGTAGGAGCTGCGAGAGAGAGAGAGGGGGGGGGAGAGAGAGAGGGAGAGAGACAGACAGAGCGAGAGAGAGGGAGGGGAATGAGCAGAGAGAATTGAAGGAGGAGACCACGCACACAGAAACGATGAGAGACACAAGCATGTTGCGTTTGATGTTTGGGCACACGCACACACAGACACTCCAGAAAGACACACAATCACACAAACAAATTATTTTAAAGCAGTGCATTGTCTGTGAACAAGCACATCCTCTGGAGTACGCAAGACACAATCACATACTGGTGTGTGTGTGTTAGGCTGGATTAGTAAATGTGCAGTTATTGGAATCTAAATCTAACGTACCTTTGGAAAATCATGAATTAATTTTCAAATCTCACAGTGAGCAGACACCATTTTGTTGTTAATTATTGTGATAACTAAATAAAAGTAAACGTAACAATGCAGCTATCTTCTAATTAAACTAGAATAGGTGTTGACATTTTCAGTTGATATCAACTGTGTGTGTTTATCCGCAAGTCACACAAATTTGTAAGGGGTCCGAAAAGTGTGAAAACACTATCCACTATCGACCGGCGCTGTAAAATGATTAGCGCTGTTACTTCAGGGTCAGAGCAGAAGCAGCATCATAGTCTCAGCTGGGTGCCCCCCCCCCCCCCCCCCCCCCCCCCCCCCCCACCCCCCCCCCCCCCCCCCCCCCCTCCAATGTCCCCCTGACCTGCACTCACTTCACACTTTATTTATCAACACAGACCTCATCACGAGTTATTCAAGCCTGAACGGAACTGACATCTACTTTGTTTTCGTTTGACTTGCTGGGGAGTTCAGAGATGTATTTATAAATATCTAACACAAATACAAACCTGATACGATGACAAGCCAAGAGCTTTTCTATACACATGCCAAAAGTTTGATATTTATTCAAGAAGAATTTTGATGATAGAGCGAGATTTATTCATTGTGTTCGATGCCTGTGGTTTATGTTTTATTCATCCAGGATATTTTAATATTTTTAACTCTCATTCAAATGTCACACTGAATATTCTTTAGAATTAAATTCATTGCTGTTGTGAACTTGCTATAATATTATCATTCTACAGGTGGGGTTTGACAACGATACACACAATGCAATTTATCACAATCATTTCTGGGATAAAAATAAACAAAAGCAACAAAAATAATAATAATAACAATCATTATTATTATTAATTAAATGCTATAGAATGCAAACATTAGGGGGTAAATCAGTATTGTCAACAAATCAAATAAAACCTAGATGTAGTAAAGACATTGCATATGCATAAGGTAACTGCCAAGTAAATGAAATGTGTATTACTGCAGTGCTAAAAGGCACAGTGGGACATTTTGGAAGCACCTAAATGAGCACCTAAAGTTTTTAAAAGTTAGTCTGGAGCCCTGCTCTAGTGCAACTACACATGAAACCAGCAGATAATAATGAATTCATGAGGGGGCAGTGAGCATCCCTGACATCAGCTGAATTGTCTACACGGTGAGAAATTTAATTAGGACTACATCTCCCATCCTCTGTAAAGATAGATTTCTTATATCCTTCCAGTGCATTCATTCTTCTTTCTCCGCATCATTTTTTTCCCTCTCCTTGCACACTATATATCCATTTTCATCTATTCTTGTCAAAGAAGGTCAGGGGCAGATCAGAACAGAAAAAAGTGGCAGGTGAGGAAAACAAGAAAAAACTCTGACAATAAGAATAGTGGGGAAAACAAGGGACGCATAACAATGATGAAGAGAAAGATGTGCAGTGCTGAAAGAAATGCAGACAATATATTGAAAGGGGAGGAGAATTAGGAACGAGAGAGAGAGGCAGAGAGAGAAAAGGATGAAGGGAGATTGTGTGTCAGATACATTGTGGCTGATAGATCTCAACTGGGACAGGAGCTCAATGTTATAGACACAAAAGAAGAAGAAAATAAAATATATTTTATCAAACAAGTTTTCGTAAAACTGTTTACAATTCAAATTTTGGTTCTAGATTCTATTTATCCACCTAATGGGTCAATTACTAAATATAATCAAAGCCCAGGAAAAAAAAAGTATCCAAGTATTGCTCCTAAATATAAGATGAAAGGTTTTGAAACAAGGTCATTGGATCTTATTGAGGCCATTGGCTTTGAATAGATCATCCTGATTCACTACATATTTTTCTCTCAGCTTCATATTCTTGCACATTACTGGAGATAAAGGACTCCTCGCTCCAATGAAGGCTTAATTATCAGCATCTTGTGTTGGTTGGTTGATTGATGGGGCAAGGAATGTTTTTAAATCAAAGTATTTTAGCTAATTTGAATGGCTTTGCCATGAAATAAAAATATTATCAATGTACTGTCAAAAATATAATTAAACAGAAAGGAAGATGAAAGGAAAAAAATATAAAAACAAAGTACTGTGTAAACATCAGATGAACCTTGACGTACAGCAAACTGCTTATAATGAAAATTCTTTATGGTGTTCATGATCAAACATATTTCAAAGAATATAAAACATGTCCTATGTTCTATTATAAGACTGTCACCATCTCCGTGGCTGTGTCCTTGTGACGACAGTTTGCGGACTGGGAACTCATTACAAGGAAATGCACAAAGGACTGCCAACACCTGCTGCTCCACTCCCTCCAGCCGCCAGCGCAGGAAAAACAGGGAATACAGAGCACACAAACACACACGGGTGAACAGTCACTCCAGACACATGTAACGCTAATTGCACTGCACACACTGCCGCCAAGGTCCTCATGGTGGTGTGATGCAACATCCTGGTCCCTGAGGCCAAAGCCTTGGTGCTAAATACTGCACCCTCGGCCCATTGAAACTACAAACTCCACAATTCCTCTGGGGAAGTGAGGTCACCGATAGAGGAAGTGGGATTAGTTTACTGACAGACGTGGGATCAAAGCCTCCTGTCTGTAGTCTAATCCAGAGGAAACCGTCTCTCCATTATACCCCTAATTAATTATAGTTCAGACACTTCCATGCTAAGAAGCAAGAGTGAAACACAAAGTGAGAGGGGATTTTCCTCGCAGGGAAGAAGTCTATTAGGAGTGGTTATATTAACAACGTTGATGTATAGATGTATTTCGAGGGTGGAAGCAGCATCATACAGAGCACTCAGAGAAGGAGTAGAAGAAAGGCTGGATTTTGGGGGGGTCAGGAAAGTAGGACATGCAGAATCTTGTTGCTCGCACAGCAGGGGGAGGCGCAACACAAAAAGCAGGTCATCAATTTTTCACTCCTGTCTCCTGTTTATGCGATTCAGTAGCTTTCTGCCATACCGAGTCCCCGGTGCTGGTCTCTTATGTAAGTTCTCTGTTGGGGAACTCGCTCCATACCGAGCGCCGATGTTGGCGACTTATATAAGACGATGAAGAATGCTTTTGCATTAGCATTGCCAATTGTACACTCATCAACCAGAGAAGATATTCAAAATGACTTTGTGGTGCAATAAATATGCCTGATCAAACTTTATGGTCTTCATAAAACTAAACATCTTGAAATTTGTCTGCTCTCACTTCAAGGAAGATATTTATTTATTTTTTCAAATCAAAGTTTGTTGATTTCGGAATCCCATTCTTTTTTACTAATAGCATGGAAATTCTCTCCACTGCCAAGCCTGAGAAAGAAAAAAAAAATATACGACAGAGGAAGATGGCATTTCTATTTGTCCCAACTGTGCCAGCTCTAATTGGCAAAACAAAAATAAATGTTGAAAATAAGGTGAGGTGAGGTGAGCAGTGTCATGAGCCTAGAACAATTATAAACAACTGTATAAATATTATCATTACTATTTCTGGTGTTAAGGAACTATCATGGTCATAGTTACACTTGAAAGGAACTAAAGGACATGGAAACACAATGCTGCATGATGGGAACGAGTAAAAATAGATAATTTCAGGCATTTGAGCAACAGAAGTCTAACCTGCTCTGGAGAGTCCCAAACATGAACTGTTCTTTTTCTCTATAAAACGTCAAGTCATGTTAAGTGAATGTAAAATATGCAGCACACAGTCTTGTCAGTGTTTCGGCTCAGGGAGGGGAGGGCACGCACGTGGGACTGCAGCCTGTTTACGGCCTGTGATTCACACTGTTTATTTATTCACTTTAATACACTACTCTACGAGAGGTTTGGCAATTAAGGTCCATTGGTTTTCCACTAACACAGCATCAGTTATTCCGCTTGTAATCATATGCATACATTCAACCACCAATGACCTGAAAGCAAACCGCAGAAAAAAAGAGCCTGATGGTGAATGAAAGCGAGATATTAAGCCATCAATGCAGCTGAAGGGTGCCTGTGAGAGGAGTTATCGACAAAGAAATCCACTAATAGCATTGTGGCTATGCCAGCTTTGACAAATAAGAATGCAGAGTTAAATGATTGTATTGTTATGGTGTTTAATGATAGCAGGGAAAGCGGGTCGAGATAGATAATGAAAGAGAACTGACTCGCTGGATTCAACGTCAGCGTGCAAGTAATGGAACAAAATAAGGAGGGAAAGGAAAGCGGTTTAATGAAAAAGAGAAGATTTGGATGAAAGACAGAGAGGGAAAAAGACAGGGATGGTATATTTGGTAATTAGAGGGGATGGATTAAAGGGAGTGTGTGTGGCACAGGAATCATCAGCTCGGTGGAGGGAGCGAGGAAAGATAACTGGCTGGGGGGGTGTCTCCTGTATCGCTTGAATGGAGGAGCAGGTTGCACACATCTTAATCATGTGAAATGATATATCCTCAAGGGGAAAGAGGGGGAGACAGAGAGGAGATGAGGGAAAACATATAAATCACCCCCCCTCCCCATTTCTTTACCGATCACCATAAAAGCCATTTTCTTTGAGATTTCATTAGCGATCATACTCTCAATGACATTGTCTGCCAATCTCATGTTAGCTCTCCCTCTCTTATTTAATTGGGTGTTTGGTAATTACAGAGATGTGATATTTAACAGTGGGCTGAGATGTTGAATATTTAATCAGCACAGGTATGGCCTGCCCCTCAGGGCGCTGTAATCGTGTCTCACCCTGGCCCTGTCAGCCGAGTCAGCGTTTTCTTTTGCCCACGGTCAAAATTATCGAGCCTCTTGGGAGCAGATGGGTCAGGTGACCGTGGGGTCAGGCCACGGCCGGCGCTCCAGAGAAGCTCGTCTGATTCAAATGTTTTGATTTTCCACAGAGCTACAAAAGTATTTGCATACTTTTATTTATTTTTCTAACAGTTTCAAGATATGGCCAGAATTAAATCAGTGGTTAAGAGTGCTGCTTGTAGGTTCAAGTTATTAATTCAAGACAACAATTACTGAATGCTGCCACTATTTGAAAACAGATTTACCCATGACACCTGCCAAGGTCTGTAGATTTCATCTCTACCAAGACAAATTACATCGACTTTTTCCGCCTCGCTGCTGCAGAAATGCAAAATAAAAGTGCTGCTGGTAGGCTGGCAAGCTTCCCCCATCTCTCTCTGTCTCACCTCTACTTATCTTCTCTCCATTGCTTCCTTCCTCCCCCTCCAGCCATCCATCCATCCATAGCTGCAGCCCAGCGCTCTGCGGCGAATCAGCTGTCACTGTCTGTCCCTCCAGCTGTGGACCCAGCTGTCTGGGCCAGATGGGCTCATCTCCACCTCAGCTTCCCTCATCCATGATGTCTGTGAGGGCCCCCCTAACCTGAGGCCTAACCTGGCCTCTGAGCGTATTAGTCTCAGTGAGCCAAAACAATATGGCAAAGTGATGTTTCTGGAGCACTTTGATGGAAGGAATGAAGTGGCGCCCCAACTTACACCGTGACTCCAAGCGGCCTCTTTATTGTTATTAGCACATAGCAGCAGAGACCTTTTTTTTTCCCCTAAGTGATTACTTCTCAACTTGCAACAACTTCAGAAGGTGATTTACAGGTTTACTGGGACCTGCAAACGATTCCATTCTGTGTGCCATTGTGAAGGCAATAATCAGGGTACATGCTCAAAGGTTGGTGGGGAGGGAGAGTGCCTGCTAAAGCTATTCCAGAATAATACTGGCTCACAGTAATCTCCTGCACACAGGGAGAAATTTTGACAAGGATTTAAGGATTTTAAATACAATTTCTATATGCTATGAAAGCCCAACAGTAGCGCTGGGGAGAGAAGGGGCCAGAGCATAGCGCAAGGATAGGAAGTTAGGAAGGGGGGGTACGAGAAAGAGAAGGAAAGAATCATCATCTTTCTGTGGTGCCAGATTGCAGAGCTCTAGGTATGAGACATCCCGGTGTTTAAAATGCCTGCTGAGTCACATCTAATTTATCCACAGCCTATGTGACGAGGAACAGCAGTTAATGTGAGGGTGTTGAGAAAGACATGGGGGGCATGGGGGTCGTCAGAACGGCAGACAGAGCGAACTGTACAAGAGCTTATTTAAGACATAAGCCGTTTATGATGCTCTGTTGGTGTCCATGTTCGATAAATGGAAGTGCCTATTGATTTAAACCCCAGATAGGGAGAGCCGGGGCCCCGCTGATATCACCGAGATTAACACCCAACAACAATGAGAAATCTGCAGGGAACAGATTGCGGAGACAATTCTCTTGGCTTTATCCTGCATGTAAGCGACGCATGGCTCAGGCTGCAGTTTTATCTGTGGTTAAAAACATACATGAGATTCACTGATATTGATCAACAGTAGTTGGGTCGGAACAAAAAAAGCTTCTGCACTCTCTTGACTAAGACATTTAAAACTTACATTTACCTCATTGGTAAATGCAAGTTTCAACTGGTTTTATTAAACAGCAATGAGTCTGAACACATAGATGTGTTCTGTGTTAAGATAATTGGCTAAACAGGCTGGATTACAAGCTTGGAATAAAACCCGGAGCCAAAACCATATAAGCTCTGAGCAGCCAAGATATGAAAGAATTCGACATTTCTGGGAGACACAATTAAGCACTGCTGAGACGACGCTGCTGCTCTAATTAGGAATGATTTGAATCTCAGGTCTTAATAGGTCTTAACTCAACTGTAATCAGTTATGCTCCTTTTCAGAGTGTTTGCTCGTGGTTCCTCTGTTGTGGCGTGATGTAAGTTAACACAGACAGTGGAGTACAGAAAATGTTGTCGGGCCAACACTGCAAATCTGTGGGCCCCACATAACAGTGACAGTTAATTATTGCAATATAAAGTTTACATAAAATACTCAGGGGCCTCAGGGAAGACACTATATGACAAGGAACTCTCACTGAAACAGTAGAGATTCTCTGTGCGGGAGAAGGGACTGTAATAAGTGGAGAGGAGAGCAGATAGTAACGTAAGCCGGACTATATCTCTGGATTCCTGCCTGCACCGAGTGTGCTTCTACTAGGATGTCCCAATATTCTCTTGATATCCATACCTGTCATTTTAATCCTTCCCCCACTACACAAGCACGCAGCTTAAACTTTTTTTTTTCTAGTCTTTATCGTTCGCTCCCCCTGGGAGGCAGTCTGGTCCTAATCCCCATTTCTGATGTTTGCTGCTTCTTGTGTCATCTCTTATCTAGGGGAGAAACCCTTGAAATAAACACTTTCCACTGATTTCCCCTCAGCTGAAGCCCCACACCCCTCCCCCCTACACACGCACACACATCTGTATACAGTTTCACTTATCGCTGGCAAAGTACAACTTTTCAAAAAACAGAAGCAGAAAATATCCTTTCAGGGTATGTTTTGGGTGAATTTGTGCCTACATTCAGACAGATTGTGTGTGTGTGTGTGTGCGCAGTACAGCGTCTCTGCTGCAGTATAGCTGACTGGAATCAGGATTTCAGAGTTAATGGACAGGGTGACTGCTGCCTCCTCAGTGTGTCAGCCTTCATTACACGCTCCGCACACATACGCCGCCACCGCCGCCGTCCGCACCAGGGCAACACTGCGGCTGAATACACTTAGGCAAAGCAAAATACAAATGAAAACTATTCAGCGTGTGCACCAACCTTTGACAGCATTGTGTCAGGTCCGGTTACTTTGCTGGTGTGGTTTCGCTCTCAATCAACACAAAGGTTACTTCAGCACAATTTCTATTTCTATTCCTCCTGTGACCTTCTCTCATCCCCCACTGTTGATTGACCGATCAATGATATTGTTTATGTCTGCTGGTGTTGTTTACGGCTCCCTCCCACTTCTTTGTAGGTGTTTTTTTATATCAAAGCCAAAGAGTAATCTGTGGTGCACAGCATGTTTGCCAGTTGGTTTTATTTGACCAAGAAGCACCTTCAATTCACCTAAAGAGCCAGGTCCCTACAAAGACATGTCTCCATACTTCCAGCTGACCCCCGACTGGATTGTTCACACCAACTTTAGCGGGTTCGGTGCTGGGAATACTGAATGCAACTAAATCATCATTTATAGATCTATACTGCGTGGCAAAGCTGGCAACCCTGCTGCTTTCTACATCACAAATCCCTGCAGTTAACAAATCAATCTCTACTGCAGATTTTCTCCCATAAAGCCAATAAGACGTAACCGTAACGACAAGTTGGCTGGGCTCCCGTGGCTGGAATTGGATTTTGATGCATTTTGATGTGCTTAACATGGACTGGAGCTTGTATCTTGAAAACTTCAGGTTCACATTACATTGCTTAACCAAGGGAGTCAGAAAAAAAACAGATGTCCAGGGATGTCCTTGACATTTCCACACCTTTCTCACATCACTCTGTTCTCCCTTTTCCTCTGCCTCCTTTGACAGCCAACATTGCTGCAGCTCAATAGACGACATTAACCTCGAGCGCAGGGCTCCCATCCAGTGGCTACATGAGGCCTCATTAGGGATGAGGCTGATGGAGACATCAAGTTCCAGAGCTTATCTGTTGACTCGCAGCAGCACAAGGTTGAGGGGTTAACATGTCCAGGTTATCAATAGGCAGATGGGGAGGCCTGCTCTGAATGTGAACATGACTTTCCATCACTGTATTGACTCCTGCTGCCAATCAGGATGGCAAAAGGTGCAGTGCTGCACATTTTAATAGCCGGGGGCTGACTTTAATGAGGCTGCATCGCCAAAGTGATTGTCAAATAACAATCAAGTAAATTAACGTGTAAATATGTTCTACATCTTGATCTTTTCAATTAATATCTTTGGTTACATGTGTTCTTTTCCCCGCTCAAGTAATTCTCCTACACTTCTTTGCCTCTCTCCCTCTTGCTCATCCTCATGCACAATGTGTGCACACATTCAGGGCCAAGGCATGAGGCGACATCGCCAACATAATAATTAGTCATGAAGCCTTTGTCTTCTTCTTCTGCAGCAGATTTAATGACCTCCACTCTGTATCAGTGGTTATTAAACTGAACCATTTAAAGCCATTGCGGACAATGGGAGCAACACAACAAACACAGTGTGCACTCACAGTGCCGCTGTACACTGGTAACATCATAAAGAATCTGTGATGATGTGTATTGATCAACTGTTTATAACGCAAGCACCATGATGTGTGAGGGCGACTGCGTCCTCTGCCACACTGAGGCGCCGCCTTTTCATCCGATGTTCATACTCATCTCAGTTATTTTAAGTGCATTGATTTTCATGTGGCTGGCTGAAGATGCTGTTTTAATCTTAAATCCAACTTTGGAAAATGGCTTCACACAAACCTGCACATGTTAAGTTCCTTGCAGAACCGAGGTCTCAACAGATTCTCCCCCATTTGCTCGGGGCGGAAACTTCAAGCCTTCATATCCCTTTACATGCTCTCTATGTGACATGGCATAACTTATTCATATGGACACAGGCCATGTAAACACATCACATGTATGCACTCAATAATTTAGATGGAGAAAGAGGGCTGCGTGAGCACTTTCCAGGTGCAATCCATATTTGAATATTGGGTTAGGACAAGACATTCATCTTTACCCTCCTCAGCTGTCAGATGATGTCTGGCGATTTCTCTAAAAACCTCCAGCAAACTGCTGACACCAGTGCCGTTAATGCCGCGAGCCACCGCCACCAGGAAATTAGACAAGGTAATAATGGCAGACAAGGAATGGTCCTTAACGCCTCAGGGGATTATCGCATGCAGCTGGAGGCTGTCATTTCAGTGGAATATTCTTCACCTTCCATGCAGTGTTCATGTTGTATACGTCCAATGCGCTTCTGAAATAAAAAGGCAGGACAACGAGGCTGCATTATACTTAGCATTATACGTTATTTAGTGTGCTAAGTGTGAATGCATGTACCACAACAAGTGTTCTCTTGCTGTTATATTGTTGATAGATGGGGACAGTGGGCTTTCAGTCCACTCCCCTAACCTCCAGCCCCATAACGGGCAGCCACAATGCCACACTGGGCTTATCAAAAGCCAAGATGAAACGTTTAATTAAAGACCTTTACACTCTTGATTCAGCTCGGCCCTATGTCTGGCCCCACTTACGCACTGCAGGGTTTATACCAATCACTCTGAGACGGGAGCTGATAAAGTCATTAGGCCTGCACATTAATAAGAGGAAATGTGCAGGGTGTCCCTTTGTTGGCTGAGAGATAGGCAACACTGCTAGCTTGTAACATGAGAGGATGAATGCTTATGGAAATCAGAAAAGAGCAAGCAGTGGATGACTGCTAATCAGGGGTGATTGGAACTACAGGGGGAAAAAAAGCCCATAGGATTAATGGCACACACAATGATTGGGCTGGAATTCAATCAGGGGAGGAAATGGATCCCTGGCTCACTGGGGCTGGCCTGTGAGGCCAGGCAACTATAGGTTACATAATGAAAGAATACAACGTGGATAACCTGCACTGTGCCATGGCATTACTCTTAATGTTCTCCCCTATGTTTTCCCCCTTTTCTTTGGGCTGTAGCTCAAACATGGACTCTGCCTTTCTACCCAATGAGGCGTGATTTGATTGCCAGGGAGTGTTGAGACGGGAGCCCACAGGATCAAATTCAGTCACAGCTCATGGCACTCAGACCCTTCTACCTCAGGGGGCAGGGAAATTTTGCATTTCAAATAATTTGGTTGAAATAACCAACTGAGCTTCTGCGGGGCAGAGAGCATTGGAATGTGAACTGTTATTTAGGAATGTAGGACAAGATGGCCCCTCGTAGGGATGTTCGCCATCCTCGCCACCTCAGGGGATTATCACATGCAGACGGAAGCTGTCGTTTCAATCCTATTGACAGCATCGACACTGGAATACTGTACAAGCTCCGAGCAACGTAGGGCAGCACTTTTATAAAATGTTTAATGTCTCAGAAATAACAACACAAGGGTGATTTGGGTAATGTGGGACACCTAAGCTTCAGTTTGTTCTGCAGGGCATAGAACATTAGTATGTGAATGGTTACAACAATATGGAAAAAAAAAAGAAACTCGCCCTACACTTGCCTGCACTTTTTCCTCTTGTTCTGGTTCACTTGTTGGCTCTCTCGTCGTTTTATTTTCACTCCCTTGGCCATGATTACAGTGCGAACATTTAAATAATTCAATTTGTAATGCCCAGCTACATAATAATATTCTTCCTCCTCTGCCTTCTCTTTTTCACTGAAGCCTCAACTCCCTGTGGGCAGATTTTCTCCTCTGTCTCAGTTAAAAAAAATAAATAAATAAATAGAAAAAAAAAAAGATGGTGTGTAAAAACCACATAACTAATTTAATCAACTCAAGTCTTTTCCTACACTTATATGAGCCATGCAAACTAAACACAAGCTACTTCTCTCCCAGCACTTCTATGGAGTGGGACTCTTAGTTAGCCCTATCCACTCGTTACTATTTGACGATTAAGTGGCCATACTCATTTGTAATCAAAGCCACTTTCACTCAGTCATCAAAGACCTTTTAAATCCTTGTTTGGACTCTCATTGATGTTACATTACCACTTGATCCTAATGATGAATCCTGTAATGCTGTGCTCCAGCCTTTGCTTAAAGTGCACTTTGATACTGTAAAACAGGAATTTACAGGCAAAGAAAAGGCACTGATGAAGTTTTACTTGTCAAATCATGTGGAGATGACCATTTAAAACTTAATGAGCCTGTCGAGACGTGTTGCACTTAGTGGATTATACTGTAAACACTACATAAGCAGATCAACCAGCGACACTTGAAGTTAAAATCAAAGGCATTACAACATATGCTACCCACTTTCCAATTAAATTCCTATATTTTATGTTAAAATAAAGGTGATTCATGACACAGTCAATTTAAACCATCCAGTTTACATTAGCAAATATTTAGCCTTCGTGTAGTTATTGCATATGAGCAGTCATTATGCCACACTGCTGATTTTAATGTTCAATCATCTGACAACTCATGTTTGCCCAAGACTCAAGCTGTGCGTTAACTGAGTGTCATCATATCACCATATGATTCCTATTACCAATAAACGCAATGGTAACACTCCTAAATTGGTTTTTAATGTGAAAAATGACAAATTGTAACATTTCAATTCAAGCTGAGTGTATCGCTAATATTCATCATACACTCGAAATGATCTCAAACTCGAACACATTGAATCTGGTGTACGTATAACTGAGGCTGGCAGTCACGCACTAACGAGCAGAGGATCAGGAAACCTTTGCAGGCGCCACACCAGCAAATCACTTCACAGACACCAGAGGTTGGGCTTAACGCCTTTCCAATTACAGCTCACACAGGAGCACAGTGATGGATTTCCCAAATGGAAGAGTCAGCATCTGCGTGTCGACAGGTCTGCATACCTTAGGCAGTCGCACACCTAGTTAGTATGCAAAGTAAACAATGTTATTTTTACAGTAGCAACTTCACTTAATCGAGTTCAGGTAGACTGGGCGCCAAGGCCTCAAAGGACAGCCCCTGTTTAGAAGATGGAAAACCATACACAATCTTGTATTGTGTTTATTTCGCCCACCAGGATTTGACCTTTCAGATCACATTACTCTTCAACTGCGTGTGGTCTCCGCAGATTGTGGACTCAACAGCAGTGACAGGATGGGGAAGGACAGTGAAGTTCATGTGAGTTAATGGACGGGGGGAGAGAGCGGGAGATGGAAAATATGGCAGTCAAATTGTGTGCTGGCAGCCTACTACTGTGCTGGCACAGCATCAAGAGCCTGATGGCCAATTAGCAATAAGTAGCAGGCAGGTGGAGGTGTATCATGCGTCAATATCACACACTCCGACGCTTCCTTTCCTTCCCCCCTCCGTCCTTTACTCCAGTCCTCATTTTCTGCCGTGCCACTTGCCTCTCCGGGCATCTCTCTGAGGCTCTGGAGCCTCCACGGGGGCCTGTACGAGCCATATGGCATTCAGAAAACTGAAAGAGCCTATGTGACTGCTCCTACCCAGACGATCGGCCGCTGCTCTACCAGGGCTGCGGGGACCCAGTAGAGCTACTGGCAGTGAATGAGACACACTGGAACGAGCCAGGGATTTTATGCACGCGCTGCTCTTTCCACACAAATGCATACACACAAACAGCGCTCTCATTATGACTCAATTTATACATCAAATACAGGATGAAACCTCAGTGTGTTTCCTGTCATAGTCTTTGGGCACAAGACAAAATAATATATTGGGGAATTCCAAAGCAGTTTAACCGGCAAATGCTCATCAGTGGCATGGCTCTCAGTGGCCATTCACCAATATGCCCTCAAGTGCACGTCATAATTGGTCTGCTTTTTGAAATAATTTCGAATATAAAACCCTTTTGCTTGCTTCATGACTTTCTGGCACCTCGTTGCAAAGAGCCGACGCAGTAATCTCCACTCATTTGGCCTTGAGGAGGCTTATTTTAATTTAGTCGGTAGATGTGATTTCGGTATCAGGTGTTGTAATCTGTAAATTACTGGAGGCCCACAGTTCTGTGTGTTGAATACATGATCACTGTCAGAGAGTGAAATGCTTATTTCTGACTCTACGCTGGGCAAATCTCAGCAAAGATGAACACAGCGGTAACTTTCTCCAAAATTGATGGCATCAGTTCCTATTTCTGCTCCCAGATAAACAAGATCTACATCAGCATGTAAAGCCACATGTGAACGAGGACACTTGGTTCAGTGTTCTGATCTCTGACCATTAGTGAAAGCCACACATCAGTTATTAGATAATGCCACTCTCCTGCTCTTTTATTCGAAGGCTGCCACACAATGCACTTTTTATAAAGGAAATGGAAATAGTGATATGACATTAGTCCAAAATGTCCAGCCCATTTCCTCTAACTGCCACTCTCATCTGCCAATTGCACCCTTCATTCTCGACGTGATCTATCACAGCAGGTGTGTCTTTATGTGAGGACTGTTCAGTGGGGGAAATACCTAATCTGTAACCACATCCAGTGTATTCATAGAGGTGTAAAGACATGTTAAAAAAACAAATGTTTTTACGATGTCATAATTGTGTATTAAAAAGTCAGTAATTACAGTTTCACAACTAGTGTAATTTAAAACAGATGGGCTTTTTCATTTTATTCTTTCTGCAAGGATTTTCTCATTCCATCAGTTCCCCACTCCGAATGCGTTTTGCCATCAAACACGGACAGGGCAGCCACTGTGTCAGACTAATGACAGTCATTTTGGGTCAGCCGGCAGTTCAATCAGTAATTGTGGGGTATTTGTCCATGATATCAATCAGACACTTCCAGTGGGGCCCGTGCTTTCTCATTGTCACATGAATAAATCAAAGCCAGCTTAACAGTGGTGAAACATTAATCAAGGGATCTTAAGGATTCAGTGTTTCCCAAAGATTTAGTTTTAATCTGTGGAGGATGCTCTGTCTCTTGTTGTGTAAGTTCCCTTACAAACACCATCTAGTAAGAGAAAGAAATCTAGGCCCTACGGACATGAGCTGAAGCTATTGTTCCTCTGCGTCTACCACCACCCCCATCCTCCCCATCCCCATCTACAGCACCACTGGCAGAGGAAGACCTTTCCCAGCTTGCCCACGCAGCCCAGAACATTACCTCTGCGTGTGGGAGTGCACCGTATCATAGCTCTTATTTATGTGGACTTTATAGCCATATAAAGCAGTAAGGTATAATCATAATAAAATGCTGTTATTGGCAAATTCCCACACATCCGGTCACAGTTATGTGTGCGCACTGGCCTGGATGTGATACGGTAGGTGAAGCGGAAGTTAGTCCAGTGTGAAATCAATGCTTCAATCAATCCGAAGTATATCTATCACTGCTTCTGTTCATAAAATTCATTCATGTTTTTTTGTGAGCATTACTGCTGCTTGTATTCAATGTGTGTATCTCCAGTGTTTGTTTATGCATTTATATAACTGTTCACAGATCTCATCTGATGACATCTGAAACTGTGTGTATGCTTGACTCATCCGCCTATCACCCACTCACATGAATTATTTTCCCAAATTTAGAGACCGACATGAATATTCCATTCCATCTGTAATGATAGTGATAATATGATGACATATCTTACTTAAGAAGGGTGGTTTGAATTAAATTCAAATTAGCTAAGTAGTGGAAACAAGGTAAATAACTTGTGGCCATGAGATATGAATCTGTTGTTTCCCACACGACCTGGAGAACTGAGCTGATGCCTGTTGGACGAGAGATGAAATGGTTTACTACATCTGTAATGGGCTTTACTTTGACACACATCGTCTGCACTGTCTGAGGAAACACTGTTGTGGACATTTTAGAAATTAATAATCAATAAAACACATATGGACCTATTGTAAATTGTGTAAAAAAAAGTTCCAAAGGATGACCATGATTGTGTCCTTACTTAAAGCTGGCCTTCTCTCACATTCAGCAGTTTATTCTGCGGGGAGCATTGCACCTTTGCAGTCTCAAGCAGCAAAGGCACAAATTAAATACCCTCACGGTCCTGGAGAAGGTTACTGGGCTAGTCGAAGTAAGAGGCCAAGTGTTAAAAAAAGGTTTGATACATTCATGCACAAAGACACATTTTATGGGTCCTTCTATGTTGTGGCCACCTACTTCACACCATGCCTTTCAATGCACGGTGATGCTTTGAGTGAGGCCAGCAGGTGTCGGGGGAAGGTCAGCGAGGTCACAGGGGATCAGAGCAACCAAGACCAAAGTAAATGCTATTAATTCACTTCCTAGTTTTGACTGAACAAGGCTGTCTGTGTTGACCCCCACCAGTGAAATTGTCCACAGAGTAATTAAGGACACAGGTATCCTTAAGAAGCACTGCTCTTTGAGTTTGCTTTCACCAGAGAATGGATTTAAAATTCCTATCTAGTCTGGGTTAGAATGAATCTAAAGCAGACTGATTGAACATGGCCACTGAGAGGTAATCACTTTGTTTTCCACCCGTCCACTCGACCTCTTCATTAGTGCACACCAGTTCACACCAGGACCTGTGGAGTTTTGTGATGACGCAGGGTTGAGTTGCAGTGATATGAGAAAGGGAAAAGGGAGAAGGGCATTTTTCTCTGTCACTTTGGTGTTTGGGCTTCATATTTCACATGCCTCTGGGTGTCGAGGAATTAAGGACGGCCCTTCGCCCACCTATTACACCTTTAATCACCCCAACCCCCCCTTGTACCACCCCAAAATTTTCCCCAGCCCTGGACAGCACCCTTGATGACAACTGATTTAAATTCACTCGATCATTTTTGCTGTAAATTAGACTGGTGGGTTGAAAAGCCAGCCCTGACAATTTTGCAGACAGGCAGCTCGGAGCAACCGTGCTTTAAAATAGGTGTTCCCTTGAATTTGGAGATGAGGGTCATTGTGAGGTGACAGAGGTGTGGAGAGGGGAGATCATTAACACATAGCGATGAACTACACTTCATCTTCGGGCTGGGCACATTCACACATTCCTTTCGGAAAATCAGAGCGAGTTTGTGAGAAGCTCAAAGTGCCATTCATCGCTTGACTCCATGCGCACAGTACATCTGTTCAGCTCCCCTTCGGCCTCTTGGAATCAATGGAAGCAGTCTTTTTCCCCCATCTCTTTTCATTTCACCTCACGCTGTTGATAAAACTCCTTTTTTACGATTGAGGCATATTTTCACTTCAGCTTTTTACATGAAAGTTTAGATTCAAAGATCCAAAAGGAGAACTTATTTGCCTAAGGTTGCCTGCTCTTGTGCTGTCTCCACATCTGCCTGTCTGGATCATGCTTTGGAAAAATCTTTGCTGTCTGATTATCCAGCCACAGCGTCCTGGTAAATAATAGAGAGAGCAGGGGAGACCACGACATACTTCAACACGGCTGCACATCTCTCAGATGTGTGATTGCACATGTGTGGCAGCATCCAGCAACAAGCACAAAACTTGCACAGTAAGTCAGATGCAGCATCATCTCTGACCTATTTACAATCATGAGTGAGCAGCTTCCCACAGCACGTCTCATATGGAAGCAAAGATTCTCTCAATCATGAGAAAATGAGACAAAGGCAGATCAATAAAGAGAAGGAGGAGCAAGGGCAGACAAAACCTTATTTCATAAAAACAAAAACAAAAGAAGGATAGATTGTTGAAACCCTTCACCTCATTTGTTTCCTGCCATTGACCAAATAAGGGAGGCCTGGAGAAGAGGAACGAGGAAAGGAGGCATGATAGATTGAGACAGATCGTGCATGGCCAAGCATGAAATCACACGTGTGCTGTCCTGCTCTGGCTAACAGGAGAAAGGAGTAATTGAGTGCAGCGCTTGACACCTAACAAAGGATCCTAGCCATCACCAGCATTGTGACCACGCAGCATCAGCATTACAACAAGAACTGAGGTGAGGGGCAAGGCTGCGTTACAGTGATGCATCATGGGAGCGATCCCTGGGCCTCTGTCGGTGTCATGGGGATGATCTCTGTGATGCAGTACACGTTTGCTTTCTTCTGTCCAGTTATAACCAGTTGAGTTACCAAGTTATATTGTTTTAACAGGCTCACACTAATAGGGGCTAAATGCTGTTTTGTACATATTCAACTTCAGGGGAAATGACAAGAGACAAGACAGAGAACTAAGATCTCAATTCTGCAGCCTTAAGAAGTTGGGGATAGACTGTTCCAGGACCACAGATGCTGTAATACAATCCTACTGAAGCTGCCTCCCTCACACAGTCTTCGAGAGGCAGTGTGCTCCGTATGGTGAAATCTCTGGGACTCTACACACCCAAGAGTTCAATTCTCAGGGAAAATATACAATTTCCTGTTTCTTACTTCTGTCAGGTTGAAGGAAGCGAATGAAAAATAACAGGAATGAAGAAACAACTTGAAGATGGGGAGCGATCCATCAGGCGCCCTGCGACAGGTGACACAGCTGTGCCACATGTCAGGAGTAATTGACAGCTCTTCAGAGAGATGTGATGGAGCATGTCCTGTATACGACACATTCCTGTTGCCAATATTGCTTCGCCGTGAAAGGGGCGGAGCTGAGGAGACAGTGACGGCATCACAGGTACATCGCGCTTTCATGTCCGCTCTCACAGCTTCACGTCTCCGTGTAACTGTTTCCTCTTTTCTTCCACCTTCACATCTCTTCTTTATGACTGTCAGTCTTTACCTTCCTCAGCCTCTATTGCGTTTGCTTTTTCTCATCCGGCCTTTATCTCCCGACTCTTTGTACCGTCACCAGAGGCTGCTCTATCTTTTACTCTCAGCTTGTCTTGACATTTTTCCCAAGCAGAGGTCTGAGGCCAGCTGTTGCTGTCTGATTTGGGCCGTTTCAAGTGTTCTCACCACAACAGGAAGAGATAGTGATGGACTTGGCAACAGCTGAGGGATGTAAATCACAGGGAGGTGGGCAAATCATTTCTGAGGGTTTTATGGAGGAACAGCAACCAGGAAGTCTGCATGCTCCGTCGGTCTCAATTGATTTCAAGAAACGAATGTTTCTTGCTGGGCAGGCTTGTGTTTACTTTAACAATAAGTATATCAACAGTGTCAGGTCACGTGAAAAAGTCAATTAATCAACAGCCTTTTTGCCACAATTTAAAAAAAAACTCCACCACAGAAATTACATTTAGTGTTTCCTTATACACTGGTACTTTGGGTCACTTACATAAACAGTGCCTGATGCATCCTGAAGAGACTTGTTAAAACCTACTTTACAATAATCCTCTCAGGGCATATTTAAATCCTGCATGGAGTATTACGACTCATCTGAAGATCAAATATTGCATCATCGTGATACGCATTACCTCCGGCGTTCCATATGAGGAATATATGCAAAGCAGAGGATACAACAAAGAGCAACAAAACAGTAAAACACACATTCAATTCAGCTGAACTCACTTTAAAACAAATAATAATAAAAGCTCTGTATACCCAAGGCTCTCCGCTCGGTTAAAAGTCAAGTGTGCTGAAACCAAACTCAATCTCAAACTTTCTTAACCAATCACAGCAAAGTTTCGTACCCCAAGCCATTTCACCTTAAACTGATAAAGAGTCCATAAACGATGATTCCCCTGACACAAGCCCATCCGACAGCAAGATGGATTGGGCGAGTAGCTCTAAAAGGAACTCTGATTTTCTCCTTTAAATCAGTGTGGGTATGAGAGGGAACTCTTGGCACATCTTTTCTAATTCCTCAACCTTGTTTGCCACCCACTTGCTCACAGGGGTTTGGGCCCCAGCAGTGAAGATAGCTCAATGCTAACACACTCATTGTTCCCTTTCATTATTCATGGGGGCTAATGGAGGTTTGGATAGCGACCACTGGCAGACATACTCAGGAAGAATGAGGCTGAGAGCGGGGGGATGTTTTCTCTCACCTCTATTTTGTCTATTTCCTCTTTTCCTCCCTCTGCTTCACCCCCCTCTCAGTCTGTCTGTGTTGCTGACGCAGAGCTTTAACTGGGTTTCGGTGAGTAAGAGCTCCTAGGCTGCGTGAGTAATGGGACAGTGAGAGCGTCTCAAATAAATAAATGGGACAGTGAGAGTGTCTGGAATAAATAAAGCAGAGAGGCCACAACAGCCCTTCCCCTTCCTTGCCCCAACTCATCATCCACCTAACTGCTCTTTCCTCCCATCACTGCAGTTAAAATGCTGCAGGTTGCACACGGATCAAACTACTGAACTAAATTTGAAAAATAAAAAAAAGGTGTTTTTCTTGGACAATCTCCTGTTCTGAATATCAATCTGGAATTTGCAAATATTTAAGTTTTATTTTTCTGTTTTAAACTTACTCCCCTTGAACTTTGTCTTAGTGGCAACTCTGGGACAAGTGCTGACGGCTTTCGATCCATTCCCTGCGTCAGGTAGAGGGAGAGAGGGAAAAAAAAAAAAAAAAACAATTCTGACTAAGCAGATACTTTCTCTGCATGAATTATTCAGCAGAGAGGAGAACTCTCTGATTCGCAATCATAATGGGAGGTCCTGAAACGGTGCGCCATCCTGCACCGCCTCATATATATTTCAGACATTGGCGGAGCCTCTGTCGTGCGAGAAGTGGAAAGCCTGCAGCGAGGGAAAACGACTGGTTTAGATACAGGAGATGATGTCCTGGAAAGTAAAGCGACGGTTGATCTTTGCCATTCCGCATGTTGGGTCTGATTACTGTTAACACCGACACAACGGGAGCAAAAAAACAATGGTACGTGAAAATGTCACATCTTAAAATATAGAGGAGCTTGTGTCTGCCGCAGTAGCTCATATCACTGTGTCTTTCACCGTCAGCTCTTGCTGGAAATCAACAAACGTGGCCTAAAAAAGAAAGTGGGCTCTTGCTTTTTACATTCCATTTGTGAAGAAAAAAGATGTATATCCCCATCATTCTGGCTTCCAGCTCGCCATTACTATCGACAGGCTGATACATAACATCACAGCGCCTTTGGACACCGTCTGTTTTCCAGCCACACTCCAATACTCTTGTCTTGCAACCTATTAAATTGGCCCTGTTAGTGTTTTCCGTCTTCCCTTTCATTGTGACGCAAGACAGTCACCGAGTGGGTTGCAGCTCTGACGAGGACGATCCAATCCCCAGAACAAGGCGCCGTGTCTGTCTAACAGGCCTTCATCCTGAGCGCAGCGCTGCTCGCTGACACTCAGGCTTGGGTAATTGCAGCCCGGATTCTCCCAGCTAAGCGCATTCATCCAAGTGATAATTAGGAAAGAAGTTGTGTTTTCCACACGTGAGTGTCAGGTGGGCAAGTGTTGTTGTTGGTACAGAGACATCAGCAGTTACACACAGCACCGAAGCTAATCAAATAGATCCGTGTGGACTCAACTAATGCCAACAGAAATCTGAAGCAACAGAGAGCGGGTTATAGTACTGATTACCTGTCAGCCAGGAGGAGAACATTCCTCTGTGTAATAAGGAACACTTAAAAAAATACTACAGCAAGAAAATAGTGGGGATAATTTAGCTGAACTTCAGTCTGGCGTCTTGCATCCTGATGCCTAAGACTTTCATTGTTAAGTATGCAATTCTACTAAACCTGGGAATTCCTAGCATCAGTATAAATTTGGTGTAACACTGCGACCTCACCTTGAGCCTCCATTCAAGTGTCCTATCACTCCCTGTAGTTCCCTGATGGAGCTCCATCTGTAGACTGTTTCCCTACTTGTCTGTTCATTGCAGTGTGTCCATTAGTCCAAAGCAGTATATGGGCTTAGTTAATGGGGGCTTGATTAATGGTGAGGACTCAGCACAAAGCCATTAGCTTCTGGACTTCCTCAGGAGAGAGCTACGGGAAGGGGAGGTAAAGAAAGGGAAGTAGATAGGCTCGAGAAGGGATATTTGGGAAGCCTGATGTAGATCCAATAAAGACAGAGGGACAGCAGGGCAGTGTAGATAGGATGGAGACATTTACACTATCAATAAGAAGACATGTTCACTGTGGCTGAATTCACCAGGGATCAACTTGTATCCACACAGACTGGAGATGGAGTCACGTGGCTCCACTAATTCCCCTGCCAGGGACAGGCTCATTTATAAATAACTGCTTACTTAAATCATTGCTGTCACAGACCAACTCTCAGGCGTCATTGTGCAGTTCATAAATATCAACAGATAGAGGACAGCAAATCAGCAGCACTTAGACAACATATCTGCAATTTTGTGGACTGACGCAGATTCGTTTTGATGACTAACCCGAGGCCTAACAGATGCCTCTCGAGTGTCTGCAGATGTTCGTCAGATTGAGCTGCGGCTCTGTTTTTGACATTGCTCTTTCTATGCAACTCTCTGATGAGATCCATCGATTAATAAGCGCAGCGGAGAGTATCGCTCGGCACTGTGCTCCACCCAGGGCACTCTGAGCTGCACTGCTGTGCTCATGGAGCACACAGTAACCATTAAAGTGATTTAACATTAACACAGAACCACAAGAGTGTGATTAAGGAACATGAGACAACTACAAAGTAAAGCACAGGGGGTAGATTGGAATAGAGGAGAAGGATGGATGCAGGGAGAAAACACTGAGATATAAATTGCACGGATAAAATAGTGCATTTTGTTTAATCATAAAATACACCACTTTGCTTTTTTGTTTTACTTTGAGCTTAGTATAAAGATAGAAAGTCTGTTTTCCTCACACAAACACATCATGTTTGCAGATTCAGACGCATTCAAGGTTGTGCAACAGAGATAATTATGTATTTACCTTCTCGTAATTATTTTCTTGTGCATAAATAAATAAAACATCTCTCTTCCTGGCACGGACATGCTTGTTTCATTTGTCACGTTGGAGATGCTTGACTGATGAAGAAGACAGACGAGGAGAAAGTGTCCTGCTCATCTATTCTTATCCACAGCCATCACTTCCTGCCTGAGCGTGGCAGCTGTGGCGGTGGCTGCAGTGTCACTCCTCAATGACAGGAAGGACAGTGACATTGACAGAGGGGGGTTAAGGGAGCAAACTTATCTCACTTTCCCACTTAACACTTGAATCCATTATTGACAAATAATATGATGTGAAAAAGTCCCCGGCTGTCCTTGTCTGTGCACAAGCACCGATCAGGACACACTTCTCCCTGATTGCCACCAGGGTAACTGTCCTCTATTGCTGGAAGTGAGGGCAGGCTTTTGTATTCAGGCCCTGTTCTGTTTTTGTTTTGTCATAACTCATGCTTTGGAACAAATCACAGAGCACCTGCGAAATCATCATGAAAGCCATATACCAGAAAGTGAGACAGACAGGGGCGTGCAGATGGGAGGGAGGGAGACGAGTGAGCTAAGAAGAGGCTGGGAGTAGAAAGGGATGAATGGAAAAATAAAATGAAATATAATACTGGTTATAACAGCTGGTATCACTGGCACGGCACTGTGGACATTTTTTATTTCAGACACTCTGGTGCAATAGTGCTCACATTTAGAAACCTCTGCAGGAAGTAGAATGAATGTGAGCAGAGGGCGGGCACCATCCATCATTTTATGCTGCTCATTTGCGCAGCGGATCTCATTTCATGTGTCGCTAAATCACCCAAACAAAAGGAGAGGGTGGGGTCCAGAGTGACAAACGTCTTCCACACATGTGAGGGCCACAGGCTCGACACTGTGGCCCTCACAAGTACATCATTACTTCATGTCTCCGTCCACAGACAAAAAGAGCAGTCAGCCCTCGCCCTGACCTCACCTCTGAACACACCGCTGTCTAATCAGGATTAATTGGCCCACCTCTGCCTAATAACGCCTGGTGAACTGTGCTTCTAACATTTGCTCGGAGTGACAGCTTTGCTTGTTCCTCCTCCTGACCTTTCCTTATTTGCAGCTTCAGTCTCGGCACTGGTCCATCTTCCCTTCTCACCGCAGTTTCCGCGGGTTCATTATTATTGTGTCTGCTTTACAGCGAGCGCTGCTGCACACATTGAGAGGTCAGTCGACGGACCTCACGCAGAAGATGAATGTCAGGGCCAGCAGGGTTCTACCTGCAGCGTCAGCAGAAGCTCTGCAAACAACAGGCCTCTGATTATATCATAATGAACAAACTGGAGACGGATAAGATATTGATATGACATCCTGAACCAATGACGCACTCCACTGAAACCATCACTAGAGACAATTATCCTGAATGTATCATCGGGCGAGTCTGGTATCGGAGCATAGCTGAGCCTCACTCCTGCTGTTCTACAGACGACATCTGTCTCTGCTGTAATGGCGACGCACGTTCCCAAGCCCTGCTGGTTCCCAAAGAGCAAACACAGATCTACAGAGGGATAATGATTTCGGCAATTTGCAGCAATTACTTGAGTGAAATTACTTTCAATAGGGTTTTGATTACGATGTGCATCTCAACAGGTCAGTCATTCGCCTACAATAGACAGCCAGGAGAGAGAAGCTTGCTTTCACATCAAAATGGAGCATAATAAACTCTTCAACAGAGGCACTTCATGTAGTTACTTAATTACTGTATATACTCAGTGTTATATTCAACGTTTTTTATTAATAATTGAAGCAATTATTGTACCAAAATACCACAGCGTGGAACGACATCTCATTACAGATAGAAAGCAAGAACGTACTATTTAACTACTATTGTTGTGGCAGCATAAAGCAGTGTGTGCTCTGTTTGAGTTAAGGATTTTTATACAAATAATATATACAGATTCATATTAATATGAATAATTTTGATGGATGAAATAAGTTAATATAGGATACATTTAGTTTTCCAATAATTATAGTTACAGCGCATTCATATTTCAAATCTTCCTATATATTTAGTATTTAATAATCCTGGGCTAAATACATGTCTCTGCTGCTGTAAGACAAATGAAGCCATCTATATATAAAAGTCTCTTGACTCTCAGAGGACAGACAAAAGCAAAGCGAATAAAAACAGACAAAAGTGCTCGGCTAAGCCGGGTCTTTTCATTGTTCTGACAGAGGCATCGAGAATTGATTAAACCGACAGCGTTAGGTAGCAACACTCTTAATTTCCGACACTCTTGGGGGCCCCTGAAGTGGCAGGATGGGCCCTACGCAGAATCAGGGTTCGTTTATGCCTGAGGCCAGCTCAGGACACATATTAGCCTGCACCATGAGACTCTGCCCTGTTTATTAATGCTATAAAAGAGAACACCACCACACACGTTCAAAAAAGTCAATACCGACCAATTAGGTATTCTGGAAAGGTATTTTAAAGTCAATGACCCCCATCTTAGGAGGATATTTCCTTGCTCCCTTGGTTATCTGTACACAAAGGATGAGCATACACTACATCCTCCTGTGAACCCATGACAACAGATGCACACAGAATGCCATTTGAAAACCTCACCTCCCAAATGCTGGAGCCTGAGCCTGTTCATGTGTTGGAGTCTGTGTCGGATGCTTCAACAGCAGGAGAGGAGAAAAGAAAAGACAAAGCATGTGGTGGGGAGATGGAGGAGGCTCGTGAAGAAAGATGACTCCGCATCCAGATTTTTACTTTAGTTCCATCGCTGTAATATATTCTGCCGCAACCTGAACGGCTGCAGCGTTAAAGGGCTGTGAATGACATTCATACGGCTGGCACCTTTCAGGTTTACAGCAGGAATTTAAGGTGTTGAGATGTTGTCACAAAGGAACAAAAGGTTGATTCTGCTCGTTTGAGTCCACGGGGAGGCTGCGTCTGTACAGTAGCGATTCCTTAAATCCCTTCACAGCCACATGGAAGTTATTTCAAGTGCCCCAGTTAACTTCAAGCAAGCCTCTTGTGGAGGAGGCCTCAGACAGACAGAAGGATTTAAGATGGCTTTACTCTGACTAACCATATTGGATTTTCTCTCTATATTCTCTTTTTCCTCGTGCATTCACTGAGGTCAGTGGGAGCTTTTTTGCCTGTGGTGGTCACCCAGCATAAGATGAAATGCATAATTCCCAGGGATAAATATAAACAGATGGTAATTAAGGGAAATAATCCAAATAAAACATGAATGAGGGTTTGGAAGCTGTTGTCAAAACAAGTCTGCTACTAAAATGTGCACCCAAATGTCTCAAATCTTAGATTTGATAGCTATACATATGTGTGATAGTGATTAAAATCTAACTGCAGTGGCCTTTGCAACTCACCCCAGGCCTCTCGCTCATGTCGTTCCCACTTATGTTAATTCTTTTATTTTTTTATAGAGCATATCCACTGAAAACCAGATATTTTACTATCAATATCTGGGTGTTCCATTACTGGGAAGTAAAAAAATGTGGTCAGAGAACCACCAACTGACCTCTCTCATATACGCCAGTAAATGTTCAATTCTGCCAATAAGCCAGCTTGAATAAAAAAAAAGGTTTAACAACCCTGGGGCTTGGGGTCCCATTTGTGGAGGCAATGATCTGGGCTTTGAGTCCAGCCAGCTCAGCCCACAAGCAGCCTGAGTCGAAGAGATAATCGTGGGGTTTTGGATCTCCAACACTCCCAAGACCCTTGGCATGATTTACTGGCTTCCCGGGTAAGTCGAACCAATCCCAGGAATGTTTCTGGCCAGGCGCAGGCTAATGAAGAAAAAAAAAAAAAAAACACATCTTGTTGATGACTGATGAAGCCATTACACGAAGCCGTGGGGAAGGAGGAGATTGAGGTGGGCCCCTGTGAACGCAGCACAGGCCATGTAATTTGTATAGTTGCATATCAGTGACAGGAGAACAAGGCTAAGGTTGAAGCCCATAAGCCTGCTCAGCTCAGACCAGACCACTGAATGCTTAATGGAGTTCCCTGGCAATGCTTTACTGCGGCTACCTGAAAGTGCTTTATAGTAAGCAAAATGCAAATACGTGAATAATATGCTGGGGGATATTTTTCAGTGTAACTCTATGACAGCAGCCAGGTTGTTTTCCCTTAAAATACAAAGTGAGAGAAAGAGCTTGGCTTCTGCATGATCCTTCAAACCCACAGAAGATGAAATACATCATCGGTGCCACCAGTGATCAGAAGTGACTCATCTTCAACTGAATAATGAAATAACATTTTCTTCATCATCAAAAGCATAGAGATGATGTTTAACTTGATACTGGGAGAACTACAGAAAATAGCTGGGAAACTGTGGTGCTTAGAAATGTCTCCATCCAGTCCATGGCAAAATCAATCAAACAACTGGAATACATGACAGAATTGAGCCGGACACTATCAAAGGGAATGTAGTGCAGAGAGGCTAAAAGCTGGCTGGGTCAGCTGGAGTGAGTCACTCCTCTTTGGCTCCATTTAAATATCTTCAGCGTGTCACTGAACTTTGTAGGGGAGCGGACATGCTGTTGTGTTGGGCCCTCTGCCAATGTCACTGCGTCCTATGTGTTTTTATGGACACCACAGAATACCTGCCACTTTCACTCGCCTTCGTTCTCCCGCTGTTACAGGCAAAAAACATCGCCCTGTTCATGAGCGTGCACAAGAACAACACAGAATGACTGAGTGACAGGGGAAAGTGGATTGCACTGATCGGCTTGGACAAAGACATCATTCAAACAGCGCTGAAAGGTGTCAGGGATGACGGGTGGAGGGAAAAAAAAAACGTATGAAAGAGGGGAACGTTGAATTTGTTCCGTCACTTGGAGAGTTTTGGTTTTAAAAATGTGAAACACTGAGGCAGCAAAACATAAATGCATTGGAATGAGCAGAGGATAATATTAATGCGCTCAATATCCATTATGCCAAATAGCCCTAGAGAACTGAAAAGTGCTTATCTTTAAATAAGCCAGAGGAACTCAAGTAACTGTGACAGGCAATTTACGGATCGTCATTTTACAAGTGTGAAACATGACACCGCAGCTATGTGATGTCTCAGAGTGACAACTCTATTTATATCCTGAGTTTGGAGGACGACTCCTTTTCTGACCAGTGTTCTGTTACTCAGAGAGCACGAGAAATGTCAATAAGATGGGTGGGGGCCATTGATCGGCAAGGGGAGGGGAGGAAACCAGAGAAAGACACAGAAGCAGAGTGCAGAGGAGACAGACATGGAGACGGACAGAAATGGGAGAGAGCAGACGAGAAGCAAGATGAAGTGTGTCTAAACAAATCACTAACCCTCAGCCCACTTTTCAGAATCCACGTGACTGCTCGCATGTGAAGAGTTGCAAAGTTAAATTTAGTCAGATGCGTCAAATCACACGCTTAACCAAACAATTCACACTTTGTCTCTATGTGAATCAATGGATTTTAATATATTTTATTGTTGTTAAGTGAGTCTTTATTAACACGCAGCTTTCAGCAAATATAACTTCTTTATATTTCTAATGTCGTAATACTTCTAGAATCCAAGATGAATAACATCACTGCCTTGATCCTGGTAAATTGGATCTGTAAGTGCAACGGGTTATATGGATGGCAGTAATTGCATTTTTAATCAGGACTTAATTACGATCCATTATTAACATCCAAATGTATAAAATGAAAGTTAACTCTGTACGTAAGATAACTTCATTTAGTTTAAATCTCAACAAGTCATTTGTCCAGACCTGCTGGACTTAGGAAATCAACCATCACGAACCAAACAACAGTAAATAAAATCAGTTATACTTGCAATGAGGCTAATGAGAGATAGGGGACTCTCTTTAGGGGCGGTATTAGCCCACAGCAGATGGTCATACGACTGCAGCTAAATGGCCTTGTGCAGAAACAATAAATCTGTGAGCGTTTGTTTCTTACTTTGAGGACAAAAGCCAGGCAATCATCAAAAATATATGTTGGAAAAAAAAAAAAACAATGCACACAGTGAGTCCAGTTGTGACTGGACATCATCTCTGTGGTAGACTGAACTAAACTTTCTTTCCTCAGGAACGACCAACGTGTTCACAGTTTGAGGGGAGGAAAAAAAGGTTATACAATAGTTTGGAAACAAAACAAAATCTGAGTAGTTTCCATATTCCTCCCTCTCACACATCTCTAACTGCTCTCATGTAGGTTTCAGTGATGTAAATCTATCCACTGTCTGTCTGACAAAGCCTCGTGCTCCACGTGAGAAGCCTCCATCACGACTTTGACCAGGCCAGACAACACAAAGACCCTGTTAAAAATGGTTCAAAACAACCTTGAGGCAACAATAGGGAAAAAAAAAAAGTGACAATCGGGGAATGGCAGGCTTGACAGTCAAATAATTGAACGCCTCCCCTTGTCCACCCAGTTCAACACAGTGAGGGACAGGGGAAACATGCTGACATGATAACCATCAGAGACGGCTTGTGGTTGCGGAGCCATACACATTAACGTGCACACACAGGAAAGAGAACATAGTGATGCACGTTTCAATGGTAACAGTGAAGTCAGCAGGTTCTGCGTACTTGTACAAGTTCCAAGCAGAAACCAACTTTTACTGCATTGTTACATACACAGCAGATTACATGACCACACGATGCTGCACTACAACCTGCCGCAGTTTCCATTTATTCACAGCTCCCATCGGCTCACTTCAGAACAACGTTTACAATTTTGTTTTGTGCACTCACTGGTTTTTACAACTACACAACCTTTTTCTGTGAGTGGAAAGTGAATGGCACGTTAAGGAAAGCTACTGCGGATTGATTTGGTCAAGTCAAAAGATGGAGGAAAACATTGTGTGTCTCCACAGAGGAAAAAATACATAAAAAAGAGCGGGTTTATTGAAAGACTGGGGCTCCAAACGGAACCGCCACCGGATCAAGATGCTCACACAATGATGCCAAACGAGCCATTGTGTGAGGTAGACGTGCAAAACAAAACGTTTTGCCCCTGCTGCTCAGGGCTGCTTTTAAAAGGGGGTTTTGTTGTGTGCGACTGGCTGCTCTCTACTGTACCATTGTGCTGCTGATTACCCTGAAGGCCTGGCAATGCTACCACGCCTGCCTGCATGTATCATTGTTTTGATGTGCAACTGCGATTGTGACTGTTGTGCAGCTATTCACTGTGGTGGTACTGCAGCACAATGAAGACAACGTCTCCAAATAACTGCAACAATCAAATGATAGCGCTCGAGGCACTAACACTACAACCGGGGATAGAACGTGACATGTGACACGCACTCGCATCATCACAGCAGAAGGCTCAAAGAATCTTGCAGGTATTTCTGACCTGGTGACGTGGGCTTTCCCTAAATTCTCAAGCTGCAGGATAAGGGAGACTTTTCAAGACTCCTGACGTTTGAAGTCCAGTGAGTATTCATATTGGAAGAGTTAAAAATATATAACTATGGCTGCACTGTCTCACATAAATAAAGCATTCAATGACAACTCTGAGAGCTGAAATCTGTCAAGGTGCTGTACTGATTAACCTGGGCACACGGACTGAGCCAACCTACCCATGGTACAGAGATGGATTGGGGCTTCAGTGGAAGATGTAAAACATCAATAGAGAGACTTGCTGTCTGGACGTTGATGCTTTTATAGCCATGAAGCTGAATCATGTGATATATTGCTGCAGCTCCGATGACATCCACGTGGGCCTGAGCCCTAAATGGACATGACACAGCCTCCTCAATTTTCACATGGAGCACAGGCACAGTTACCACGGCCGTGCTCGGATGCTTCCCTGGTGGCTTGGTCTCACAAACCCAGGAGGCCTGATTATGTTGCCCTCCTATTTTAAGTCGACTTGTTTCTTTTAAATGTGCCTCAGTCTCTGAGGTTTATCATGGTGTCATGTGCTTTACTTAACGTGAGCTCAAAAAAGTGCTGCAGCTATAAAGAGACACCGATGCACCTTCACAGTCGCACTGCTGACACATGGACAGTGCCTCAGAGAGAGGTTCTGGGACACTGGATACCTGTCCACATGTCTGTTGCGTTGGCACTCTGCACACAGTTGCTGGCTCAACTGTTACTAGAAACACACACTTTGCCAACACACATCTGAGGCCCTCTTGCCTGCTCTCTCCCCCTCTCAGCGGCTTCTTCTTCATCTCTCACTTTTGCATGTCAGGGTTGTTGATGTTCTGTCATTTCCCCCTCAAACAAATCTCCCGCTGCCTTCCTCTCTGAATTATGCAGTGTCCTCCCTCCAAACATCCTCTTCCAAATATCTTCTTAAGTGTAGCCTGTTTTTTTTTTTTTTTAAACCAGCAAGAGCTAGTGGTTTGAAACTAAATTCAGCACCAGGGACAGTTCCCTGAACTACACCACAGCACCTATCTCCCACAACACACGCAGGACTAATGTGAGCAAAAACAATACAATACTAATAATAAGATATGTTTAGAGCTAATATGATCAACAACACCTAATAATTAAACTATTTATTCATTGTTACTAGTTTGTGCATTACATCTCTTAACTACTTTGTATGCAGTTAAGTATGAGGACTGCATATGTGCATAATGAAGTAACATAAGGAGGAGAAATATACATATGTACAAGAATTGCCACACACACACATACACTGAGCCAGCTGCTCCTGAGTGACAGAATAATCAGTGATTAAACACTTCAGAGATGGCGTACACTGGAGAATAGATTCACAAGGCATACTGCACAAACAATCCAACCATGAGTCACAGATTCAGAGTGTGCGTGTGTGTGTGTGTGACAGCCAGTGCAAACACCTAGAGCTCTATTACAAGCAGAACAGGATGGAAACAACAGGGGTTCTGATTAATGTTCATTACTTTTGCATTTCACATCAAAAGTACTGAATCTGAGCGGTTTGCGTTATAAGAGCCAATTAAGCTGCATTAATGGGTGACATCTAACTGAGGGTTATTGGGTTCGCAACAGTGTTCTTTCTGTTTCATTATCACCTGTCTGTGATAACACGTGGCTAAATAAAAAAGGTAAAGCTGTCTGCGTGGCAGTGACTCCTTGCCCCTGCATTGATCATTGTTCTTAGGGGCCCTTAGCAGACACAATCAGTTAGGCCTGGGAACGCCTCTCCTCTCTGAGATGACAAATAACCTTGGCTTTAGGCCCCCATACAAACCATTTTTGTTGCATATTTCATCCTCAGGTTCTTTGGCTTTTCTGTGTGCAGCTGGGGTTTTATTAGTATTCCGGGTGAGGTGGGAAAAATCTGGAAAGCATGGATGGCTGGAGAATGCAAAGTGGTTTCCTCTAACTAGTGCTCCAACAAACTGCACCTATTCCTGAATGTCTGTCTCCCTCCCACTGCTGCTACCACAAAGAAACTTGCGGCAAATCTCTTGTTTACTTCGACAAAACCCATTGACATGCAATCGGTGGCTCTGCTTAACCTCAAATATGCAATGCAGGGAAGGAAAACGTGTGGAACACATCCTACAGGCACCAAACACTGATGCATCCTGTGTCATCAGCAAATATCACATGACTAGCCCCCAGTGTTTAAGGAATTTGTTTTCCATGTCCGAAGGCAAGGGTGGGAATCATGTGGGAAGCTCACAACAGAGGGAGCATGTTTTCAGCGCAGGGACCGACTGTGACAGGCTGTCTCCATCACTAAGGCTGGGATATATTCTGGAGGGATCTTTGCTTCTCTGGAGAGAGCTTTGCTGGATTGTCAACAACACAAACAAAAAAATAAAAAAAAAAACAAGCTCCTCAGCATTGTGTGGCTGTTTGCATCAGAGCAAACCACACCACACTCTGGAGTTGCGATTAAAGGGAGTTCCAATATTAACTTCTGACAAACACACTGGGGGCGTAACCCTGCTGTTGTCAAGATGTAACCAAGCTATTCAATAAATACATTTCCCTGGATATTTAATAGCAGCACCTAAAATCTCTGTTGTCACTGAGTAGAAACGACAGGCAGAACCACACAGGCAAAAATAATGTGTAGAAGCTGAAACAGTAGTGATTTCAAACCTTTCTAAACTGCTGATGAGAGGCTCATGTCTTGGGTTGTGAACAAATACACCTTGCGTGCTTAGCCTCTACATGGAACATCACGCCCACTCTAGACAGTTTCCAGGGCACAGAACTCTGGATTTCTTCACTCATGGACACAAACTCACACTATTGCCATATGCTTAGTCACCCATCACCATGGCACTCCATGACCAAGAGATGAATCAGATCAGTGATAGGTGATTAGTGATGCACACCCAGACAGAAAGGAAGCAGTGAGTAACGTTCCAGGACATTACTCACACAAGGTTTGACATGTGAAGGGACAGGGTTCTTTAGAACAGGCTGTTTACATGTGGAGTGAATGGATCACTCTCACTCACACACACCCTACACTCTCATTCATTGTCCTTCACCACACCCCTCAATAAATCTGGTCCACTTAAACTCCTGTTGGCAATGGGGACTTTTATTACATTAGAAATGGTGTCCTGCAGCATTAAAGACATGATTTGATTTTTGAGGTAGCTGACTAATACTGTTTGTCTTCTAACTACGCCTTTTATAAATGATTATCGCCGGGAAAAGTGAAATCAGTGTAATTAAATACTCCTGTCTCCCTGTGTTACGATGACAGAGCAGAGGCATTTCTCACTAATTCATATTCTAAGGTAACTAACTTTCTCGGCTGTCCCCATTTTTTTTTCAGCGCACTGTAACTCTGTTCAAATAAATGGAATGTGAACAACGGTGCTTTCCCTATGTAAACACTGTCTTATCGCCCTACTCCGCGAAAGCCTCTCTATTGTTTATCTCCTGTGCTGGTAATGGGACAGAGTAATTTCTCATTTGTAGCAATGTCAAAAAGCAATTACAAGCCTGTGACTAAAAGCCACTGAACAATGCCCACCATCAATCACTGGAGAGGAAAAAGGCCGAGTGTGCAGAGACATTTCAACCCGCTCTTATTTCCCCTGCCTCCTGCTCCGGTATTTGTGCGCTCAGCTGAACTGGGCCCTGGCTTTATGGCTGTTTGGGCACCGCCGTGGAAGGGCGAAAATCTGTTGGAGATAGCCGGCTAATTATTGGGACTATTTGGCCAGTTTGAGAATGTCTGGACCCAAACCATGGCCTCTACAGCATGTTGCTTTAACACACGTTTATATCTGCTGACATCGAGCTTTCCTCATGATGTCCACATTTGTCATTGTGTGACAAGCGCTGCAGTATGTACACATGGAAGTAAAGAGCTTCAAAGAAGCACTTACATTTTATAGATTCTCTGGAATGGAGATGCAGTGTTGCCTGAGGTGTCATTTTCAATTTGCTATAGACTTTAACACTCACGCAGTCTGACTGAATCATGTCTGAGAAGAGATCTGAATATTTAATCAATCTTGATGTCAGAAATTGACAGTAGACACCTCAGGCAAATATTGACGCCTGCTCAACATGGTAGTTCATATTAAAGCGTATTCACTTCACATTTACAGTATATAGAG